>JAYKKT010000037.1:3882500-4452500 GCA_036023115.1 Brasenia schreberi
TATATATATATATATATATATATATATATATATATATATATATATATATATATATATATATACACGTACACACCATGAGAGTGTGTGAGCGAGAGAGTCTTATATATACTTGCACACATAGGTGTTATTACATCCAAACAAATCTCAACCATTTATTCTCGTTGATTGAAATTTGAATTTAGAAACAAAAAATACATGTATATTTTTACATATGTACTTTATTCAAATTGAATTTGTACATCAAAAGCTTGAGTTCAGCTCCACTAAAAGGTTTAAGCTTGAACGATGCTTGGATGGTTCAGCGCTTATTCCCCATGAGCAACCTCTCGAGTTCGAGTCTTGCAAATTGCGAAAATTGTCTCTCGAGGAGCTTTGGGGGAGGGACCTTGTGAGCTTCCGAATACATGTGGTTTGAAAAAAAAGGTTTAGCTTGACTTTGGCTTGATTTAAGCCAATAAAAAACTTGGCAACGTGCTGCAGTCATACTCTAACTCGGCTCAATTAACAAGCTCCAACTCAGGTGCGGATATCCATTGAGCTCTTTCAAGTTCGGCTTGTTGCACATGAGCCGACCTAACCTAACAACCCTCCTTCAGTGCTCAGCTCGTTGTCTACACCGCGACTGTCAGACGAACAACCACTGTTGGAACACGTTTAGGAACGGCTCATTACACCATCACAAAACGAAGCGAGCCGAACTATGGGTGGCTTGGTTCATTTACCAGCCGTAGAGAGAGAGAGAGAGAGGGGTCCACTCTGGCCATTGACCAATTGGTGATCGGTCCGCACGCGAGTCGGGGACGATTTCGTCACTTCTTATTCCCTTCGTCGGGATAGGGTGGTCCACCCATTGGCAAAGCAGCTCACGCTCTCACGGGCATCCCCTGAGGCAGTGAATGCGACGATGAGTGGCTGGCGTCATTTTGTGTGTGAAATTACGTTAAGCCACCTAGACTATGGATAATGGACAGTTTTATTTACGTTATCTTTCGAAATGACGCAACGACCCTCGTCCAGCCTTCTGTGTCTAACTAGAATTATCTAAATATCCCTCAATTTCTAATACTTGACAAAGATTGCCTTACCAAATTACCTGTTGAATGGAGGTGCATGTGGAAGCCAGTAAGTGGGACTCGTTGGTACTTTAGCTCGACTCAGCTTAGATCATAGTTTGTGAAACTGTTCAGGTTTGGTGTACATAGAGCCCAACCGATTAACTTGGAACCGGCGAACCAACCGGTCAGATACTTTTAGTCTCTTTTTAATTACAGTAATGGATTTACTAATTTTCTTTTATTAATTTAAATGGGTTTTTGAAGTCTCCTGTTTATTTGGATGTGGTTAATTAATATGAAACCTGTGATAAAATTATATTATATATAAAGTGTGGGAGTGATAAGGTTAGTTATACTCTATTAGTACACATGCTACTCAATTGGTATCTACGGTACAAAAGTCATAGACCTTGCTACAATAAATACAATAAGACTTACCACTTTACAACATTTATTGTAGTGAAACCTAGCTTTTCAATAGGTATCACATGCATTAAGAATAAATCAGTATATATATATATATATATGTGTTTGTGTGTGTGTAAAATTGGTTCCGGTTCAACCACAGTAAAGCCCCACTTCAATCAGTGAGCCATCCCAGGTTCATTCATGGGTCCGGTTCCCTGAGAATTGAAAGGATAGAAGAAGCAAATCATATCGTATAAATGAAGACGGTTTCATGCTTTAGACTGTGCCCTGTCGTGTCACTTTCTGTCATGTTAAAACTAGGCCCAATACGTGAAATATTTCTTCCTTTCTACTTTGGGTGGACAGTATTACACTAATACGGTATTTTGTAGTTGAATGGCATAGGGTATGTATTGCTAGTTTTCCTTTCGCAACCGTATAGTGTACTCATTGCACTCAATTTCTAATTTCTCATGTTTGTGCAGTGCCATTTGGTGTTTGTGTCAAGAGCAAGTCTATCATGAAATTACCTTAATTTTTTATGTGTTATTTTAGATAGACACATAGAAAGATGATGAAAAGAAGCTTCAATAAAAAAGCACGAGAAATTAGATTGTAAAAATATAAGAAAAGGAAGAGAAGTACCATAAAAGTGTTGAAAGGAAATAATGAAAAATGGTCTTAGCTTATGTTGAGTTAATTGTTAGCATGCCATATGACCGAGTTCTACATAAACAAATAATCTATATAGTCAACTCTATCTAGTATGAGAAAAGCTTAGTTGTTATTTTTGGTAGACGTGACTTTTTAAAGTGGTGTTGGGATAAGGTTCTCGTGTCGTGTTATAATTTGTTGCCAACTCTAAGAAGTGAGCTTCCCTTGCAACCAATTGGACTTGAACTCAATCTATTATTTTGACATGGCATATGGTAAGATTCTACATAAACAAAGAATTTATATAGTCAACTCTATCTAGTATGGGAAAAAGCTTAGTTATTTATTATGGATGTGACTTTTTAAACTTGTGTTTGAATAAGGTTGTCGTGTTGCATTATAATTTGTTGCCAACTCTTAGAAATGAACTTTCCTTGCAACCAATCGGACTTGAACACAGTCTATTATTTTGACATGGCATAAGATCAGGTTCTACGAAAACAATGAATCTATATAGTGAATCCCATCTAGTGTGGGAAAAGGCTTAGTTATTTTTGGTAGACGTGACTTTTTGAAGTTGTGATTGAGTAAGGTTTCCATGTCGCATTATAATTTGTTTGCCAACTCTAAGAAGTGAGCTTTCCTTGCAACCAAATTGGATTTGATCTCAGTCCATTATTTTGACATTTTTCTGTCTAATCAAGCTTGGCTTACACATGTTCAAGGTTGGTTTAATGAGTTTGGGCAATGTTTGAGCTTGACTCTCAATTATTTAAACAGCGAACCAATGGTGTTAATATGTTCGGTTCATTTCGGAGCATACAAGCTAGCAGCAATAGTGAATGGGGTTTCAGCGATTTGACATTAGTCAAAAGTAAGCTTTCTTCGTAACTAGTGGTGGATCCATGATTGTTTTGGGTGAGACTCACTTGTATTTCACGTTAACAAAACACTTACTTTCCTTTATATAGTGACAAGTAAGAAATTTTGAGATTTCAGATCTCCTTGTCGTAAAGTGGATCCTTGGTAACATGTGCTTATCTAACAAAGTACAACAGTCAATGAAGAGAAAGAATTCCTATGGAATTGAGGCTTGCTTGAGTTTAGTCGTTCCAAACCACCTAGAACCTAGAACCGTAACGAATTTACCTAATGTCAGTTTTGGTTCGAGTCTGGAACTGCCTAGTACCTATAATTTTGTAAAAAAAATAAATTTATAAGAAAAAAATAAAAGAAAAGAAGAGGAGGTTTGAAACTGTCCGTTCTAGTTTTGTAAAAGGTGAAACCAGAACCAGACTAAAGAGCTTCCGTTCCGGAACTGGTCATGTCTAATGAAAGGTATATACAAAACGTACCTTTCTTCACCATTCGGCTACGATCAAATGCAATATGTTGACCAAGTACAACACCCATGCATTTTGTTTCCTCTAAAATTTAAAGTTGAAGTCATTGTTATACTGTGAATAGATTTTTTGATTGAGTTAAGCTCAAGTTTGAGATCACTCACAAGCTCAATCGAGCAATACTCAATCTAGCACATTCATGAGCTCCCTCAAACCTGCGAATGAAACGAGCCAAATAAGGCGAGCTCGAGTTACTATCAATATATAAAAGCTCGAGCTAAGCCCTAGTTAGAGATAGAAGTGTCGACCACACAATGGTAAGTTATTATCACGACGGTCATAACCACCTATTTTTTTTCCAGATAGGTCTAGTTATACGCAATGGCCGTCGAAGTCGATACTCATAAAAAAAGGATTTTTACTAGATTTTTCTTGATCTTAGTTGTTGACTAATAAAATCAAACAGAGAAAAAAAAGAGTGTTAGCTCAAGGACAAAGCACTGTTGGTGCTGGTGGGGAGTTCGACTCCCTAAACGTGCACATATATGTGTGTTAGGCTTGGGCCTTCTCTTGCAAAAAAAAATCTAAGAGAGAAAGAAACATCCTCACAAGTGAGAAAGTAGGACTTGGCTTCTTATTGAAGTCAAAGAGATTTTGATAAAAATTGCATCTACATCAGGAAATCCATACTAACTTATCTACAAGGGATCATATGACCTAATCTTCAACAAAAGAATATTATTATAAAGAATAAAGGTGGTAGCAAATCTGAAAAATTTTCTTGGGTCAGGTCAGCGGTGTCTGAACACAAGTTGAGGCTTAAAGTGAAACTTCTAAATTCGGGGTGAAAATTAACAATCGTCTAAAAGTTTTGGACTTATAAAATTGGATTTTACAAGTTTGGCAGCAAACTTTCGGGTATAAAAAAATTCTCTTTATAATATATATATATATATATATATAGAGAGAGAGAGAGAGAGAGAGAGAGAGAGGGAGAGAGGATTGGCGTATGCTTAGCAGGTCTAACACTCATATGTAGGAGAACAATTATAATCACGCATTTCTAAGTACTTGAAGATCTCGCAAAGTTTGAGAATTAGGCACCCTCTAACATGCTATCTCGGATACTGCTCGATTTTTCTGTGCCCCTTTATACACACTCCCTCGTGCGCATGCTTTATGTGTGTAGTGATTCTTTCTTGTAAGTGTATATTCATGAATGCCCATTTCTTTAGAAGTAATACTTATGAAGTCATTTGTGTGTCACTTTCATTTTTTTCATATACTCCTCTTAATTTTTCAAAGAAATTCACTGTACCTTAGTGTGATATGTATATTATATATGAAAATTTGAGAGTGCAAACCTATGACAATACATACTCATTGATTCTTTTTGTTTTCTAAGAATACGAAGAATATTTGTAAATTTATAAGTATTTTAGAAAAGGTAAAACAAACAATTTTATTGCATGCTTGTTCCCAAAAGAGAGCATCCAGTAAGAGGCAATCGCTGTCATGGTGGGCCGGATCAGAATTAGGGACGCCGCCATGGAAATGAGTGTTGATTGCCATGTTGATATCAATTTATAGCAGATGGAGGCACGATTCTCTTGGCTTGCCCTTCGACTCAACAAGCTAATTGGGTATTGTTGGAGGAGCATTATATATATATATATATATATATATATATATATATATATATATATATATATATATATATATATATATATATATATATATATATATATATGTGAAAATTGGATGTTGTTGGACTCTATTTCATTCTACACTACTAAATGATGTACACGTCCGTGTGAATGCAAATGAAACCACCCATCAACATCGACATGAAGATCAACAACACGGGATGGGTATCTTTGATCACCACCATCCGAAGAGTGGTGATGTTCAAGCAACTAGCATGAGAGAATTGCATGAATAATATCTATCGTTGATAGTGCTGATCGAATAATTAAGACCTTTGAATAGATTTGAGTATGAATAAGTGTGCATATGGACTACGCGCGCACACACACATATATATATATATATATATATAATGATAGAGATCTTTAAGTAGATTTGAGTATTGATGAGTATGAACATAGACTAAGATCTTTCAATAAATTTGAGTATAGTTCTGCATATATACTATGCTTATATATATATTTGGGTGGTGGGTACTCATGTGAATCCAAAGAACTTGAGTGCTGTTACTAAGATAATACATATTGCACGTTATACAAATAGGAAAGCCATATATGATTGGGTTTGGGTTTTAGTGTTCCTTGTCCGGCCTACAGCCTTTACCCCATTGACAGGATATTGTCACTAATAGGGAAGCCATAAAAATATTTCACCGTGACACGAGGATGATTGACATACAAAGGGTCACGACACGACAACAATTGAGGTGTCAAGTGAGAGAAATGATGGGTCTTATCCTTGGAAAGGGTAAAGTGGTCCTTGAGAAAGGATATATTCGTCATTTTCATGTTACAGGAGAGAGAGAGAAGCACGGAACCCTCTTCTGCAACGTCTGTCGTAATCACCATCCTCACGATTTTACGCTGTCGGAACAGAGAAACGAAAAGAAAGAAAACCCACAAACCCCCCAGCTCTTTAAGTTTCTTCTTGCCCTTGAGTCTCTCTCACTCTCTCGCATTGTCGGAGCAGCTAAACGGAAAATAAAAGCACCACCCATTTGATTTCAATTCCCAAAATGAGCTAGAATCCCGAAGAAGAGATCTCAAGATCGCCGGATTCTTGTTGGGTGTTTCGAAAATGGGCTCGTTTCTTGATTCGATCGATGATGTTGTGGAAGAAATCATGAGAATTCATTGTTCTCTTCCGCCTCGGCCGAGTTTAGACGAGGTGGAGGCTGCCATGGCGATCATTCGCAACGTCGAGAAGGAGGAACAAGCGAGACTCGAATCAATCTCGAAGCAAAGAAAGAACCAAGAAGTTCCCGAGGAGCTCTTCTTCGTTCTGCAAGAGATGCGGCGAAATCTTGCCTTCGTGCACAGTAAGCAGCAAAAGAGAGAAGCCCTCCGACTGCTCGATCTCGAGAAGACGTACGCGCTCTTCGACGACCACGTTCAGAGGGCCTCTCGGTGCCTCCCCAATTCCGGTGCCTTGGACGTCGCTCCGGCGAGCTCGACCACGGTGGCGAGAACTCCTTCCGATCTCAGCTCCGCGAAGGCTTCTGTCTCCGGGAGGTTCCGGGAGAAGGTGGTACTCGAAACGAGGGACGATAGCTTCGTGAAGAGGGCGAAGAGCTCTCCGTTCGTCGACGGGATCGTTTCCGTCGAAGCGCCCTGGCTGAGGAATTCGTCTCTCACGCTGCATCAACCAACCAGTGAGTCTTCTTTTATGCCGGATTCTGTTCTATTTCCTTCTAATTGGGTCCAGATTTCTGTGCTTGCTGGTTTGCTGATGTTCGTGTTTTTCTTTACTCTTGGAGCAAAGTTGACGTTTTCGCATCTTGTAGTTGTCATTCGATTGTGGCCCTTACTGTGTCCTTTCGAGTTCTGATACGGTAATTGAAACGTAACATTTGATTCTGAGAAATTCATTATCTTCATGCGTTGAAGTTTTTCGTTGATTGGTTGGTAGCATGTGGAATTGGTTTTACCATTTTGATTCATTGCTATCATATGAATCTGTACAGATCTGTTTAAGGTTAGCAGGATTTAACATATTTCTTCTTTGTTGGCTCAAATGAAGCTGTAATTTGCAGAACGCGAACATATCTCGTGACTTCTTCCTCTTTCGCATCTGGTATATGGTTTCTATTTTGAACTTGGTGATTTTGTCGGTATGAGTAACATTTCCCTTTCTAACTGTTTTCATTCCACTTGCAGATGCGGAATGTTTTATTGGTTCGCATTTTCTTTCTTGAATCATGAGACATGATAATGAGTTGCTTTAAAGATGTGTAGCATTGTCGTTGTTGAGTTCATGAAAACTGTGTTAACTCTTTTGCGGAATGTGTGTTGGATTTAATGTTAATTAAGGTTGGGTTAATTAAACTCATGTGCATTAATAACATTTAAATCATGTTTAGTATCTTAATATTCAATTGATGTGAAAGTCCTAAAATGTAAAGTCGCATGTGAGGGACTTTACATGTGAAGACTAAGAGAAGACAAAGTTTAAAGTTTAGTATGATATCGAAGGATGAGACAAACTCACGTGTCCTTTAATATAGTTGGTAGCTCATGAATCTTAGTTTAAAGAGCTTGAGGAGGACACGTTAGACCACACACGCATGCGTCGGGTTGGGCTTGGGTTTGAGAACTGTCTTCAGGCTATCTTTTTTTACAACTTTTGATCCAATGGTTAGATGTGTTTATGCGGAATGATTACCGGACGGAGATGTGCATTGGTTGGATCGGATCCATGATCCATGATCCATCACGTAACTTATAAATAAGGGATTAGGGTTTTCTAATCCATATTTTTTTTAAGCACTGTTATTTCTCTAAGGCAAGTATGCAAGAATGACTCACATATAAGTTTCTTTGTCTGATTACTATTTGCATGTGCTTTTCGTAAGATTTGTTTATGGGTTACTTTAGATTTGTGACTGTTATTGATTGGGCTATGTTTATAATTATTGTATATTGGTTTTTTATGCATGTAATTCTAATGATTATTCCAACAATGTGATCTATGCTTGTAGGTGAAAATGGTGATAAGTTGAGTCTCATAAAACTTGCAAGCCTCATAGAGTTTTCTTCGAAGAAAGGAACCAAGGAGATTGATATTCAAGGCAAATTGCAGGACCAAATCGATTGGCTACCTGATTCCTTGGGGAAACTCTTTACCCTTGAGACACTTAATTTATCCGAAAACAAGATTGCTGCACTTCCAACTACTATCGGAGGACTTTCTTCCTTGACCAAATTGGATCTCCATTCAAATCAGATTGCCAATCTTCCGGAATCCATTGGCAATCTAGTTAGTCTGGTTGAGTTGGATTTACATGCAAACCGATTGACCACATTACCGGCCTGCATCGGGAAACTGTCATGCCTGGTGAGCCTTGACGTGAGCTCAAACCAGTTGTTGTCATTACCTGATACAGTGGGAAATCTTATTAGGTTAAAAAGATTGAGTATTGAAACAAATGATTTGGAGGAGCTACCATTTACCATCGGACAATGCACTTCACTTGTTGAGCTTCGAGCAGATTTCAATCAACTCAAAGCCCTACCTGAAGCAGTGGGGAAGCTTGAGTCTCTGGGGATCCTAAATCTGCACTATAACAAGATTAAAGGATTGCCAACTACCATGGCATCACTCGCGAAGCTTAAGGAACTTGATGTCAGCTTCAATGAACTTGAGTCGGTCCCTGAGAGCATGTGTCTGTCTACCAGCATTGTGAAACTGAACCTTGGAAACAATTTTGCTGACTTGCAATATTTGCCAAGATCGATTGGAAACCTTGAGATGCTGGAAGTATTGGATATAAGCAATGACCAAATAAGAGTTCTTCCCGATTCATTCTATTTGTTATCCAATCTGAGAGAACTTAATACTGAAGGAACGCCATTGGAGATACCACCTAGGCATGTGGCTGACAAAGGCGCTCAGGTATTTTTAAACAAAATTTCAAAATTCATATTATTTTCTTGTCCAGTTATATCTTCTTTTATTTAGAGTTCTGAAATAGTACCTTCCCTTTTTGTTTATTTCTTTCTTTCTTAATATTATAACCTGTGTTTCATCTCAGGCTGTTGTACAATACATGGCTGAACTTGATGCTAAGAAGAATGTTAAATCACAACCGGTTAAGCACAAGAGGTCTTGGGTTCAAATTTGTTTCTTCTCTAAAGCTAACAAGAGGAAACATGACGGATTAGATTATGTCCAAGCCTAAATTTTTGTACCTTCGAGACATCACTGAATTGGTAACATCACTTAGTTTGTCAGATCATTTTGCCTATTTGCTAGATTTCTACTCCGACTTTTCTCACATGTTACAGATGAATGTTGACCATTGGGTAAATGCATGGAGAAATTTGAGCTAATGCCAGGAGAAGAATGTACTGGCCTTTTCAGGACAATGAGATGTGACATCCTCAGTGTATTTTTCTTTTCTTATTAATCTGAGTATATATCATTGTTGTTCCTGTACTTGCATAACTTGTATGGTCAAATTTGAGAGGGAAGTTTTGTACTTTACGGTAGTCTCCAGTAAATAAGATGCAGAGTTGATTATGTTGGTGCACACTTCACCCATATGTTGGAGCTTGTGTGTGGTATCAGCAGGTTCTTCTTAGTCTCACAAGTTACCAAAATACATCAAAACTGTTCCCGCACCTTCATGATTTGGTGGGAACCATATCTCTCCTTCAGGAAATCATATCTTGGAATCATCTGATCCTTTGACTGAAGAGGAGCCTTTCCTGCAGTGCTTACAAGCTGTATATGTCACCATTATAGTGATTCTTTTCAATTTTCATTATTGTTGTATCAGAATTAATTATATTTTTTGACTAAGGATTTGTAAACTTGTCTCAGTTAAATGTGGTTGGTGACTGCTGTCTCATGTTTTCATCACAATATACATGCACTGATTAAATGCACTTTGCAGATTAACGATATGTAATTTAATTCACATCTTCAGTTTAGCTAGATGATAGCATGATCAGAACTTCCCTGTTAAGGATGTCGCATCCTTTTACTGAATGAAGAGGAGACTTGATGAACTAGCTTCTTTTCAATTCATGCACTTATGTCTGAGCGATTCATTCAGAGTAGATTACAAACTAAGCTGTCTTTTTTTTGTCTACAGTGTTAATTAACATTCTAGCGTTGGTTATATGGAATAAATCCATGATTGCCTTTAGTTTATGCTAATAGAATTTTCTCTGAGCCGCCGTGAATTCTTCTTGCATCATCTAGAACCGACTACTTCAGTTATTATTGTGACCTACCAAAAGTAATAGGTGTTCCAATTGCCCTCTTTGCCTCAATCTTGTAACTCTTCAAGATCTTGGAGGTTGGAAAATTTCAGAAATTTTCTAGCATTACGCCTTTGCCTTTTATTCTTACATTAGGAAAAACTCTACTTGTTGAGGTAAATGTGTATGGATGTCTTCTGACCATTATCTAGATTCTGGATTTGGACCTGCATATGTTTTTTTAGATATAGGTTTCATTCAGAAGACAATTCTTGAATTCTATCTCATAGTAACTGCTTTTCTCGAATCTATATAGACCAAGAGCAGAGACATAAATATCGCATATGTAGCCTCATAACGCTAGGAATCTTAAATATCCCTGCCACAATTTAACTTTTGTGGCCCTTTTGACTATTTAGGTTCATCTTTGACAACCTTGATTACATCAGGCCGTCTATCACATCGAATTTTAGTTATTTTCAGCCTCTGACTACGTTGATTGTGTATTTCTGTTTAGATAATTTGATCCCATCTTCAGTTATAACAGCCCCATTGCTGAGAAGGCACCCAAGCTCTCTCATCTCTTTCGCGAGATGGGGATTACCATTTCCCCATTGATTCACCATTATCAAGCTCTAAGGTAGGGAGGTTAAGGATTTACCCGGTGTGAGATCACATGTACCAGGAATATCAATGAACCCAATTATTGCAATTGCTTAGGATACCTTCTTCTAGCTTCTAGGGTCTATTTCTTTGTTCAAGATAACTCTTACTTGTATCGTCAAATATTCAATATGATTCAACAAGATCTATTTTTGTTCAAGTAACAGATTGTAGCCAATTGAAAGGATCTTCTGATCAATCCAGAGAGAATTTTGATGCACCACCTGTGTCCATATTCCCGAAGGCACCCCCCTCTTTCAAGAGGATTCATGGCATGTCAAGCCCTGGTAAGGTTCTTCTGTGTGAAATAGTTCCAGTTCATTTATGGGCTCTTGAACCTTCCGCTATGATTATCATGAATGTAGGTGGATATAATCTTCATGAATCTATGTGGATATAATCTCCATGCTGTTTTTCTAGCATGATGCCATACTGAGTGACTGTTTAGTAGCTGCTTCCATGGATCTTGTTTTTACTCGGTGCTTTTCGGAAGCTTTCAAATTAAGTGAGAAGACTTCCTTCAGCCCATGAATTGATCTCTTTAGTCTGCAGAGATGTTAAGACCAATTAGTTGCTTGTTCCACATACTGAAACTATCCTTGTGGATTTGCATTGAAACCCAATTGATGTATCACTTATTATATCCTTTGCAAGTTACATGGTTGCAAAGGATGACCTCTAGTTTCACGTTCCCTTTCACACCAGCTATCTGTTGTAATTCTTATCACATCCTTGCACTTGTCACCAGAACAATATTGGCACCCAAATGGCAGTTTTTGGAGTTTAGTAAGCTTTAGTGATGAGTAGGAAAGAAAGGGAAAAGAGACCAGTAACCATGACCTGTACCCTCTCTTAAGAGAATTGTGGGAAGAAAAGCGAGTACTTTATGGTAACCCTTGTAGTCATGGTGGGCGTGCCTGAGGAAGCATAATCTTGCTGTTGTGGAGTTAAATCCAGATAAGGCACATAATCAGGCACACGACATCTATGAAGCTCTTGGGTGTGGTAACCCATTGTTCGACACATTCCACCGGTGGAAGAAAGGTGTCCTGTTCTCATCCATGTGCATCATGTAGATTCTAGTTGCAATTGTGCTCTATCTTGTGTCATATTAGCATTTAACAAAAAAAGTCATGTTTTTATGGTTTTTTCCAACAGTTTAAAGTGTGACATACTAAACCGAACCAAACCAAACCCATCAAACCTATTAAACAGATCCACAAATGGGTGCTTTGGTTTGGTTATAGAATGCTTTGGTTTAGTTTTGGTATTGCATGTAGAATTTCAACTATAATTGGGAACTATAACTGAGGTAATTGAAACGATAATGATCTTCACCTATTGAGATTTGTTGGAAAGAACCCATTTGATGAGTTCAATTCTCTGCCTATAGTTTCTCTCGCTTTTCATTTTTGGTTAGAAAGGGAGTTTGAAGCCTCACACACACGCACATGAACCCCCCCAGGAGTCGACCCACCAGCAGCAAGGGTGTCAGAGTGCCCTTCCGGTTGAGCTAACGCTCTCGGTGTGTTTCTCTGGCCTTTTGAGTACTCAACTGATTTGCTTTAGGCTAATTTGTAAGTGCATAACTAAGACTAAATGCGACTATTCAACCTTGACGGAAATATAGCCCACGGAGGTCCTTTGTCTAGTGGTTTGCCAAATCTGACTGAACCAGATCTGCTGAAATGGATTTGAGATTAGACACGAGATAGCAAATCCGAAAAGTTGTACTTAATTGGATTAGGATACACATAAAATTTTGGATGTCGGGTACAGTAGGGGATCAACATGGACTACCCAATAACCACCGTCAATTCGCCTTGTCCCGACAAATTTTCTAGATCCAAAACTGGTTGGGTAAATCTGAAAAATATAAATCCAGACCAGTATTGCTAGTGCGGATGATAGACCAAAGGGTGAAATCCCCTCACCAGCCTCACCATGGGGTTCGCCCAGCCTAAGGCTGTCAAATTAAGAGATGATATGAAAGTCCAACATGAAGACAACCTGAAAAGTTTATGTTCTTGTCCTACCAAAGTAGCACAAAAAAGATTGGATCATGGTTAACTGACCTGATTCTGACACGAACATGAAATGACATGATAGAACACTACACAGACACAAAATTGCTGCTAAATTACACCATGAACATGAACAGAAAGATCCATGAACGTGTCCATCCAAAGAAACACCAAAAATTTGGGTCATGTTCCGGTCAATCTGATATAAACACGAAACTATATGGAATGGCACTTACCTAGAACATCAACTAACTACACTACATTGAAAAGCAAAAAAGAAGCTATTTGATATCTCTGTCATGAATTATGGGAGAAGAACACCAGGTCCTACAAATCAAGCTTACCGACCCAAGTTCACTGATTGATTTAGCTTGTGTTTCACATATTTCCACGAAATAATTAATTTCATTTTGAGTGGTTGCCTCACTTGAGAAAGCCCTTAATAAAGGATACAAGTAGGTTAGATTTGGATCTTATACAGCAACATATCCATATTAAGGCTAGCTGTTGAAAAAGAAGTGGTGTACAAAAATAGTGCACGGTTTAAATCATGGGCTATTACGGAGTGTTAATTTGGCACACCCAAAAAGCCCATGTTTGGCACCAAGAGCGTTAGCTCAATGGCAGAGTGCTCTAGCACTGTTGCTACTGGTGGGGAGTTCGACTCTCAGAGGGTACATGTGTTAGGCTTCAGCCTCCTCTTGTACCAAAAAAAACAAAGCCCATGCTTGTAACCATGGGCAATAAACAAGGGTTATTGTTCCTGACTCAAATATTTCTACATAGGCCACTGGTGATACCCACGCCATACTGCACTTAACTTTACCTGATAATGATTTGGACATGGATTCAGATGTAAACCCCAATTTATTCATGAAAGATACAAATGCGAAAATGATAAATTTCAATATGAATACAAATTTAATTGGGTCTAGACTTACTTTCCGGATCGAATCACAGGCTTTTGGTTAGTGTTCTTAGTCCAATCTGAGTAGAGATGTTGACATCCCAACCCACTTGTTGGTTCAGTGGTAAGTAACTAAGCCAGCACTGGATTGAAGGCCTACACTGGACACCTTCAATGAGGTATCTAATGGAAATGTGGATCTGGAGTTATGTTTGGATTGCCACGGATCTGTTTAGCAAAGCATCTTATGTGAAATCAATGCGAATGGGGCAGACCTGTGATCTAGATCTATTCTGATTAAACAAGCATCCTCGATCTGTTTCATGGTACTTCACTGATTGGGGTGATGCAGATTGGGTCCAGGATTCATTTTACAAGTATCCATATCTTGGCTTTTGTGTTGTGGATTATGTTTGTCTAAATTCAGCTGCTTCTCCAGCCATTTCGAGCCTCCCCTCATTGGGGCCCATGATAAGAGCGTCAAACACTTCTATTATAGACCACCGACAGGTTTCATTTAAGAGGATCCACATTATGATAACCATGTTTATGAATCATGGGCAGCTCTGACCAAAAACCGATCCAAACTGAACGTGTCATGTCAAGGCTTTGTATTAAGAGAGCAGCCATACTTTTATTAGTTGAAACTTGCAGGTCCACCACAAATAATTGAAGAGTAAATAATATTGATGAAGTGGTAAAAGAAGTGATGCTCTTTGGTGCTGTGTTATCAGTCGCACAGAGATGACGTCGATAGGATTTTAGGTAGAACAAAATAGGGGAAACATGCTTCAAATTTGAAGTGGCCAGATGGAGGCATCTTCTCTAAGGTGTGAGGAACTATGTAAACATGCCCTAAATAGGGGAAATATACTTCAAATTTGAAGAAAGTGGCCAGATGGAACCATCTTATGTAAGGTGTGAGGAACTACGTGAACATGCCCTTTTGTTTTTAGATACACAAGACAAAAGATTAAGGGAAGGATAACATACACAAAAGGAAGGATATACAAAGAAAGAGAAGTATATGCTCAATCCAAATCCATACTTAAATCAACTCAAACATTTCTATCCTTTGGTCAATGCGATCAATAATGAAGATTTGAACCTAAAAAGTAGATTATACCATTGTATATTAAATGCGAGCATGAAAAGTATAATAGTATGATCAAACAATAGAGATGTTTGTGAAAATTTAAGCACGAAGAGATATTGAGTACGGACCACTATATATATACACACCCCTCCTCCACACTCCCCTATATATATATATATTGAGAGAGAGTAGTAAGTGCGTAATGTTTAAATTGCATGATTTTATTAAAACATCTTCACCTTTCAATCTTTGACATCAATGATAAAGATTTGAATTAAAAGTATCGTTGTAACTTCATACTTTGCATTTAATGCACCATGTATATTAAATATAAAATAATTCAAATCTCTACTATCGATCTCAAATATTGAATTAAAAAATGTTTATGTAAGCTTATATACCGAAATGCATAATGCATTAAGACTCCTTCAACACACACACACACACACACACATATATATATATATATATATAGAGAGAGAGAGGGAGTTATTTACCTCTAGCCAGACTTTGAGCACCACGGCAGTGCAGAACCCACGCAGCTAACTGCACTTAGCATGAGCTAAGGCTTGTTTTCGGTTTTGGTGTACCTCTAGTTGGACTTTCTTTCAATGTAATTACACAGGCCTTTAATCCCACAACGAGATTGAATTACCGACTGTGGTTCAACATACCCACATAGATAAGCTGAAGAGCCCCCAAAACCACGTGAATGCATATAATACAGTTAAAAGAAACCATTTTCATATTTTTTAATGAAAAAATATGATATATGACTTTCAGATAAATACCTTGGATTTGAGATGGGAGGTTTTAACCAACAGCAGATCAAAACATCATCAGATAAGTATTTCAGATAAATTCATAGACACTACCAAGGTTTGGTTTGTCCATAACAGATCCCGGTTTCGAAGCAAACCTAATGCACCCTGATTTAGTACAAATTGTACACATAGGAGATTTATCTTACAACCATGGATTATTTCAGTACAAAATAAGATCTCTTATTCAAGATTTTAAGACCTTGCGTATGATAGATCTCAAATCTGGCCTGAGATCCAAAGAATTCATGTATGCCCAAGAGAAGAATCTCAAGTTCCCCAAAGGATACCAAATCCAAGTTTACAAAATCAAAGCTCCACGCGTTTTGTGTGACTCATAAACCCTGAAAGTTGATAAAGTCCTTGTGAATGATTTGCGCATTTCCACCGGAAAATTTCCATACCGGAATTTAGTTTGAATTCTGAGCCATTGTTGAAACTGTTAAATCGAACCCATCTATACGAGAGCTTTAGGATGCAAATTAGAAGCTGCTGCCAGCCTTTTTTCTGTTTTTGCTGTGATTAATGAAGACGAGGTTTGTTTAATCACGCAGATAAGTATTTAAGCGAACCCGCCCAAAATACGCGAGATACTCAATTGGAAGCAAGACTTTGAGTAATTCATCATCTGAAATTTAGGCACCAAATTCAGGCCTCTTTGCCCGCGTTTGAATACATTGATAACGTGAAGATTTGAAACTGTGCTTGCCAGCAAATTCTTAGAAATAAAGCGGAGAGTTACAAAATCTGGGAGGTCCAAAAAATAATATTCTATTGCCAACCAATTCCAACTCGGGTGGAGCTACAGTTCGAGCTGTTCTCACAGTGCTAGGAGATGAGAACACAGTAGATTATGAAATATTACATATATTTGTTGGTATGTCTCTCTCTCTCTCTCTTATATATATATAAAGAGGGAGGGAGAGAGAGTTTTCTCCTCTACCGGATCATTCATATATAAATGATTGACATGATTCATTTGTTCATACGTGACTTTTTGGATTACTAGAATTGCCCGAATTCAATGATTTAGAGGCCAAATTTTAAGGACTTAACATTATAGAACACGTTTATACTGTTAAAAATTTCGAAAAACACAAAAATAGTAGAAATGAACTCCGCCCATGTAAGGGATCACCCTTGTATGGCCGGTCTCAAGCCCGAATAAAAGAGGAGGGTTGTATTAGGCTTCTGACAACCTGCATAAAACTTTGTCGGATTTTTATACTATGGATTACACAAATTATGAGCATTGCTTTGGGGTGTCCCGACCTAGGGACGCGTTGCAGAGCCCGAATACAGTGAAAAGTAAGGAAGGGTCACTACATTTTCGCCCGAATGTAGTGAATCAATTGGAGAGAGGGTTCTCACATCATGGACAAGTATAGGTAAAGAAGTTAATCCCGCTATATTGCCGCCTGAATGTAGTGAATAAATTACAGAAAGGGTCTCCGTATTTTCAATATGGACGGATGTGGGGGGGGTAAGGAAGGTAGTCCTAGATAATATGATTTGTATTGGTTCTTGGAATATCGAAACATTGTCCGGTAAACTAATGGAGGTGGTAGATACTATGATTCAGAGAAAGATTCATATTCTATGTTTACAAGAGACAAAGTGGGTTGGAGAAAAAGTAAAGAAGGTTGATGATATAGGTTTTAAATTATGGTACTCAAGTAAGGAAAAGGCTCGAAACGAAGTTGGTATTATCGTAAATAAAGATTTAAAGGATAGTGTAGTAGACATACTAACGATATGGTGACTGAATCATGATGTTGAAATTAGTGTTAGGAGCAGAGGTTTTGAATATAGTTTGTGCGTACGTACCTCAAGTAGGACTAGAAAATAGTATAAAGACGACTTTTTGGGAAGAGTTAGATAAGGTGATTCAAAGAATTCCACAAAGAGAGATGATTTGTTTAGGAGGAGAATTAAATGAACATGTCGGTAAAAAGGCATTAGGATATCAAGGTATTCACAAAAACTTTGGTGTTGGGGATATAAATGAGGAATGTAGGAGATTTTAAATTTTGCTATGGCATTTCACCTCTTTATAGTCAATACAATCTTCAAAAAATGAGATGAACATTTAATTACTTATAAGAGTAGCTTATCATAAATATAAATTGATTAATTTATTTGTAGAAAAAAAGATAGAGCGTGTTGTAAAGATTGCAAGATAATTCCACGAGAAAACTTAACCACCCAACATTGACTTTTAGTTATGAATTTACAAATAAAAAAATGGACAAAAAAGAAAAGAGTGCATCGAGCTATTCAGACTAAATGGTGGAACCTCAAAAGCGAGAAAGAAGATATATTTAAACAGAAAGTCCTTCAAGGAGATGCTTAGAATTATGTTAGTACACTTTGTGATATGTAGAACAATATGGTTATACATATTAGGAAAGTGGCGAAAGATGTGTTAGGTGAATGTAAGGAAGGTGTACTAGTACAAAAAGAAGCTTGAAGTAGTGCAAAATAAAATCAAAACAAAGAGGGCATGTTACAAATTACATTATGGTAAGAAAACTAGTGAAATTGTAGATGCCTATAAGAAAGTAAAGAAGGAAGCAAAAAGGCCGTCAGTAAAACAAAAGCTAAAATTTGAAAAGATTTATATAAAAAACTCAACTCAAAAGAGGGTGAAAGAGATATTTTTAGGATAATTAGGGCTAGATATAAGAAAACTAAAGATCTTAATTCTGTTAGATGCATTAGAGATGAAGATGAAAAAATTCTAGTGGCAAATGATGATATAAGAAATAGATGAAAAAACTATTTTATAAGCTTTTTAATAAAAATAAAGATGTTAGTATTAGCTTAGGAGAGTTAGCCAAATCATAAAAGTATATAAACTACAATTTCTATCGACGTATTCAAAAGAATAAAGTCAAAGAGGCTCTTAAACATATAAGAAACCAAAAGATTTCCAAGGAATGGAGAGTGAGTATACTTATACCCATATATAAGAACAAGGGAGACATTAAGAATTGTGTGAATTAAAGGGGTATCAAGTTAATGAGCCATGCTATGAAATTGTGGAAAAGAATTATCGAACATAGGTTAAGACAAGTATCGAGTACAATAGAAAACCAATTTGGATTCATGCCAAGCAGATCTACTGTTGAAGTGATTCACCTTTTGAGACGTCTTGTGAAACATTTCAGAGCAAAAGAAAAAAGACCTTCACATGATATTTATTGATCTAGAAAAAGCTTACGGTAGGGTACCGAGGGAGGTTATTTGGAGAACCTTGGAAAAAAGAGGTATCACATTGAAATACATAAACCTTATAAGAGACATGTACGATGGTGTAAAAACATGTGTGAGGATTCATAAAGGAATGATAGACTTCTTTGAAGTTAGTTAATATTGGATTACATCAAGATCAACTTTAAGTCCATATTTATTTATAATGGTGATTGATGAGTTAACAAAACATATTCAAGATGAAGTACCTTGGTGTATGTTATTTGCAGATGACATTGTGTTAGTGGAAGAGTCTAAAAAGAAGGTTAATAGAAAATTGGAACTAGAGAGAGAAACATTAGAAAGTAAAGGCTTCTGACTGAGTAGAACAATGACAGAATATATGGAATGTAAGTTTGATCATTTGGTTACTTTAGAGGACATAAAAATTAAAATTGGCATACATTGCATCCCCCAAAAGGAAAGTTTTAAATACCTAGGGTTAATTATTTAGAATGATGAAAGAATTGATGGAGATGTTACGTATAGAATTAATGCTAGTTGGTTAAAATGAAGAGGAGCATCAAGTATTCTTTGTGATAAGAAGATACCATTAAAGTTAAAAGGTAAATATTATAGAGCAACAATTAGACCTACCATGTTTTATGGTTCTGAGTGTTGGGCAGTTAATCATCAACATGTACAAAATATGTTTGTGACAAAAATGAAGATGTTGAGATGGATTAGTGATCATACAAGAAAAACCATATACATAATGAGGTTATTAGAAATAAAGGATAAAATGAGAGAATATTGTTTAAGATGGTTTGAATATATAGAAAGAAAATCAAAAGAATAACCTATAAGAAGGTATGAAAAACTAAAATTTAAAAGTATTAAAAGACGTAGAGGATGATCATAAAAGTGTTGTAAAGAAACAATAAAGAATGATCTAGCTTATTATGAGTTAACTCCTAACATGATACATGATAGGGCTATGTGGAAACAAAGAATCCATGTAAGCAACCCATCTAGTATGGGAAAAAGGCTTATTTGTTGTTGTTGTACAAAAATAGTAGAAATGAGTGAGGGAAGCAATAAAACTGTACAAGTTGCGCCAAAGAACCGCCAATTCACAAACACGCGCATATAAATAATATATGTGCGTGTTATATTCAACTTTTGTTTCTTGAGATTGTCGGCAGATGTGCCAACTCATACTCAAACTCAGCACTAGCTTGACCAGACACCGAACCCCCTCCCTCTGTCCCTGCCTTAAATGTGTGTCCAAAAGAAGGCTCCACAACCGCATGGAATAAACCAGCCTGTTGAAAGCTGTATTTCTCCTCATTTGCTTCACCTTTTCTTATGGCAATACAACCACCTTCAGATCTCTTCACATAAACACCCACACACCTTCTTCTTCAAGCAAGAACAGATCCAAACTCCATTGCTCACCGGCAATGGCTACCATTTTCAGATCTCTGCACAGAGATGGTGATGCGTCACTACCCATCTCCCAGGCTCAGACAGAGGAAAATATTGGTCTCAGAAAGAGAATCTCCTCTATGTGCCACAGGTACTATTCTGATTCAAAGTCTTCATCTTCAACCAATGCGTTCTCTTGGTCTTTTAGGAGATCCAAATCCATGTCTGCAATTGGAGATGCAGCAGGAAGCTCTCTGAGAAATTGGTTTCAATGGACTCGTGGGTGGTTGTCCTCAAAAAGGGATGGTTTCTTTAGAGATCTTGAGCACAACGAGGGAGATCGAGTGCTGGGTTTTGGGCAAAAATCAAGTTGGTGTGGAGTCCTCAGTTTGGTAAGGGCTCAGATTGAGAAGCTTGTGATGCCTAGTTCTTCTATTCCACTTCAAAGGTTTCACTGTGATTCGTTCAATTATGCCACGAATTTTGATGATGGATTCAGAAAAGAAGCCTTTTAGATGTGGAAACCCGATTTCATATGTTCTTTTGTTATAAAGTCGATCTCTTTTGTTGAATAAGTAACTACTCTCTCTCTCTCTCTCTTCAACTCAACAAGTCTGAAGCATGTATTTTGTCCTGTAAGCATCTCTTGTGAACTTGTAAGTACTGTTTTTAGGTGTCGATGAACTATCCCTTACTATTTTTTCTTCAGAGGAAGAACCGATCTTGCATTAGAGGAAAGCGTAGGTGAAATGGCTTTCAGACAGACCTCACCCGGACCACTGATTTGCATATGAGTTATTGAACAGATCACAACTGTGGTACTCTGTGGGGAAATTTCAGAAAATGAAGGCCACGTTTTGATAAATGTGCAAGGCCATTCAATTCCTTTGATTATTCAGATAAGTGATTGTGATTCGCAGATGTATTAGGATCTTCAAGGCATTGTGCCCGAGAAGATTTTGGTAATGATTGAAAATATGAATGATTGTTTCTTCATTTGATTCTGGTTCTTGCAAACTCGATCTGAGATTATCGTTCTCATTTTGTTTGCTTTTACATGTATTATGTTCACATAATCCGTCATTGATGATCACTTCGTCACAGCTAATTGAGTGAAAAGAGTATGTCAATTGGAATTGGTTTGATATCATTGATATTCACTCTTCCTTCACTGTTATTTGGTTTGTTTCACTCTTGCTTTTTGCTGTTATATTTCATTGATACCTTCTCACCTCTTCTTCTCGAAAGGAAAAAAGAACACCAAATAAAGGGGAAAAAGATTAAAGGGTAAACAATAGATCGATTCGAGATCAACTTTTGTGAAGATAGATCTAAATAGTGAACAGGTTGGTGGCAGTGGTGAGCGACAACTTTTGCAAAGGGCAGTTGAGGATCCAAGGCTCGTCATAAATATCATGTGTCCTACTCTCGAATGATGCTCTCCACCTAATCTCCAGTCATATTAAGGACGCGTAAGCGGGGGGTCCCTCATGTGGCTTCATGATGACCTATTTAACATATATGCATGATAGATGGCATCCAGAGGCGAGGATGGGATCCGGCCGTAGTATGCTGGGGACATGGATGGCGTTCATACATCATTAGTAAATGGACTCACGTGTATGTGCACCATGTGCAACCAGGGAGGTTTGGGCCCATCAAGGGGTCGTACGCAAAGGGGTCGGTAAGACGAAATCTTCCCTTTTGGACGCGTTTGCTCAGCCATGGTTCGGATTCTTGTGGGAGTTCTGTCACCACATGAATAAAAAAAGAGAAATAGATTGTGGATTCCACTCGATTATAGTTTTAAGTGTGAATTCCGATCACTGTAGTGACTCCACTTGTTAACGTTTTGAGTGTGAATCCAGATCACTCCCCTTTCAAGGTCACAGCAAGGAAAATTATATGTCAAGGAATCCAGATCCGTATATGAGGATTTCGTCTTGTAGCAAGGTAAATTATTTTCACTATATACAATATTTTTTCTCCTTTCGGTTACAATGGGAGACCGAAGCCGTGCACCTTCCTGGAGTCGAACTCCCAACAGTGTCAAACGTGTCTCAGCTACTGCTTTGCGTGCAATTTTCTTTCGATTTCACATATTACAAAAAAGAATAGAAATACTTAGTTTTCCTTCCTTTTCATCTTTCATTTCTGGAATTCATTAACTGGGGTTGAATTAGCCGAAATCCCAACTGTTAGAGTTCATTAATCTAATCGACTCATGGGTAACAAACAGCAGGTGTAGGATAACAACAATCATATGTCAGATGATACATCCTCTTCGAGATGCATGGTCCGCCGGACCCGATTGTTTGGCTAGTAAATAATGCCAACTTCCCTAACGCGGAAAAGGAAAAGGAAAAGCGTTTTAGAACATAAAATCTTCATCATGCTTAATATATTAAACGAGATCATGTTGACGTCTGCTGCTTCACCTGTTACTCGTTTTAGATCAAGACTAGTTCATCTATACCTTCTGTTTGTAGTGTCGGTGAGGCCATAATCTTGGTAAAATTTCCCAGAGCCTGAAGTCTGTGTCAATCATGTTGAACATTAGGGAGAGAGAGAGAGAGGTGACAATTTTATTTTTTCAATTCAGTTTGTGTTATATGGTTTTGAGGGTTGGATAGTTAATCATCAACATGTGCAAAAGATGTTCATGACAGAAATGAAAATGTTGAGATGGATAAGTGGTCATGTAAAGAAAGACCGTTTATGTAATGAGGTTATTAGATTTAAATTGAGAGTGATATCAATCGATAATAAAATGAGGAAAAATTATTTAAGATGGTTTGAATGCATAGAAAGATGACCAAAGAAAGCTCCGATAAAATGGTATGAGAAACTAGATTGTAAAAATGTTAAAAAGAAGAATAAGAAAATTACAAAAGTATTGGAAGGAAGCAATAAAGAATGATCTAGCTTATGTTAAGTTAACTATTATCATGACACATGATCGAGCTATAGACACGAAGAATCCTTGTAACCGACCCCATCTAGTACTTGAAAAGGCTTAATTGGTATTGTTGTTGTTGTGGTGTTGTAGTGTAGTTCGTGTTAGTATCATCTCGTGTCTGTGGCAAAAACAAGTAAACTCGAACATGACTGCCATATTCTACTTGGCTAGACATGAATAATGCAGTTTTGAGTTTCTCTGGTTGTGCTCATGTCTTCTCACTAGACGCAGTATATCATGAAACTGTCAACTTGGCACCATTAAACCATATTGCTCACATAGAAAAACTTTGAACCTCCAATGACGAATTAAACAAGATTGATATGTGCACTCCCCTTTTACTATACACATACCCCTATTTTAATATTTTCCAGAAAATACCTCTAAACATTTTAGAAGTTACGAGAATACCCGTCAAATTCCCATTTCCTACGTGAAACAACTTTCAGCTCTCATTTCTAACTATTCTTCCTTCCATTCTTCACCTACTGGCTTATTTTAGCCACCTATTACTCGATCTATAATAATTTTCAGTAAAAAAATGGATCAAAATATGTCAAAAATGGCTAGAATAAAGAACATATAAGAAAAAGGGGAGAAAGAAGAAAAAACAGATTTCTTGAACTAATGCAAAGGGAGATTCATCGATTTATCAAGCTATGTTGTTGATTTAGTGTTGCTTTTTTATTATCAATCATTTTAATGTATTTTTCATGCGATTTAATGCCAAAAACCATAAATTCTTTTGCAACCACATGAGGGAGGTACCCCAAAAAAGGGAAAAAGAACTAAAAATAGATTTCTTGGGCCAATTGCGGCAATCACATTTCTTTTCCTGATACCAGCAACTCATAAAGTATCATTTTTGCTATGCAAATATGACTAATAGGGAACGAGTACAATGGCATAACGTCATCGCTTCATGTGGGAGATGCAATGCCATGCCGTATGGAGGATGCTTCTGTAGATGCCAACGAGGAGAAGAAAAAGTTGGTCCTTCACATTATGAGAAGGAGATATCAACCTCAAATACTGAGATCGATATTGTAGACAGTGAGGATGAGGAATCCTATGATATATTGGATTACTTCCCAACGTTGAAGGTCACATTGCCTATAAGATCTATGAGAAACAAGTAATTTCTAACTTTAGTGAAATTTTATATTTGATATCAATAGTCTCTATTCTAACTGACTATCAAAAAGTGGCAACAACCCACACACTCTACACTAGTAGAAGAGCCTGATTAGTGAAGAGAATATATGTGAGGCCCAATAATTAAGTTGAGATTGAAGGTAGGAGTGGGATGATTAGGCAAGCCAATTTGCTATACGAAATGATAGAACATGGGTTGCGAACATATTTTAATGAGTGTTCACAACCATACACAAAGAACATGGTGGGTTGACATTTATGTATGGGGTGAAACTACATTATTATATTTATACAAACAACTAAGGAAGGCATCCCGGATAGAAGCAAAACAACTTAGTGGATATACTTCTTTGCTTAGGTAAGATGTGTACTATTATTGCTTGCTACATATATCTTTCAACTTATAATATTATAGAATTTAACAAGTTATATGTTTTAATTGTAGGTTATGTTTGAACAAGCTATAAGTACTTCACAGTTTTGAGAGTCAGCATGTGACCAAAATGGTTGGACGGAGAACCACAAGTAAGCTTATGGATGGAAAGTGTATACCACATACAATCTCTTCTTAATCGGCTTACTTAATATCATAAGCAATTAGAATTAATGATGACAAAACACTTATTTGTGAGGAGACTCACTTCTTAATCTTTTAATTAAACACAAACTTATATATTATATATTCTTACGTGCTATTTTGGGCAATGCAGATTGCCTGATAACCATAATTGTCTTGATATTATGAATGCATTCGATGGGTAGATGTTGTGGAGCCTTATATGCGAGATCGTATAGTTCATTAGTTTGGCCGGCATCAAGGCATCCCGATTCCACTGATAAGACTCTCCATTGCAAAGAGACTTCCGAAACCCCACACGTATAAGGTGCAGTATGAGCCACGTACTACGACGTGTGAGGTACACAATACTCATATTATTTTGAGCTTGAGTATTTTGGAGTTCCAACACTTTACCCATATGAGTATTACTAGTTGTACATGAAGTGGTACATTCAAAGGACACATCGATTTATTTTGAGAGATTATAGGAGTCAATTGTATCATGTTTGTTCTACTCCAATTAGGCAACATGACACATCATTCTACATACAGCTAAATAAATTATTGTATATATATTAGTAGTAACCTTATATATGTTTTGCTTTAACTCCACGTACTAACTTTTCTCAACTAAATTTCTTATACCAGCATATGAGTGTGATACGTGACACTTGCAATAGCTTAACTATGTTCAAAATTTGTGTCACACCCACTATTGGGTGATTCTATGTTGCTAGGATTGATAGAGATGTATCAGTAATTCTACGAACAAATCCACCGGTCGATACTTGATGATGATGACAGTGATGATGCATGATATTTTTGGTTTGGGTAGTATGTGATGTTATTTACTTTCTTTTCAAATATTATATATGTAAATGATAATTATAATGAAAGAAATTTGTTTGTTTTGCTACTAAAGCCTACATACATGATTATAATGAAATATCTTGCTCTCTCAATCAACAAAATACGTGATTGCTTTTTAAATCTAGAAATCGTGTAATTACATATACAAATAGACAATAACACTTAGTCATCATCCTCAATATCTTGTACATCATCTTTTGGTCATCTTATTTGTACATATGACTCAATACATTCTTCAAATGAAATTGACCAACATACAACACTTTCATCTCGATAACACTGTCATGTTGAGAAGATAAAAGACATCAGAGAGCCATAAACCATGTGCATCTACGAAAAAACAAAAATAGAAGATAGGGTTAATAGCTACTTCAATTATAAAATATCTAAATAACATAATAAAATATATAGATCTTATGATTACCACTAGAAAATATCATGTAACATGATTATACCACATGTATCATAGATCCCTCACACCATATTGTTGAGTGTTTGATACTACTAATAGAAATATCATTGACCATATCATATAGAGGAGTACCAACGCTATATTCTACTGAGTATCGATAACCAAACTCATATCTAGCATGGACATCCAATTCAAAATAGGGCAGGACCCATTTCTCATGTATGTAATTTGTCGAATAGTAGTATCAATACCACCATTATCTATAAAGACCCATGCATATATGTCACACCTACATACTATATATGTTAGGCACTCTTTGCAAGTTTCATGCTACCACTCCTCCCCTTGTTTTGAAAGTATATCAATAACTTTATATCCATAATTTTTATCTCTAATAACATTACCCAAACATCTACAAGGAGGCCCATAAAGCGTGGTATTACTATCTCATATGTCAATTTAAAGTTAAGTTGTTTGAAAATATTCTTCTCAATGGTTGATAGAAGATCACAACTCTTTGAAGAGAAATGACTCACCCCAAGAGAGACATCATATCCTCGATCCGTATACATTCACTCATTCCTCTATGCAAGGCATTTCTCTCTACATGTTCCCAAGCTAGATGATGAAATGGTGGTTCTTATAGTGTAGTGTACTCAAGATTTAACTACTCATCTAATATCTTATCAAATTTGTTTTAGTGTAGATGATTTCTTAACTTCTTCTAAATGGTCTCCATCATAGATGATCTTGCATTATCTGTTACCATATCTACAATATATGGGGTATCATCTTCAATGTTTAGATTCTTCCAAAATATATCAATAGTTAACAATTCTATTAATCCACTACATTTAAACATAAGATTGAGCTTGTAAGCACAAGATAGACCATATGAATGTCAAAAATTATGAATGTTCTTATATCTGAACCAACCATCTCTAAATGATTGTACTCTTTTAAAATAAGTATAAGATCAAGGGTGTGTCATGATACTCTTTTCTAATGGTTTGTAATAAGATTTTCTGTCGTGTCAATGTAATTAATGGTGAGAGTTCTTGATTCCTAAAATGAATTCTTTAATTCTCTAATCTACAACTCTATAAACAATGTAATTGTTTCATATTGTATCAAATCTACCAGTTGAGTTACCAATAAACCCTTTCAACCTTACGTGTATACTTTTCATCCTAACAAATATAAATATATAATCAATATATATTTTAAGAACAATAGAATTTATGACTGTATTGAAAACCAAATTCACATATCTATTAGTCATATCACTTATCTATACCGAGACAATTCTCTTCTCATATGGGTCCAACTACTGCCCTTTAACATAGGAGAGTAGAGTGAGAAATTTTCTCCACTGCAATTCTATTACCTCTATTGCTTCCTTGTAACTGCTCTTATCTAATGAGTAAACGACCTTCCTTCAACTTACACCAAATATCATCACCATCTCTTTATTTCTTATCAACTTTATAACAAATGCTTCAATATTTTTGGCTACATGACATCTACACAAAAGTGTGTTGCATTTGTAAAAATTAATTGAATGACATTTATCAAAGCCATATCAAGGTCACTGCAAATAGCATGTGAAATTTTGTTTAGAGTACATAAATATTTCACACATCTCAATACCCAAACATAATTCTCTTCATTTTCCACACTCATAAAAGCGAAAGCTATGAAGAAGTTTTTAGAGTTTGATGTGAACCCGATAACCTTAGGGAAAGACATTTTATACCTGTAAAATATATAACTATTAAGGACTGTGTAAACATTACTAAACAAAAGTAACACTTAAATGTTTGTTTTATATGTGCTATTAAATTTTAATACCCATGAAAATGCATAAAGTAGGTGCACGAAATGAGAATGTACACATGCAATATTACTGACAGTATCTGTAAGAGAGATTTTATGGTGTCATGTATGATAATAGTTATGTTTAGATCATGCAGTAGTTATAAAATACTTCGATAACTGTTAGATTTCTTCTTGATTTTCATTCTTGCATTGTAAATTTGCCTTACTGTACTCACATTTTCCTCGTTCACCTTTTCAAATGCATCAAAATATGTTTCGGTTTGTAATGACTTTGGGTGAGGTCCTTTGTTATACTGTACTCAAAGCTACTCAATCTCCTTGTAAAAGCATGGCTTTCGAGATACAAGCCTAAAGGGTAGTTATGTATCTCATTCACTATATGAAACTTCTAATAACCATCTATTGCACCCTCTCCTCTAAATAAAAATGGTTAGCCTACATTCTCAGTGCATGTCCACCTATAACTTTCAACATCTATATTTTTATTGAAACTTATATTTGCCACTCCTTTCGCATCCAAGCCATACCTTACTTATTACGTATTTGCTATTCAAATAATGAATGACCGTAATAATGTTATGCCTCCTTTCAACTACTCTTATATACTCAATAAGTTCATTACGAATCCCAAACACATCATCCATCATAAATACAAGTGAATTGTCAAACCCATCACCATCGTAATTAAGAAATTGATATTCTACCTCATTTGTCAACCAATCACTGAATATGTTATCTGGTACACTACAATAATTTTCACTCTCCTTAATCATCGTATGATAAGTACTTTGATCAGTCTTCTTCTTCTCTAAATCACTTCCATCATAAGTTATTCAAGTTATATATTATTTTGTAATAAATATATGGATATGAGTATGAGGATAGAACACTATTCGGTTGAAGGAGATGTGGTCCCGTCGCATCTTCCTCCTTAAGGAAAGGTGCCTAGGCCGCACCTCTTACTTAAGAGGGGGAGCAACCCAAGCGTGTCTCCCCTTAAGTTGGAAACACAAATTTATGATGTCCCATTAGATTTTGTCCAAATCTGTGAATCATCTTCAAACATTGAAAAAATTGAAAAATATTAGGCAAACCAACGAAGATATAATGATCTCACCAAAAAACCAACATTTCAAATTGAAGAAAAATCCAAAAATTGGTCGGATTGATCGTCCCCTCGATTTTCTTTTTGTTTTTCTTCCTTCTTGGTTCGTTTGATTCCAACTTGGTTCGTATATAACTAATCGGTGATACTTTGTCGCAAATAAGACTGTATCGCTTCTCAACAGACAAAAATCGATCATCAAAAGAAGAGGATAAAATCACCAAAATTTGCTCTTAAGAGGAGAGAGAAAATGTTGTGTGTGTGGTATTTTGGGTATTACAAAAATTGGAGTGTGTATAGTAAAAGGGTTGTGGAGATAGTAATGCCCCTAATTAAATTGTAGCATATGATGCATATAACTTTGTAAACACCCAAAATTAGAAATTCTGCTTTTTTTTTTGTAGCTTTGGGACTTTTAAAGGTTTTTCAAATAAATATACCTTAAATAATTTCATTCCCATGCCAAAATTTTCTCTCAACCTCAAAATAATAATATATTGCATTCCTCTAAAAAAATTCAATTTGGACAAAATGATTGCCTTTAAAGAAAGAATGATTTCAAACAATTTTTTTTTATATAAACAAATAAAAAAGAGAACATTGAGAATCAAACCCAAAAATGTTTGCAAATTTATAAATTTATGAAATTCTAAAACCCCTCATATTCAAAAATAAATTAAATTCAAATCAAACCTCAAAAATTCGTTCGATCAAGAATAGTCTCATTCCCGAGACCTGATACCTAGGGTTAAAGTGATTCGATACCCTACACCCGTTGAAGTAGTTAAAGTAGTTCGATATCCTACACCCGTTTAAAGTGGTTAAATGGTCAAGGTGGTTATAGACTGACTCACGGATCAAAAGTAGGTTACCCTTGCAAATAAAAATGGGAATGAAAGACAATGTTTTTTTAAAAATAATATTTCAAGATTTCATTAAATTTGATGTTTTCAAATATATAAATAATTTTAAATAAAGTGTTTGAAACCATACCTTCCATATATAAAATTCAGACCGAAAAGAGGTAAATTCCTTGGAAATAGGAGATGGCATGAACCAAAAAGGCAACGATTGAGCACCTACTAATTTTGGTATTGTTGGGTAAGGTAACCTATCATTTTTAGTTTCAGGTATTACAAAAGAAAGTCGATGTTCAAGAAGAAAAGTCGGCGTTTAGAAATGAAGGTTGGCGTCAAAAAATGAAAGTCGATGTTCAAGAAAGAAAAGTCGGTACCTAGAAAGGAAAGTCGGTGCCCAGAATGAAAGGTCGGCATCATCCACGCAAAAGGAAAGTGATGCTCGATTTGACAAGCTGTAATGCTCGATTTGGCAAGTAGTGATATTTAATTTGGTAAGCCACTAAGAGGAAACTTGCCAGTTTTGGAGTTCAGCATCAAATGATTAGGCAACTTATCTTATCAAGCTTTATCAAACGAGCAAATTTTTGGCAAGAAGGCCAGCACTTCACTTACCTTATCCATGGGAGCACTTTTTGGTATGAATGGTCAGCATTCACTTGCCAAATGTAGCCATCTTCAATAAGGCAACTTACCTTATAAAAATTTGCAGCAAAGAAGCATCCCTTGGCTTATAAAAGGGGTCTCAAGGGAGCCGCAATGCATCAATTCGAATTCAGCAAACCATTCCGCCAACCGCCAGTTGCTAGCTATCCTCCACCTTCCTCCATAAGTACATTTTTTCTTTAATTATCTTATTTTTCATTAAATCTTATGGGGTTGAAATTAAGGAGCTTAAGTCTCCAAGAAGATGTATTGATCAAGGTTCATATGCTGTCCCATCTTTCTTTCATTCATACGTTATTCATTATACACTTTAAATGTTGATTCTTTCTGCTCTATAACACAACATGAGATTATAAACCTCTTACTCTCCCTATGTTCACATGATTATTAGGATTTAGTTTGTTGTTTTATAGCTGTAGATTCAATTTTGATTCGGATTAAAAACAAGTACAATTCTAAAAATCCAAAACCTATTTTTTTGTACTCTACACATGTTCGGTAAATGATTTTATCTTTTATTATTACTTGCTCCAAATATATCAAAATTTTGTATATATGATCTATACATATAGACATACTTCTAATAAAATTTTAGAGAATTTTGAACTTGTTAAACATCACCAATAAAATCGGAAACATTTTATTAAAATCAGAACAGATTCTAAAAAACCAGAAGTTCTTGTGATACAGTTTGGGTTATTCCGGAATATCTTTGTGCAAATAAACCAATTTAATTGAAAATGATCTCATTGAAAATATGAAATCCATAGATTTCCAGCAAAATCAATTTCATAGAAATCGAAGGTTTGAGCGTAAAAATACAATAGTTTTTCTAAACCTCTCACTTTTTGGCATAAGTCTGTCCCTGATGTTTGAGTGAGGTCTATTTTTGGATTTAATTACAAGAATATATAAAATATAGAATAAAAATAAATTTATTTTATTAATCTTACATGAAAGTGTATCCTCTGTAAAATTTTCAAAATTTTTGGAAACTTGAAACAATTTAAAAAAAAATCAAAGACAAGCCTTTGAAAATAGAACCAATTTCTGTTTTTCAAGACTTAAAATATTTTTAAGTAAGAACCAAAATCACGATTTTATCAAGCTTTTGAAGTTAGAATCTTGTTTTTGAAAACTTATCAGATCTTAAATAATTTTCAAAGCACCTAGGCTGACTCTTGAGCATCAGTTCAAGAAGGCCTATGTTGACAAAAGTTCACTTGTCCACAATCGCTACACTAAGTCAGAAAATCAATCTTTGCTAGTTTGAGCAAACTAGCTGGCACGCTCACACACACGACATAGTTCAGGAATTTAATTTTAAATCTCTACATAGGTTTTGAAATAAAAATTCACGTCTACAAATTTGGTACGCCCGATAGGACTTAAATCTTTGAAAATTGTTTGATCTAGTCTTATTTTTTTCAAAACCAAACCAATTTTAAATTGTGATTTTAAACTTCTCTCTTTTTCAAATCCCTTGTTTTGATTTCAAATTTCAGCGAGTCAATAATGTCAAGTTTGTATGATTACTTTGAAAATATATTAAGGAAGGACTCATCATGCTTTCAAAATCGGTTTTCCTAAACTACAAAAAATCTTCTGAAGCCGAAGAAGAAGAAATTGCCTTTTTGAGAAGGAGAGCTATACAAGTTGAAAGGGAAATTGAGTCCCTAGAGGCCAAGATATATAGTTCCCATGAAAAATCATTTTGGGTATATAGAGAAAAAACCATACCCGAAAAACCAAATCAAGACCAAAATCTGATGAAGAATATGAGGCCACAGATGAAGCAAGTGTTCAGATCAAATTGTCTAACCATGGTAATCATCCAAATACCCCTTTGTTTATAGAAAAACCAAAAAATTTATTTATTTAAAAAAACCAAAAAAATCTGGAAATTTTTCAAAAATAAAAAATATTTGAAAATCAGAAAGTTGAAAAAAAGGTTTACATCCCTAAGCGCACGAGTGAAGTGGGGCATGAGAATCACTTCACACCAATCACTTCAAAATTTTCAAAATTGATTGCTTTGATGGTTTCCATTCCCATGAGCACTGTTTCATACAAAAACGAGAATCAGTGTTGCACATACATAGAGTTAGAGGATGAAATCGAAGACCTCAAAAAGCAACAAGAGGTCAAAGCCATGCATGAGCTATAACACTCTCAAGACGCCTGCAAGGAAGCCTGCTCTCACCATGGAAAGGTAGACAAGATCGAAAAAGGTATATCTGAAACTCATTTCTCTTAAAACTCTCTACTTGATCCTCCTCTTTGTTGTGTAGGACCGGTAGATTATTCATATGCATTCCATCACACTCATGCACCTACAACCCCACAAAATGTGCCCAAGGATGTGGATTTTCAAGGTGCGCTAAATGTCTCGAACCAACAAAAAGAATTTCAAAGTGAAAAATAAAATAAAAATAAAATTCAAAATATGGTAGACATGGTCATTCCTAGGGCATGCATTGACATCCTAGGTACACCTGACCCTAGCATGTATAAACAAATCTCTTGGAGCTTAGATTTGTATCAAAAACTCAAGCCTATAGCCATGATTCCTTCCAACATCAATAAACAAACCAAGGGACCGACTATGGTTTCCCTTGGAATCCTTTTCTCTCCTTTGTGTAAGGGATCAAACATGCTCTCCCTTAGCATCCTTATAAACTCAAACCATCCACCCCTAAGGGAACATTTGGTTGCACTTAGGATCCATCCACCTATTGCCAAGATCATTCACCTCTTAGGTGAACCAGAATCATCCCACCTCCTAGAGGAACCTAAATCACATCCTTCCAAGATCGTCCATCTCTTAGAGACACCCAAATCACCCAAGCCTTCCACTCATATATATGGTCGTGTGCATCCTAGGGGAGTCAAATCTTTCCACTCCTAAAGTCACACACCTCCTAAGTAAACCTAATAAAACTCAAGTGTGCAACCATGCTATGGACAATACACTATTCCAAGGCCATCCTCTCTATCAAAACTTTTCAAAACTCAAAAAGCCTTGGAATATATTATTAAACATGGGGTATACACCATACTAGGGTCTAGGAGCAAAAAACCAAGGTAAGTTGGAACCCATCTTACCTCTGCCTAACTTGGGTCCATGTGGCTCAGGATACAACCCATCCATACCCCTTGAGCTACCACCTAAGACCAATTGGGTCAAGGGTGCCCTAGAGCCGACTAAAACAATATGACTTAGAAACCTATGGGCTAGACCTCTTGTTTGGAGCCTAATTCATAGTGTTTTCTTTGTAGGTTTGATGGAAAACCCCTTTTATTGAAAAAAAAAATCCAAAAAAATCTATGGGCTAGACCTCCAGTTTGGAATCTTATTCATAGTGTTTTCTTCGTAGGTTTGATGGAAGACCTCTTTTATTGGAAAAAAATCCAAAAAAGTATACATTTGGAAAAACCAAAAAAATTTTGAAAACTCCTACAATCGAAAAACATTTGAAAAATATAAAAATTTCAAAAAGAAATCTGTTATGTTTTTCCTTCTAGCATCTTTTTGGAAAAATCTGAAAATATTGAAAAAGTAAAAAATTCTAAAACGTTTGGTTTTCAAAATCTCATACAAACTCAAGTATTGGTGTTGACAAAATCCATATAAATTCTCGAACTGGAATTGTCTCATAATCTTTTTGTGCATAAATATTCTCTGGTGCATAATACTTCCCTAGAAATTAAAGCACCTGAGAGTTGTCAAAGCAAGGAGGAAGATCCCCTCATTCATGAGTGTAGATGTGAAAATTTACTCTAAAGTCTATGTAGAGATTTGAAATAATCTTTTACACACTACGTCGTGCATGAGTGTATCAGCTAGTTTCACTTAAACTAGCAAAGTTGTATTTTCTAACTTTGTGTAATGATTGTGGAAAAGCGAGATCTTTTTGTCTTAGGCTTTCTTGAGTCGGCGCTTAAGGGTCAGCCTAGATGCTTTGAGGATTGATTTGAAAAAGGTGTGTATTTCCGAAATTTACTTTTAGAGTCAATTTAAATCAACCAAAAACATTCACTTGGCCTATAAAAGAAAAACTTTCCAAGTTCTAAAAAACATAAACTCGTTTTGTTTTCAAAGCTTGTTATCAGATTTTTCTAATCAACTTCAAAGTCTCCAAAATTTATGAAAATTTTATATTATGTAAATAGGAATATGACGATCTTGTAACTATTTTTATTTTATTTTTGTGTGCTGTGATTATATAGAATTAAATCTAAGAATTGTGTTTGCTCAGACGTTCGAAATTGATATGTTATAAAAATACAGAGGTTTAAAGAAATATCTGTATTTTAGTGTATAGAGCTTCGATTTTTATAAATTTAGTCTTTTGTATGGATGTCAGCTTTCCAATGAGACTAGTTTCAATAGATTTGGTTCACTACAGACAAAGCTATGGGATGATAACCCAACCTCTGTTTGAGGAAACATAGACTGGACAGACTTGGTTCTAAATTTGTTTGATCTTCCCTAATTTTAATTATGTGTCTGCACAACCCTAAAATTCATGAAAATTTTATCATATGTGGGATTGTGTGTGCTAGATTTGGTGTAAAAAATTTTAGATCATTTGGAATATATATATGAAAATAAAAAATAAAATATCAGACATATGTAAGATGCTGAAAACAAAATTTCTGTGTTTAAAGCATACATGAATGCATTCCTTCGAAATTAAAAGACTAATCACAATAAATTTAAAGTAAATGACTAAAGGAAAATGAATTAAAATATATTTATAGGTTAAGCATATAGGGTATGAGAAGATATAAGAGAATATTTCATATAGAGAGGTAGGAGAAACTTGAAATCAAACATGTAAAATGCATAAATATAAAGGAATGAAATTAACAGCATTACTACGTTATTACATCATGGGGGAGATAAATGCTTCATTAATACAATCCATTTAAATTGAATAGGAATAAGGAGAGATTAAATTAAGTAAAGGATGAGAGTAAAACCTTTTAATCGGACCTTAATGGGCGCCAGATATGGGGGAGGTAGGAAGGGATCGGCTCCTTCCTTCCTTCTCTCATTTTTCTTCCTCTCTCTCTTTCTTTCCCTCCCTTCCTCTCTCTATTGGTGCAGCTCTCTCTCTCTCTCTCTCTCTTAGGCTCCATATACTCTTCCTTCAATGTTGGAAAACTATCCCCAAGGTCTCTTTTTATAGGCCTCAAGAGGGGAATGCCTAGAGCCTTCCACGGTTTGGATTGGGTGGGTCTTTGGAGCTCTATTATTGTTCCAACTCCAAAGAGGCATGGCTTCATGTGGGCTTGTGGTCCACTAGGTCAAGGTGAGTCTAGCATATTGGTATGGTGCAACCTTTGACTTGAGTGGGTGCAGTCGGGTGCAACCCTTAGGTGAAGTTGGTGCAACCGGGTGAGTCCCTTGGTTGAAATTGGTGCAGCCGGGTGAGTGTACATGGATGTGGCCCAACTAAGTTCCATTTGATGCAGCCTTGTGCCATATTTGATTGAGTCTTGGCTTGGCTTGATCCATGTCTTTGATTTTTCCTTAGTCTGTGGCTTGGTTCACATGAGCTTGATCCTTGCTTGACGCGATCTTGACTTGACCGTTGTCCTGATCTTCGCTCCCATCCTACATCTTTAGCGAGGACGATTTGTCTTTGTCCCTACTTGTCTTGGCTTTCATCCCTTTTCATATTTCCCAATTTGATTCCCTAACTTCAATTTTAAAAACATTTGATTTTGAAATCTTTGTTTTAGGGATTTTGTGAAATTCACAGGTTTCGTTTAAATCAGGGATTTAAAACAAATCCATTGTTTCAAAAATTTGATAGCATGCTTGGATATGCTTTTGAAAATATTTTAGGGTGTTTACAAATGCCTCTCTTTGGCATTAATCCAAATTTATTTGGATAATGGCAAGGAAGAAAATACTCATTTTGATATTTCTTCCCAAAACTTGACTTGAGAGTGGATCTTCCTTCATTTCATAGCATCTGTTTTCTCGGATTTTTGTGAAGGAAGGAGATTTTGTGAAGGAAGGAGCTTCTCCTCAACCTTTTGATGAATGTATGCATGCATAGTATGAGATGTAAATGGAGTGTGTGTTTAAAGACTCACTCATGAGATGTATGAGCTTGAGGAGAAGCCTATAAAGGCCAGCTGTCCTAAGTGAGATAATCCCATATTGTTTCTTTTCATGTTTCGGGTTTTTAAAATTTCTTTTCAAACAGGAACTCCTTTTAGTTTCTATCAAAAGGACTTTTAATTTCTCACATTTCCCCTTACTCAGGTTTCAATACCCACTACTTAGTAGAGGTTTTGTAGGAAATTTTTAATGACATTTCAAAATTCAATTTCTCACACAACAAAGTCTACTTTTCAAACAAAATGAGATCCAAATAAGAAGGTCCTATTCCTACTCTAGGATTTTATTGGAGAACCTTTTTCCATCTAGATAAACTTTAGGAGATTTGAGAAAGAGTTATCACGGTCCCTTCTAAAGCCTCCCGTTATTTAAGGCAAAGAGATGGAAAATATCTCTTTTTGAGCTTTGGCTTTTTTTTTTTCTTTTTCTTTTTCTTTTCTTTCAGAGAGAAGACCTCTATTTTGGAGGTTTTTGTTTTCTTCTTTTTTCTTTTGATTTTGCCAATTTTCCTTTTTGGAGAGAAATGAAGTGGGGAAAAACTCATCCCTTTGGATACTTGATTCAGCAAATAACATCCCATTCCTTAATAGCATCTACCATTTGAAAATATTTTGCTATTTCGAACTAGGCCTCATTTTATAAGATAAAGATTTTTGAAATGTTACCAAATGATTTTGAAAACTCTACTTTTCATAAAGCATCAATTCCCTCATTTAGGGTCATATAATCCATTTTGATCCTTTTTTCCAGAAGTTCAAAGGAGACCCATTTTAAAATCTTTTCGAAAGAATTTAACATAGACCCTATACATAATATTTTTTCAAGTATTGGGCATTTATAGGGTCTACTAAATTTCTTCCCTCAACATCAATCAACCAATATGCATTATTTATGGTTGTCCCTCTTACAACATAGGGATCATCCCACTTGGGCCACCACTTTTCGAGTGGATGTGGGCCACGATGGTGGATTGTTTTCAAGACAAGGTCTCTCACTTTGAAGTAGCGAACCTTCATATGCTTTTCATAATGTCTGGTATACATGTGCATGATCCATGACAAGGAGCCTCTTCTCATCAAGTAAATCAAGCTCAACCATTCTAGCTTATTATAGGGTCTCTATGGGCAAATCGAGTGCAAGAGATGTATGAAATGAATGCAATTTGGTATGAATGGGAAGTATGACATTTGTACCATAGACCAACTCAAATGGCATGGCATTTGTGGGTATATGGATGGAAGCCCTATAAGTCCATAAGGCTTCATCTAACTTCTCAATGTAGTGGATGATTGAAAGAGCCGAAGGATTCATGGTTTCCCATAGATGGATTATAAGGGAAGAGTTTCTTTCTTCTCTCTCTTTATATTCTCATATATTTTCTTATGTAATCTCTAAAGTATTTATAGAGAAAGATTTTTATAATTTTTTGGTTTCGTCTTCCCTATCTTTCCTATTTTGGGCTTTCTGTTTTAAGTTGTTATCCGTATGTTTAATGTATATAACATATATGTTTTATCTGTAATGTATCCATGAAAATGGGAAGATGAGTTGTCTTTTGTTTTCTTGGATTTACTGTTGAGAATGTTAAATCGCGGTGTTACATCTCCCACTTAGCCATTTAAGCCAAGGTTTATGACACACTAGTTTTACCTCCCACTTTCTGTGGGTTTTTCCAAGCCATGCTAGTTATGATTGTAATTGCAATCGATGCTCGTTGTGTGGTTTTTCGTATACAATATCGATGCTCGTTGTGTGGTTTTTCATATATAATACATTCTTACCTACTTTCATAATAAATATCATCATGTAAATTAATACACTTTAAACAAATCTCAAACTCATATTTGCAACATGCTTTAAGAAAAAATCCTCTGTTATGCCTTTTGTCAGGAGTCTACCAACATATCATTAGTTGGCATATATGATATGGATATTTCATTTCTCTGAACCATATCATGAACATAGTGTTACTTAACCATTATATGCTTGCTTGTGGAGTTCAACTCCTGTCTTAATCAGAGTAATGGTTGCATTGTTGTCATAATAAATGATAATAGACTCGTTGGTTATATCCAACTTCAAATCACATATGAAGCACTTATCCAAACGACACTCATTGCAGTCATACTACAAGTAACATACTTAGCTTCTTATATATGCAATGTTACCCAACCCTGTTTCTTACAAGTTCAATAAACAACTCTACCTCTAAATAAAAATATTTGTTTAGAGATTGATTTGCAGTCATTTTTGCTCCCAACAAAGTCACCATCTGAGTATCCTACCACTTTTATTTAATTTGCTTGAAAATAAAGTTTCAAGTCTTTTGTTCCTTTAAGATATCTTAAAATCATTTTCACAACTATCCAATAATGCAAACCAAAATTACTTTGATATCTACTTACAAGACCAATAGTGAAACTGATATCAGGTCCTACATGCAACATAGCATACATCAAGTTGCCAACAACTTGTGCATAAGGAACATTAGGATTGATATCCCCTCACTGGGACAATCAACCTTAATTAATTTTACTCCTTTTGTAATAGGTGTAGATGTCAGCTTGCATTCACCTAGTTTAAACTTATTGAAGATATAGTCTATAAATCTCTCTTAACTTAGGCAGAAGAGTTTAGATTCTCTGTCTCGAGAAATCTTTATTTCCATAATATAGGATGCCTCTCCCATATACTTTATTTTGAACCTTGTGTTTAACCATGACTTGGTATTGACAATCATCTCATTATTATTCCCAGTCAATAATATATCATTTATATATAACGATAGTATGACAAAGTGGCTCCCACCATTCCAAACATATACAAAGTGGTCAAGTTCATTAGCCACAAACCTAAGTTCAATTATGTCATTTTGAAAAGTCTAATACCACTGATGAGGTGACTGTTTAAGGCCATATAGGGATTTTTTCAACCTATATATTTTATTCTTTTGGCCTTTAACATTGTATCCTTTTGGTTGTTGCATATATGTGATTTTATCTAAATCTCTATTTAGAAAAACAGTTTTTACATCTAACTAATGTTAATTTAAATCATAATATGTTGTGATTTCTAGGATTATCCTTATACATGTAAATTTTGTAATGGATGAATATGTCTCAATATAATTTATCCCACTTTTTATGAAAATACCTTTATAACCAACCTCACCTTAAACTTATTGATAAACTCATCGACTTTATATTTCATTTTCAGAACCCATTTACAACCTATGACTTTCCTTTCTTTTGGCAGATCAATCAAGTCTTATACTTGGTTTTTCTCAATTTATTCAATTTCCTCATCCATAGCTTTTTCCTAGTCTCACAATTTAGATGAGTCAATAGTCTATTCGTATGTAAGTTATTAGTCAGCTTATCTAAATCTATCGAATTGCACACCTCCTCTATAAGTTATGCATGATAATCCTTCAAGTAGGATGGCGTTACCCTAGGTCTTTTATGTCTACTTAAAGTTTTGGTTTATTTAAGAAGATCATCATTATCTATGGGTTCAAATAATTATGCAAGGATGTCATTTTTAGTGTCTTCTAAGAATTCATCATCCTTGCTTTATATTAATCTATGATCCTTATGATAAAATTGATATCCTTTAAAACCTTTAGGATACTGAATAAATACACATCTAAAGGACTTGTTGTCTAGATTATCCTTAGACTGATCAAGGATCTTCACATGTGTGATAGATCCCCACCACTTGAGATGACACAGGTTTTATTTTCTTCCAAACCATATATCATATGGTGTAAAGAATACAACCTTACATGAAACTCTATTTAGTATATACAAAGTTGTACTTACTTCTTTTCTACAAAATATCCTTGGTAGAGAAGCATCTATTAACAGGCGTTATCATATTTAGTAAGGTCTTGTTATATCTTTCTGCTATACCATTTTGTTGAGATGTTATGTGTATTGTATTTCATTTTGAAATACCAAAGTCTTTACAGATTCTAAAAATTCTGTAGAGGTATACTCTCCACCTTGATTAGATCTTAAGACTTTGATTTTATACCCTAGTTGGTTCTCAGCTTCCTACTTATACTTTTTGAATACTTCAAGTGTCTCAGATTTATGTGCCAAGAGATATATATGTATATCTAGAATAATCATCAATAAAAGTTATAAAATATACTTCCTATGATGAGATCTTACCCTTAAGAGTCCACATAAATCTATATGAATAATCTCTAATAGGGTTGTTGCCCTAATTATTTCTTTAGAAATTATTTTTCTTGTCATTTTCTCTTGTATAGAGGCTTTACACTTGTTAAAAGAGTTTTTCTGAAATCCGAACAATCAAAGTTGGATAATTTTCTCAACTTTTTTGAGACTTATGCGCCCTAGGCATTTATGTCATACATTCACGTTGATATTTAAGGAACAATCAATATAAGGAAAAGAACCAACATTCTTTGATATTTAGTTTGAATAACTCATATTCATCATCAAACAATCCAAAAAAGTCTATCCTATTATGCTTCCTCATAATTATCTTACTAGAGACAAACCTAACTTCAAAACCTTTCTAAACCAAGGTAGGAACCGAAACCAAATTATACCTTATAAATAGCATAGTAAATACATCAGTAAGTACAATCGGTGCCTTGTACATGTATTCTTAAGGACCTAATCCCAAGAACATCTGAGAAAGTATTTCCCATATATACTTGATATTTTCTTGGTTTATATTCTTTTAGGTACATAGACTTTTTCTTGTTCTTTAAGATATATCTCATTGCTCTTGAATCAATCCACCAACTAGTTATTCGGTGGTCCATATAGAAACATTTTGAAACCACACAGATTATGTCTTGCTTTTTTGATTGATCGTGTTGTTGAGTGTTTCTACCACCATTATTCTTCTTGTTGCGGCAATCCTTCTTTTAGTGCATCATTTTGTCACAGTTGAAGTACTTGAACTGAGAAGTGGTTTCCTATGATTTCTTAAAAGATTAATTGTCTTTAATGTTATTCTTGTCAAACTTCTTATTTGGTTTATTTTTTCTCTAGTTTAGTTTGGAGCTTGACCCTATCTCATCTTAAGCTACTAGCAATTTATCCTTCTTATTTTTATTCATGCATTTTTGTTCAGTTATTAGTTTAAGGAGTATTTTAGAAAGGTGTGTTACAACTCCAAATCTAGTGATAGTGGCAACCATATTCTATGAAGGGGAAGTCTGTTTTGGATAGTGGAAATTTGCATTGATTCGAGGATAACTGATTTCACTATAGCTAAGTCTCTTGCCGTTACTAGCATATGGTTTATATGTTCTACTATATTATCTCCTTCTTTCATTTTATAGGAGTTGTATTTTTGTAGTAGTAACTAGACATGTAACTTGGTTGTAGTATCATACTTAACTATTATTGAATTAAATAACTCTTTAGCGGTCTCGTATTTCTTGAATACCCTAATTAGGTTATCCTTTATAGATATGAGCATTATGGTTCTTGCTATTGTGTCATCTTTAAGGAATGTTCTATGCATTTCATTTTCTTCTTCTTTTGCATTAGGACTAAGGGTAGAATTGTTTCCCTTAATACATAGTCTACATTAAGTGTTAGTACCAACTTGATACATCTTTTTCATGTTTGAAAATTTAGACTATTTAGTTTTTATGTTTTTGTCAATTTCTAAACACAAATTCTTGAGTTCATTTTAATTTTTTGGCAAAAATAACAATAAGACGATCTAAAAGGGAAACATTCAACATGCAACAAGTAATAAATAAGACAACTATTAACCAATCATCAAAATGCAATTTGCAAAATATCTAGGTAGTGAAATGGAAATAACTCCAAGTGCCATAAAGCAATTTCAAATAATGCTTAGGTATCATTTTGAAAATATTCTTAATCTGATTCTATTATTTTAGAATTAATCTAAGAACAAACTAGCCACTGTAATTTCTCTAAAATTTTAGGGGTAAATCAATAGTTTTTTGTATGTCTGGTTTGATAATTTTTTAAAAATAATAAGGACAAAATAATAAAATTATGTCTGGTTTTTAAAAAAATTTGGAACTGAATGGGGATAGAATAGTGATTTTGTCCCATAGTCTGAATCATCTTTTAACTCAATGGTAGACTTGTGAATATCCGCATATTCAAGCACAAATGTGTAATTCAATAGGCTAGTATTCTCTAATATCTATAAACTATTAGAGGACAAAATTATCTTTTTAGCCATTAAGGGCACAAACATCCTTTTACTTTAAAATATATGGACTTTTTAGTGACTAGTGGTAGTTTGTAATTTTTAGAGAGATTGAGGGTTGAACAAGTTTTTCGCCCGTTGCCCGAGGCATTTTTGTGGTCGCGGTTTTTCGCCGCGGTTGTATGGCTGAAAACCGCAAGATAGGAAGTGAGCGTATGTTGAGTGAAAAGAGAGACTTATGGATAGAGGGGAAGAGTTTCTCCGACCTCTCGCCTTCTTGCCATCTCCCTGCTTTTGTCCTTCTGGCTTTTAGATTTTTGGCCTATGTTCTCGATTTTAGCCTCTTGGCACTAGTTACAGCCTTTTGGCCTTTGTTTCTAGTTTTTGGCCTTTTATAGAGAGAAGAGACTTGGGCAGAGGACGAGCTTTGGCCTTATAATTTTTTGGCCTTTTGCTAGAAAAACTTTCTGCTCCTTTCCTTTTCTTTTCTTTTTTTATTTACTTGGTTATTGCATACCTATTTTTAGAGGTTCCAGTCAAACCTTAGGCTCTAATACCATTGATGGAGCTTTCGCCCTTGCTGGATTGTCGTCGAGGTCTTTAGTGTTGCAGCAGATGATTGGAAGAGCCGAAGGATTTACGGTTTCTCACAAACGGATTACCAAGGAAGAGTTTTTTTCTTCTACTCTCTCTTTATATTATCGTATATTTTATACTGTAATCATTACAATATTTATAGAAAAAGGTTTCATTTTTTTATGACTTCATATTTCCTGTCTTTTTTGTTATGGGCTTTTTGTTTCATGTCGTTATTCTTATCTTTAACATATGTAACATATACATTTTATCTCTAACGTTTTCATGAAAACGAAAAGATGATTTGTCTTTCATTTTAATTGATTTACTACCAAGAATGGTCAAATCGTGGTGTTACAGTTTCTTCACATTGATTTTTGATAGTGCATACATAAACGGTTTTAAGGATATAGACACAAACGGTCTCTTATATTACCCGAAGAAACAACTCTCGAGATTCTTCTAAGGGAGAGAGGGAGAGAGTTTTTTTGACCTCTGGCCTTCTTGCCCTACACTTCTGTCCTTATGGCTTTTAGCCTTTTGGCATGTGTTTTCGGTTTTTAGCCTCCTGATGCTTGTTCTGGCCTTTTGACCTTTAGTTACAGTTTTTGATGCTTCGTAAAATCATGAGTTTATTCCTTTGTCAAGATCAACTCCAATCTTGAAAAATAAAAATTGGTTCTTTTCGTAGGGACCGATTACCCTAATTATTTTGGTAGTGTTCAGATCTAAAAAAATCTTCAAAATTTTACTTATTTCGTTATGTAGATTCCTAGACTATTTTTGTTTTGGCTGTTGGACATATAAATATATATAATTAAATCAATGAAGTCTCCTACTATGAGATTCGGGATAGAACCTATGATAGAAATATAGAGGCTTAAAGAAGTAACAGTATCTCAACATGTAGATACTAGACTTTTATGAAATTAGTCTAATTAGAAATATATGAATGTCAACTTTTTAATGAGACTATTTTCAAGTAATTTCGATCATTGCATACAGAGTTATGGGATTTTTACCCAACCTCTGTTATTAGATGTACAGTGTTGACAAGCTCTATTTAGATTATATTCCGTTTTGTCTAATTTTATTCACAGCCTTACACATTCCTAAAATTCTTGTAAATTTTATAAAGAGTGGGCTTTGCGTGAAGAAGGTGTGTACCAAATTTCAACATGTTTTCATGGCAAAGCAGAGCTAGAAAAATCGACAATTAGAAAAATGCATAATATAGAAAACAGAGTTTTTGATTTTAAGAAATTAATAGATGCATCCGACCAAATTCTACCCAATTAAATCATCATTTACAACAATTTCAATCATGAAAAAGTTCACTAATCAAAGAAAATTATCATATATCTTAGGTATAGAGGGTATAAGATTTAAAATATATATTGAGGTAGAACAAACCATAAACTAAACCATGACCTTGGATGAAATTTGGCAACATCTTCCCTCAAAATATCAAAATATTACATTGATTTGAAGTGAAATGCTCCTTAATTATAACCTATTTAAATAAAATTGAAAGGCTTAAGGAAAAAAATGAAAGAAGAAATGGGAGAATCAACCTTGGAATGGATGTTTGAAGGCGGGAGGTGGCCGATGGACTCCTTGCGGAAGGGGCGATCCCTTCCTCTCCCCCTCATCCCTCTCTCTCTTTCTCTCTTCCTCTCCCTATCTATTTGTTGGACTTTTCTCTTTGATTTTCCTCACTCAAATCATCCCCCAAAGGCCCCTTATTTATAGCTTCCAAGGGAGGGCCTCTAAACCCTTCCATGGGTTGGAGCTTGGTACCTTGATGCATGACTCGGTTTGGGTCTCATCCAATAGAATTTTCTATTTCTTTTGGCTGCAAATGGGGCATGTGAGTTGGAGAGTGGTCCCCCTTGGCCCCATCTGATGGTGCACCCGATCCACCTTCTTTTGCTTGACTCGGCTAGGGCGTGGTGTGTCTAGGCATGGTTCGGTCCTAGGTGCAGTCCATAGCTTGAACCAGCCCGCCATTTTGTTTAGTTGGGCTAGAGTCTTGATCAACTTGACTTTAATTTATAGCTGTAGACAAGGTACCTTGGTCAAACCACTTGGTGTTGAACCACCCTCGCTCGAACACATTCTTTAGTTGTCCTAGTCACATGCTCCTTTGGCTTCTCTTGGGGCCGATCATGGCTAGTTGCTTCGTTCATATCTTGACCATGGTGGTTTTTTTGGTTCCCTTGCCTTGTGTTGTCTTGATGTATCTTTCTTGAGTCGGGATTTAAATCGCTTTTGTTTTGATCTGGATTGGGTCCTGCTCGACTGAGATTGGGCTTTGTTTAGCCCTAAGTCCTGCTTTGAATTAAGCCTTACTTTGAATGAATCTTCACTTTGAGTTAGGTTGATATCTAACTTGTCTTGGAATTGGATTGAATCCCGCTTGGCTTGGCCCTGAATTGAACCTGACTCCTCGCTTGGTCTGGATTTGCCTTGGTTGCCTTTTTGGTCCTTGTCATATCCTCTTTCGTGAAATACTCTCCTTCTAATTCACGCTTTGCTCTAACTTTGGATAGATTTATCAACCTCCCTTTTGAAATTATTTTGAATATTAGGTTTTTGAATCGCTTTATAAATCCAGGGTTTTGGCCTTCAAAATTCTCAAAAATGTTTTCTTTTGAAAAGTGATGTATGAAATTTATCAAAATTCCAAGAAAATTTTCAAATCATGGGATTTCAAATGTATGATGGTTTAGTTGAAAATTTTTTAGGGTGTTTACAGATGCCCCTGTTTGGCATCAATCCAAATTTATTTGGTTAATGGCAAAGAAGCAGATACCCCTTTGAGTATTCTTCCTAGATTTTTCTTGAGAGTATGGATCCCTCCTTGTTCCATGGCATCTCTTTTCTTGGATTTATCTCATTTGAGAATGAGGGGATTTTAGCCAAAGGGGACTTGACATGAAATGGGAATGCCTACTCCTATGATGATCATGCATGGACAACCCTTTTTTATGGATGCATGTATGCATGGAGTGTGAAGTGGGTTAAGTGGGTTATAGAGACCCTTTCATCTCATTTAGGAGCTTGGGAAAAAGCCCATAAAGGTTGGCTACACCCAGTAGGATGATTCCAATATTCTTTCATTTGATGTTTTGAGTTTTGAAAATTTGTTCGAAAAGGAGCTCCTTTTGGTTTCCCTCAAAAGGGACTTCCAATTTCTTATATTTCCCTTCACTTGGGTTTTAATATCCGTTATACAGCAAAGGTTTCATTGAAAAACTTTGAATAACATTTCAAAATTTGATTTCCCGCACGGTAAGGCCTAATCCTCAAATAAAATGAAATCCAAATGGGTAGATTCTGTTCCTACTGTAGGATTATAACGATAGACTTTTCTTCATTGGGATAAGCTATAGAGATTTTGATAAAGAGTTTTTCACAGTCCCTTATTAAGCGTCCCATGGTATAAGAGATTTTAATGAAAAATTGTTTTTTTTTAGCTTTGTTTTTTCTTTTTTTCTTTTGAAGGAATCCTCTATATTGGAGGTTTTGTTTCTCTTCTTTTTCTTTTTGAGTTTTTTGCCAATTTTTCTTTTGAAGAGGAATGAAATGGTGTAAATAGCTTATCCCTTTATACTCGATCTATACAAGTATATCCCATTCATAATAGTACCTATCATTTGAAAATATTTTGCTATTTTAAATTAGGCCTCATCTTGTAAGCCAAAGATTTTTGAAATGTTATTAAATAATTTTGAAAGCTCTACTTTTTATGAAGCATTCATTCCCTAATTTAGGATCACATAATTCATTTTGGTCCTTCTATCAAGAAATTCAAAAGGAGATCCATTTTCAAAAATCATTTCAAAAGAATTTAGGGTAGACCCTAGACATAATATGTTTTCAAGTATTGAGCATTGATAGGGTTTACTAAATTTCTTCCCTCAACATCAATCAATCAATATGCATTATTCGTGATTGCCCCGCTTATAACATAGGGACCATCCCACTTGGGCCACCACTTGTCGAGGAGATGTGGGCCACGATGGTGTATGGTTTTCAAGACTAGATCACTCACTTTGAAGTAGCGAACCTTCATGTGTTTTATAGTGTCGGGCTATCCATTGCCGGTATGCATGTGCATGATCTACGACAATGAGCCTTTTGTCATCAAGTCAAGCTCGACCATCTTAGGTTATTGCAAGGTCTCTATGGGTAGATTGAGTGCAAAAGATGTATGAAATGAATGCAATTTGGTATGAATGGGAAGTATGATATTTGTACCATAGACAAGATCAAATGGTGTGACATTTGTGAGAGTGCGGATGGAAGTTCTATAAGCCCATAAGGCTTCATCTAGCTTCTCATGTCATGTCCTATCCTTCTCTAAAGTTTTTTCAATGATGCACATGAGAGTTTTATTTGTGGCTTCAGCTTGGTCATTGCCTTGAGTGTAGTAGGGCGATGAAAAGTATTGAATGATGCCATAGGTTTTACACAACTTCTCCACTTTTTAATTCTTGAACAGTGTGTCATTATCCGACACTAGGTATCTTGGAACTCCAAATCGAGCCAAGATATTCTTCTTAATGAATGTCATTACATGTTGTCCTTGAACATTAGCCAAGGAGGTAGATTCAACCCATTTAGAAAAATATTCAATGACTCCTAAAATGAACTTGTGTCCATTGGATGTAATAGGTGTGATTGGTTCAATGATATCAAATGCCCACATGGTGAAGAGCCATGGGCTAACGATGGAATGTAATGCAGATGATGGAATATGAATGGCATTTCTATGCACTTGACATTGATGACACTTCCTAACATGGTCATGACAATTTTGTTTAAAAGTGGACCAAAAATAACCTCTAAGTGTTTTCATAGCCATTATATTTGCATTGACATGACCTCCACATTCTCCATCATGGAACTCATGCAAAATGGTAGTAGCCTCATTATGGTCGACACACCTCAACAAGATGCTAGTAAAACTCTTTTTATAAAGAACCCCTCCCAAGTCCACAGATCGACTTCAGATTTTTCGAATAAAAGCCTTATCATTAAAGGAAATAAATTTGGAAAATCCTTCATTTCTAAAAAGTTTTTAATGTCTTGAAACCAAGGTTTTTCATTTGGATTTTGGTCATTTTCGTAAATCTCTAAATCATGGGTGGATGGAGTGGGTGAGTGTAGGATCTCTAGGGATCGAGCACCCAAGGTGGGGTCGATACTTAGAGATGACCCTAGTAAAGAAAGAGCATGAGCAATTATGTGAGATGTCCCTTAATGGAGTTTTGGTGATGGAATTTCAAATTATACTCTATTAAGAGGAGTTGTCATTTACCTAGACCACCAGTTAGGATAGGTTTTTCAAAAAGGTACTTGATATGGTCAAGTTTAGACACTATCCAAATTTCATAATCCAAGAAATAATGTCTAAACTTTTGGCAAGCTCATACCAAGTCTAAACACGTTTTCTCCATGGTTGGATAATTTCTTTCATATACCAATAGGGTTTTCAAAATGTAGTAAATATTATACTCTTTAAGACTATCATCATCATATTGAGCAAGCACCAATGCATTCATATGAATGAAAAGATACAAAAGCAAAGGTTTTTCCAGTTTTAGATGTTTTAAAATTGAAGGATTCACTAAATAAGTTTTATATCTTTCAAAAGCTTTTTGGAGATGAATCTCCTAATAGCTTGGAGTCGACCATGGAGGCTATGAACCATGGTCAAGTTGGAGGATGGAGGCATGTCTATGATGGCTCAACACTTAGAGGGGTCGACCTCGATGCCCCTTTGGCTAACCATGAACCATAAGAGTTTTCCTGATTCTACTATAAACACACATTTTTTAGGGTTTAGTTTTACTTTATAAAGTCTAAGTCTTTCTAAAACCTTTTGCAAAGATTCAATATATGTGCATCGGGTTTTTGATTTTACCAAAACATCATCCATATATACTTCTAAGAGCTCATGGATTTTATCATGAAAAATGGTTGTCATAGCTCTTTGGTGTGTGGCATCGGTATTTTTCAAACCAAAAGGCATAACCGTGTAACAATATGTGTCCCAAGGTGTAGTAAAAGCAATTTTAGCATGATCTTTTGATGTCTTGTGAGCCAAGTGATTCCTGTTTCTCTTAGGATTTTCTAAACTTCTATAGGAATATTGTTTGGTCCTACCGATTTACCACCCTTTATATGTTTAAGAGTCTCTTTGACTTCATTCTTTTGAATATGTTGGCAGAAATTATGGTTTATATATTTTTCTGATTTGGCTAACTCTCCAAAGCTAATACTAACATCTTTATTTTCATTAAAAAGCTTATAAAAATAATTTTTATCTATTTTTTATATCATCATTTGCCACTATAATTTTCTCATCCTCATCTTTGATGCATCTAATAAAATTAAGATCCTTAGTTTCCTTATCTCTAGCCCTAGTTATCCTAAAAACATCTCTTTCACCCTCTTTTGTATTGAGTTTTTTTACATAAAGTTAACTTGATTTGGTTATAACCCAAATAACCATCCATGAAAGAAAATATTTCATGATTTGCACTGTTATCCACTATCAAATCAATGTTAAATAGTGAAAATTTATCTTTTGGAGTGCCCTTGTTCAAATTTCTAAAATCAATGCAAATACAAATTTTCCCATAGGATTTTCTAACAACAACAATATTTGAAAGCCACTTCTCTTTCACTTGGGAGTGAACATCAAGATGGATTTTTCTAAGCTTTTGTTTCACGGGTTTGGCATTTGGTTCTAGAGGTAAACAATGTTTCACAATCCTAGGGTCTAAACCAGCATGTCTTCGTAGGTCCATGCAAACTTTTTCATGGTCATTCAAGTAAGTTCCTATTTTAACACACTTAGAGTTAGACTCACTTCCTAAATTAACTTCTAGAAAATTCCCTCCTATGGAATTTGAAGGTTTGTCCAAGTAAAGGATTTTGTGGAATTCAGGAAGCTCGGAGGCTTGATCATCCTCGTGGATGAGGGAATCTTCCTCCTTGCTTTGATCACTCTCAAGTGACTTGGTTTCTAAGAAAGAATTATTCACAAGAGAAGGATTATTTACAAGAGAAGGAGTCAATTTGGGTTTGAGAATATACAATCATTTTGACAAAATTGATTCTTGAGTTTGTAAATCATTTTGAAAACTAGACTTTTTTGAATTTTTGGCTTTTTCTAGACAAATAGAAGGAAAAATGTAAAGACTTTATTTTGGATTTTTCAGGTTTTTCTAATGTTTTTTGGTTTTGGGAGTTTTCAAAACTTTTTTGGTTTTTCCAAATATATACTGTTTTTGGATTTTTTTCAAAAGAGGGTGCATATCCCATGCTGCTTTTAATACTGTTAATTTTTAAAAGATATCCATGGGTAATTTTGTATACATGTTATTCCTTATCCTACTAATTCGGATATCAATAGATCTTATGCAATTAATAGCGCCCATGCTGCTAACTTTGGGTTTGATTCAAAACCAGGTCAACCCATACCCAACCTGTTTTTTATCGGGTCATCTTTCCAAACTTGGACCAGGGCCTGATCAGGTTCAGGTCGAGCCGTCCCACCCAATTGCAACCCTATAAATAAATAGGGTCGGGTCCATGCCAGTCCGGGTCGTGTTGCTTTGAGTTGACCTGAACCCGATACGGGTGCATGAACCGCGACATTGACCCGGATTTTCCTCGCCCGGTTAAGTTCGGATACGGTCCGGAGTCACCACCCCACGCAGACGCGATGGTGCAAGATAGCAGATTGATTGATGGGGTTAGCTTTTGTTCGAATTCTGCCTCGATCTGTGAAAAGGAAAATGAATGAAGTTCTCGTTTGCATGCACAAGACACTCTTTTTTTCAGCCGTAATGACAGAAAGCGGAACACTCAAAAAGAAGAAAGGTTGCGCGGCATGGACAGAAGCAACTGTTGATGATGACCATCGACCATATCTGATTAATCTTTGATTAGATCCGCATCTCTAACCATTTTCTGGGTGCAACATATCAACGTCTAGGATTCCAAATAGTGGCAGATTAAAGACTGCCACTATTTTCTTGAGTTTTGAAGGTTCATATGAATCCATAGTTTATTGGGACTTGTTACCTCGTTGAAATGCTATTAGTTGCATATAAGCACTAATGAATTAAAAAAATTGTGTTAGAAGAGGGTGAAATATGTATTTCATAAAGCATGAATCTCAATCATATTCAAGTGTAAAATTTCTCTTTTACTGAAATGTTAAAATTTCAAAAGAGTGGCTACTTCCTATCCTTCTATGTAAATCCACCATACTGTCTCTCCATCTTTTTATGAAGGAAAATCTGTAAGCGAGTGTCATCCATGCTCATTTTCAGGAGAAAATTTGACATCTAAAATTGACTATTCTTCATCTAGAAAACAACTCTGCGAAAACTCAGGACTGAGATTTCTGCTATTATCAGCTTTGGCAGTATAGAGTGCATTTGAATGGTTAAAATCTCATATAAATTATTGTAATTTAGTACTGGATGAAGTATATAGTGTGCAGTATAGAGTGCATTTCTGCTATTTTATAAACGTACTGTCAAATGCCTAAAATAGCCATGACGTAATGGCAAAGTGTCAGGCTCCCTGACATGAGGTCAGAGGTTCGATCACTGAGGGGCACCTAAAAATCTATGTGCGTCGTTGGGGCGTGTCAAAGGTCAGATGAAGGAAGTTGGTAACAGTATAGAAGGCTGCTGCCGAGACATAGAAAACCCATTTATGTCATTCTTCATGCTCTAAGCGGTACGCGGCGAAGCAACGTCCCTTCTATCATTTCTCAAGAGCACCAAGGTGCACTCGCAATAACTCAACATGAAACAATCGCATTTATTGTTGCAAAGAGAGTAAGATATCCTGCCTCAAATCTCGCCACCAAAACCCCCACATTTATTTTTACTTCTCTAACTGTTCTCGGACACAATGAACTACAATATAATTTACAAGAGAGAGAGAATAGTACGTATTAATAACATCCGTATACAGAAGGTACTTGAGGTGTGATGTGCTCAGAAGGCCCACAATGAGCCCATTAGTGCACCTTCTTGATCAAAGTTGCCATGATTATATCCATCATCTACATGAAAGGCACGATTGTAGCACATTGATGCAGACAATTGGTTGAGCCCATCTAGACTAACCATGTCTAGGCTTGCATTTGCACCCAGTTGACTTCTGTAAACCCAATTGTAATTTAGTTCTTCTCCTTGTTCTTGTGCAAGATTAAGGGATGGTAAGATGCTAGGATTTTCTCCCTCTAACTTGCATGCTAGGACAAGATTTTCTTTTAGGGTTTTGAGGGTAGGCTCATAAGAAAGAGGAGTGTTTGACTGGAAAGGCGTCAGGGGAATTAGGGTTTCGGGAATTGTGGGTGTTAGATTATTGCAGGATGGAAGATGGTACGAAGAAGAACGCGCCTCCTTTTCACCACCAGGATGAATTTGGTAAGTGTTTGATGGGAGCTTATCCTTCCTTGCTGGTGATTCGACCAAAGGAGGCAAAGAGGGATGGGACTCCTTTTCTAGGGAATAACTCTTTTTCTGGTGAATCTGTGGCGTTTTTTTCTCCGTTGATACCTTGTGGAAAATCCTGCAGATCACCCTTTCCTCCTGTTTCATTTTCCAACAAACATTGAAAATAATCAATATTGATTGCTCATACAACAAACCACGAACGTACAAGGAGTACATTCTAATAAAGCTTATACACTAAAGTGCAAGGATTAAGATACCTTGCAGTTTAGACGGCAAGAAAGATCACCCTCAAGACGGTATTCATGCATCACCCAGTTGGTCTTTACTCCTCTTGGAGCCCTCCCTCTGTAGAAAACGAGTGTCTTTTTCATGCCAACCAGAGTTTTAGTGGATGAAATGTAAATCCCCCTGTCTTTTCCAGTTGCTTTCCAGTATCCGGCGTCCGTGGCTCTATTAGTGCGCAGACCCGTGGGGTATTTGCGGTCTCTCACGCTGTAGAAGTACCATTCTTTCTCTCCCATCTTTGCCGTCGCTGCAATCAATCCAAACAACACCAATATGAATACATAAATTACAGGCCAAGTTACACTTTTATACCACTTTCAGCACACTTTTCTTGCTTATTTCCGTATTCATGAAACCTATGCAATCTGCTTGTTTAAGAAACGTGCATGCAAATATAAGATAATGGCATTTTAGACTTAATCATTCCTAGTTAAGTTTGAACAGAAGGCACGAGAGAATGAAACTCCCCTCTAAATTCAGAAGTGCCTCTAATACCTTAAAACAAAAGTGAAACAATCTTAGAAGCTGCGTATGCAATATACTTAATAATTGGAAAACAAATCCATATTAAAACATATCCATAAACTGAACCGGTTTATGTATACATATGAAGCTAATTAAAAGACATATATACATATATCTATATATGCGTGTGTGTGTATGAACATATGTACCTGGAAGGTCCCACGGCTCGCACTTGTTTAGATCGATTTCAGCAATGGCTAAACAAGAGAAACGGGCATTGAAAACCTTAGAGACTAGATAGAAGGTGACGAGTTCTTCATCAGTGGGGTGAAATCTGAATCCAGGAGGAAGACCCTGCTCATTTACATCGTCTAAAGGAAGAAGTGGAAAGGGGGAAGAAAGAGTCACCATTGCTAGGTAGAGAGAGAGGTTTGCGATGGGAAAAAGAGAAAGACGGAAGATTTATAGAGAGTAAGAGGAGAGGAGACGCTGAAATCGAAGCTGCAAATAATTAGCATTATTAGATTTCAAGTAAGAGAAGGGGGGGGGGAAAGCATTTAATGCAGGTAACAGTAGATAGCCGACCTGAGGCGTAATGATACAGTGAGCTTTTGCAGAGATATATGCGTGTGCCCCCGCGTGTGTGCGCTCACTGTTCCTGCATGGTGGACAGAGAGAGACAGAAACGGGGAGGATTTGTGGGGTTTACACACACACGGAGAGATGACGATGATTAGCTACAGAGAGAGAGAGAGAGAGAGAGAATCAGCTTATTCGTTGCTTGTGTTGCGTAGGAGTGGTAACTTCATACACGACACGAGCGCTCGAAAGATGTGGCTCAAAAGTGGAGGGTGACAAGAGAAGATCGGGTGAAAATTATTATTCATACTGATTTTTTCTATGAAAGTATGAAATAATACAACATGAGCATGACACGAAACACAAAATTCTTGACAATATAACACTTGAGAAAGCATGACACTTAAAATTTTGTGACTGAAAAAGTAAGCCGTGTCAAGATCATGTACTTTTGCATGATCAGAACACGAATTGCCTAACCGCATTTTGAGAAGTGGAGTGGCAGTACTTATAGACACAAATTCTTCCTTGCTGAAGACTGCAAAGAAGTGTAGGTTTTGCAGTTAAATTAACTAATTAATGAAATTTAATTGCTATAAGGAAGATGCATTTTCTTATTTTCTTATTTTCTTATTTATAAAATGTGAAAGAAACAACCTTCAAACTTAACTTTGGTAAGGCTTTTCCCATACTAGATGGGGTCCACTACATGGATTCTTTTTTTTAGAATCCATGGTAAGTCCCACAAAGTTTTACGCTGGCTGTCGGAAGCCTATCACAACCCTCCTCTTTTATTCGGGCTTGGGACCGGCCATGCAAGGGTGATCCTCTACATGGACGGAGTTGGTGCAACTATGAAGACGATGCTGATAAATTTTTTTTCTGGTTTAATAAACTTGCTCATCTTTCCTCTTCACTGGCGATCTTTAATTGATCCGCTTGAGAACGGTGTATCTGAGTTGGGGATTTGTGAGAATGGATCCAACAAACATCATTTTCCAACAGAGATCAAACTTGGTTTGATGTGGTGCACAATATGACCCGAACTTTTTTGTAGTTTCAAGATCCAAATCCAAGTAGGGTGCATGTCCCGATGGATAGTGATAGGATGTGTGTTGATTATGGAAAGTTGAAGAAGAGGGGTTCTCCTTGAGACAGCCAAAGGATGCCCATAAATGTGACCGGATAGCCGAGTGGGGTGATGAGCTTAATGAGCACAGAGAGGACGGCCTGTTCTGCACGCACCCCCAGTTATACACGCACCCTGCTGAGCCCAGTGCCTAGCCCACTCCCACCCCCTCTCTCTCTCTCTCTTCCTACTCCCCAGCCACCACGGGGATACACGTTTTGTCTGAGCAAGCAAAGGTAGAGAGCTCATTTATTGTGGCTCGATCCTTCTCGAGAAGGGGCCCATGGTGTGTCCCAGATGGTGCTTTCTGAGTGAGTTTGTAAAACTACCCCTTTTTGGTAGCACATCTAATTCTTGAAAGGACTTGACCTGGGATCGTACTTGATCGCAACCCGAGCTTACCGAGTCGATATCGAATACCGTTGTTTCCTTGATGAGATTCAGCAAGGAACTATAATTTTCATTTCAGCACATTCTAGTAATAAAACATGAACCCTTGCTCTTGAACCTTTTGAAATGCAGCCTCATCTAGGATATGTGAAAAAGTTATCATGAGGGGACACCTGACCGGTGCCTAGGTCAATCTTCACTAAAGTTCTTAGTGCGCTCATGGAAGTAAGAACATAAGTTTCCAAGAAAGAGAATTTGTACGAAACAAGCATAGTACTTGAATCAAAGCAAAATATCACTTTATTGAGAGTAAGAAGAGTGCTGCATATCTTCTTTGCTTAAAAGAGAAAGAGAAAAAAACGTGTTAGTCTAACATAAGTACTCAATTAATATACAATAGTATGTACCTATGTTCTATCAAGGAGGCATACTAAATTCTCTTCAGTAAACCTATTTGAAGCACTTTAAGAAACAAAGAGTGCAAGTTTTGTTTTTCTTTTTCGGTTGTAACAGGTAGGCCAAAGCCTGGTGCATGTAAGCACACCCCAGGAATCAAACTCATGCTGCCTCTCACCGAGTCGAGATCCCTATCAGGTGCACTAACACGCTAACTGCCAAGGTGTATGTTACAATTAGGAAAGATAACATAGTGTTTCGTAATTAATCAATTTCGAGTTCTTGCACACCAATGGCTTATCTTGTCATGGTTGCATCATAATGTTCTTACTAAGATATCAAATGCATATGTAGAGAATTGAGAGAAAAGAGTTCAGAGGAAGGCATCGGAAAAGCAGGTCGGGTCGCTTGGGTTGATTAAGCATGAATAGGTCTAGTTATGGAACTCAAATCAGCAACGGAGGCTTGACCTAATGCTAAATCCACTGAGCCTAGTATTGACAAAGTGAGTTCAAATGCGGTCAAGTTTAACGGATGATCGATCTGTCTAAGTGGTAACCCTGGCTTGAACCCTCCCTGTAAAGCCTAATGACCGGCAAATCTGAAGTCGAGCTGTGCCACTCATGAAAATTTGGCTGAAGTCTCAAGGGCATTCCGTCAACTCAAAAGTCAGAGACCATTTCCGTCCTATTTTAGCACAAAGCCCAACACCGAGCGATCCGTAGATTCTGTCGCTAAGGAAAGATCTTTGGCGAATAGGATCGTGTTAACTGACGTGGCAGATCTAGTGGGTCCCCCTATTCCACGTATTGGGACCTGGTCTGTTCTATCCTCTTGTCGTTGTAACACAGATGACCCGGATCCAAGACCCGGTTCGATTAGAATATCAAATCCAGACGTTACTTACGTAGATCCATGACTTTTCATGTAACCTTGGATCCAACCATATCTGCTACCCGGATCCAAATAAAATTTTCACCAGGTCCTGATGGAAGGGATAATGAGTTATTATTTCCCCGACATGGAGAACTCGGTAGAACTGATGTACCTTAACAGTCACCATCCATTTGGACCAGCTCAAGTCAAGCAGGAACTGACTAGAACCCATATCCAGCAGTTCATGAGATGGTGTTTCCAGTTCAAACTCGGATTTGGGCCTGGATCCATCTGGATAAAGGATCCAAGCAACAGAGATGGACTTCTGCCTGGTCGGACATCGAACCCGTGAGAAAGCAATTGGTAGTACAGTTACCTATTGATGCAGGTATTATTTTCTGCTGATCCTGGCACCTTTACGATCCCAAGTACACACAATTTACCTATTTTTAATTAAAAATACGATATTTGCTGATAAGTTTCATTTATCCAACTATTGGTCTAAATAAAAGAAACTATACATATAAAAATAAATTTCGTCCATCAAAATTGGTTGTTTGTTCAAACCAAATGTTAACGACGAACTTGGAGTAAGCCAACTGAAATGAAAATAATTAATTTATTTAAACTACTAAAACAGATCACACACACACACATATATATATACACACGCATGCACACACACACACAGCTATGAGCTTACCATCTAATGGAACATCAGCCGATTTGAATGGAATTGTAATAAGAATGTTTAGTCTTCAATTGTTTGAGGATGCAAACCCAAGTTTGGATCATGACAAATTAACAAGTATTCAACACAAGTGATTCTCAGAAACAATATTAACAATCTTGTATGTTTTAAACCTATAAAAGCAATACACAGCACTCACACTCACAAACCAGTGTTTCTGAAACGCAAATGAAAGAGCAAGATGCATAATTTTATTATTTGTTACTGATTAATGATCTTGCAACAGGATGAATTCTTTAGGATGAAGTACACCATTAACTCCTATCTTGAAGCTCTAATGTCCCGACCGAACTGGTCCGAGCAGGGTTGTCTCATTGGGGGTAAAGTTCTCCCGCCGATGGTGGTGTGCCATTCGCAAGACTAGAACTGGAGACCTTGCTTACGCGAAACAAGTACCGAACCATTGAAGCAACAAAACGTTGATCGTCTGTGATGATTAGAGTAACGAATAAGGATGGTGATTAAATTCTGATAAAACAAGGGAAGGTGGTGCACGCAGCATCCTAAGCAAAAGGGAGGCTTATTCCTCGTACCATGGTGGTGGGTGGGTGGGGGGCAGGAGAAGTGAACATCTTGATTAGTGTGGCCAAGAATAACGTGAAGCAATTAAAGAATGACATTGAATAATGTGTGAATCATATTTATTTCATGTCGTCTTGCTCGGGGGTGAGCTTAGTTAATGTGTAGCAGATCAGAAGTGTGTTTATGATCATGAACCACTTGGCCAGCGGGGCCCAAAGAACTGGGCTTTCATGTGATACTTTAATAAGTAAGAAGATTTCACGGCTAAGATCTCTTTGCCAGCACTGCCTTAAAGCCTCTTCGTAAATATATGCATCGCATGCATGCATGTATGTACAACTCTCTCTCTCTCTAACGCTCATTGAAGGATCCACAAGCAAGAACACATTTACTTGTGTAGGAAATTAGCAGACCCACTATCTGGTCGGACTCGTTCTTTGGTAGTTCATGTTTTGTTCATGACGGACAGAAACCTAACATGGGCTGGGATATGGATGCTGTACTTTCAACTTGGCAAGTACGTGCCCTCTACATTGAGTGTGCACATGGAAATGCACATACGCCTGCACACACACATATTACATGAACACATGTGCACACACATATACACCCACAAACACCCACATATATATATACACCACATACACACACACTCACACACACACACATATATATATATATACACATATACACCCACAAACACCCACATATATATACACCACACACACACACACACACACACATATATATATATATATGCAACCCAATGGTAGCAAATTAAACATACATACACCATATATATAACCATAATATTTCGGTTACTGGGTGGGTCGACTACATAAATTGTTTGGTACTATAGCACTCAATCGTGTATCACATGTAGTAGTTATCTCTAAAAGAACTATATCATGTTTCAACTGCGATTTTTCTCTCACACCCACACTGGTCGTGATGACCTGGCTCGAGCATATGCCATGTAGCCGCTTCTCGCGTGGGCGTGATCATGAGCAGCAACTAAATACAATACTAATTTAATTTAACTCAAGTGAAATATCTAACTTAAATATTTTAATATCCAGGATCTAAACGATACATCCAAAATGGTGCGGGGACCACCAAACATAACCCTGAATAACAAGATTTTTTAAATAGTCTATTACTTATCATACCATATGAAGGAAAAAGGTAGCTCTATCTGACTGCTACTCTGCTCCATGCGCCTTCTAAGTGCTAGCTTCATGATGAACTGGAAAATGATAGGGTGAGCTCTAACCCATAACTTAGTATGAAGGTTAAGTGCCTTTAAACAAAATTCATACTAAAAGCATGCATAGTTTCACAAAGATTTCATAATAAATCACAGTTTCATTTCTAAATCATGATCTCAATTTTATACTCGCACATACACATACACATACACACTGTTAACTACATATGGTAACCACATTGAATTTCAGATAGAGTCATTGAGAACACACCTTATATTCGCCGTAGGCCGGAATACCCGAGAGACTTACAAGTCTCTAGAGACCCACACAATCCACACAAGTATGTCTCATGTATTAACATATCATTACATTTCAAAATAAATTCCAATTAATCACATTCATAAATCATATATGAATCTACAACTATCCAAATCCATATCCATACAACATGTAAATATTATGTTCATACAATACATGCATATCAAAGCATGCTCTTCATCAACCAAAGTTATAAACATGTTCTACTTCAAAAGCTATCAAATAACCCATAATTGCGAACATCATTTCATAAACATTAATAAAACATTTACCAATTATGGACATTTAAATCCATGTAAAACAAGAAAATCACTTCTAGTATAATTTTGTAAAAGAATTCATATCCCCCTACCTGAAGGACCACTAAGATCCAATCCTCAAACTACTGGGCCACTCTTATCACCATCAAAGTCATCCGTTTTAATATCAAAATAATTATAAATAATTAAAATATTATAATTTATTTAACTACGAATCTAACGTAACAAACCGTAACAAAATCGGATCTCAAACGCCCTAAAATCACCAAAGACCCAACCTAGATCTATTTAAGCTATCTTGGATCTGAATTGATACCTGAATCTATATCCGATCTAAATTGAATGACACAATAGGTACTATGTATCCTTGTGTTGACATAGAACCTAAAACTAGTGAAACAAGTCCTGTTTCTGACCCAAAACCTATTTAAAGACCCGACCTGACCCTAACCTATTTCTGACACACAACCTAGAACCTGGTTCAGACCTATTTTGACACAAAACCGTTATTGTGACACGTGACACAAGGACATGACAAAGTGTCACTTTAAGGTGCATGGAATACGATGTGTCGTGTTGGACATGAAATGACACAGGAACCAGGACAAGCCCAGAAAGGGATTGGTTATCTTGGTTTTCCGGCATCGATTTCACTGGCTTCCAATGATGACCAAGGTCGACGTTGGTCCCCAACCAACCACATGCCTTCCTTCTTCTAATCTAACCCAACATTGGCTGCCAGCGATGGCGTTTTGGTAGGAAAACTCTATGAAATTAAGAGAAACCCTAACAACTCGGTTTAGGAAGACATTCATCCATTAAATGCATTTTTCGGTACCATACAACCGCCAAACCACCTAAAATCAGCCTAGCTAGTGGTGCAGACGAAGACCTCTCTAACCTAAACTGAAATCGGTGAAGAAATCATTCTTTTCGGTGTTTCTATGTGCAACACACATTCACCTTAACATTCATTTATGCTGCAAACATTTTTTACCCATGTGTTGATGGTTGAATTTCAAACACTTCACACAATATATGAACACACACACATATATTTATATAGCATAGTGCGCTAAGCCTTGTTCGTTGCTTCCCCATTGCTCTAACCACTATCACCCTCCACTACCTTTCACTATCCCTCTACAAGTCAAACCACCCTTCAATAGTCAAAAATCTCTATTGCCATCTTTAAAGCCACTTATCAGTTTTGGTGGATCGGTAAGTGGTTTCTACAATAGCGAGTGAGGGTTTTGACTTGTGGTAGATGATTTTGTACCTATAATAGAGTAGTGGAATATGGTGGGGCCAGCATCCGGTAGTTGAAGAGATAGAAGGCGGCCAACAAATGAACCATGTTCAATTGAGTATGGACATCCTCGCTTTGATCTCCCTCTCTCTCTATATATCTCTCTCTATATCTATATCTATATCTATATCTATATATATATGTATATGTTTTCTCATTAGGCATCAATTGAGAAGATTATAATAGCTTAAAGCATATTTAACAACGATAGCCTTTTCTAGCACCGAATGTGAACTATCACAGAATTCTTCCAATAGTTAATAAATTACTTTGATTCTGGACAAAGAAAATTATACATCTGTAGGTGTGAGGTGAGTATCAGGCCAGATTATGGGCCACAGATTTGACCATGACTTGAAGTACAATATATAGTTTTACCATCAGCCATGCTTCTTCTTTTCATGGATTTTTGGTGGAGCGATCCCTACCCTGAGCTATTTTTTGTTAGAAGAGAAGGTCGAAGCTTAACATGTAGACCAACCCATGCACCCTTTGGGATTCAAACTCCCCAGCAGCAGCAACAACAACGATTCTAGAGCACCCTACCATTGAGCGTTTAACGCTCTCGGTGCTCCCTGAGCTAATTTGTATCTGCCAAGTATGGATGTCCTCAAAAGGTTTTGCAAAACATTTCTAGTGATCCATTAAAGATGCTTTAAGGTTCGATTGTGTTCTTTGAGAAAAATAAATACCTAGAAGGCCAAGCATTCAACAACCAAAATTAAGTAGCATTTGATTTTGAGAAGTTCTGAAACTAAATGCAAACAATTCAACCAACTTTATAGGAAAACTTGCCAAACTTTTAAGCTATTAGCTATAGTAAGTGGTGGGTCTTAACTTTTTTCTTTCATTGTGAGGCAAATAGCTCACGGTTAGTACATGGTTGGCTTCGTATTGTACTGCACAGATTCAACCATGGGAAGTACTTCTTTTATGGTATGGTGAATAGACCATAGTTGTACTATGATTTGTAAGGCAGCCCAAATAATTCAAATTTGATATATATATATATATATATATATATATATATATATATATATATATATATATATATATATATATATATATATATATATATATATATATATATATGCATGGATACACATATAACGGTAGGTCAGGTAAGGCAGCAGCTTCACCTGATACCCAAAAAGAAATAAAAAATTAATCCACAATGTAAGTGGTTCCTATTTATTATAGAAGTTTACGGGTTGCCTCACCTCAATTTCACCTACGCGGGCCTCGCCTTGTCCCAAACAATTCTTTTAGGTCCTCTACTATATATATATATATATATATATATATATATATATATATATATATATATATATATATATATATATATATATATAAAAGATCCTGCCTACCACTAACGTTATTTATTCATTCTTTATTACTTTTTTAGAGCATGAACATAATCAGTGGTAGGTAGGATATAAGTACTCTCTCTCTATCTATCTACCTATATATATATATATATATATATATATATATATATATATATATAAACCATATTCTAGCCACCACTGATAATGCCCATTCATCATACCTTTTAAGGAATATAAATATAATTTCGATGGTTGTAAATGTATTTAAAAAATTATTTAAAATAATCTTATACGCTCATACCATCCAAAAGCAATACTGAGATATGACTGTGCAGCATGAACAAGATCTAATTACTCTCTCTCTCTATATATATATATACATACACAGCGTGTAAGTTTGTTTCTTGTGGGCCGGGGGATCCCCACCTGCCCTCTACGTGGATTAGGCATTGTATATTGTTCTCTTTTACACGTTGCACTTTAAGGACTAGAGATCTTGGCATGATGTTGCATCATTAAAGTGAAATAACGTAATTGATAGTAGGGCCTGTAAATGAGTCCAGCAAATGGAGCAGGAGCCATTTATGGCTCACTTGCCAACTTAGCAAACTGTTTTCATCTTTTATTTGTGCCAATCCCATGCGGAGACATAAGCTTAGTTAGATGAGTTGATCACAAGTTAATGTGCTCGCCAAGGTTGACCATTTTGTATATAGGTTTCATTTTTTTTTTTTGGTTACAAGAGGAGGCTGAAGAGTCACACACATGCACCCTCTGGAAGTTGAACTCCCCACCAGCAGCTATGACGCTAGAGCGCCCTGCCACTGAGCTAATGCTCTCGGTGCATCAGTTTCATTTTTTTATGTAAAATGATATACAAGCGCGTGCATTGCATTTGTAAATGAGCATAACTGGCAAGATCCTGAAATGGAGTCCTAACAATTTTCAGTCTTTTGCGCGATGAAACTGCCAACCCCAAGCGAATGATCTCATTGTATGTAATCTTAGTGGGACTGAGATCTTGATTGAGATTATTAGGATCTTAGTTGCAATATAGACTATAGAATTCGCCGAGTAATAAGATAATTATTTTCTTTAGATATTAGTTTACATACTTAGTGGGACTGAGATCTTGATTGAGATTATTAGGATCTTAGTTGCAATATAGACTGTAGAATTCGCCGAGTAATAAGATAATTATTATTTTTAGATATTAGTTTCATTAATGATGTGATCATTTGATCATATCAGGTTGCAACTTGAAATAATGATGTGAAAGATTATCAAATGATTGCGATGAAATCAACTATATGATTCTTTAATAAGCTGATTTGATCCCAAGATCTTTGATCATTGGGAACTGATCTGCCATCTTAACATGAGCATGTGAACTGTGACGAGCAGTTCTTTCTCAGCCCTACCAAGCAGACCGCTATATAATATGTTGGCACATGCAAGTATCAGAAATTTGTACTCCCCTACAAGAGTGTTATTCTTTTTAAGAAATTCTTCAAATATATTAGCTTAAGAGTTTGCTTTAATTAGGATTTTAGACAATTAAAGTTTTCTTTAATTGAGATCCATTTAAATTTGTCTACCATAGGTTTTGCTTAGTCAGAGTTTTATTACAACTAGGATCACGTTTTCGTAAAAGGAGAAGAACCTCTTGCTTTTGTTCATGGATGAAAATTAGTTTAATAGAGTCCTGACTTTCTCATTTTTAGTGTTCTTCGTCCCATCCTTATTCCCTTCTTCCTATCATGTTTTTCATCATCAACAAGGGTTTAGATTCATGAGTGCATTTTACTCCTTAGAGACCCCTGCCCTTGTCTCGTTGCCCTTCTCACATCTTTGTAAGTTATGGTGTAGTCTCTTCGGGCATACATAACATGCAGTAAAAAAATTGGAGAAGAAGAGTTCTCTTCTCAAATTTTCTGAGATGTCTTTTCAAAAGATAAACCTTTAAAACAAAAACAGTTTTGCTTTATTAAAAAGAACAACGAAAATCTCTTCCAAAGGATAATGATTTTAACGAAAAACCTAGAGAATAAAATATAAGAATGTAAAACCAAGAATATAAACAAATACAATGTTTGTTTATATATGTGAGATATAGATGAAAAGAACGATTGTAAAACCCTCTTAGAGTAACTGTGTTATTCTTTTTTCATCTTTTTTTCCTCTTCCTTGATTATGCTCTCGACTTCCATTGCATTTCAATTGTTCAAGGTGAGGCTATTTGCTTCATTGGTATGAGAGCGACAAGATATTCCTTCCGCATCCTATAGGTGTTTCTTTGTTGGCTATTTATTGGACATATTTACATTTCTACCCTCAACTATTTATTCAATTTATAGAATAACCATAATATTCTTAGATAAATTATTGAAATAGATAGACAATCAAAATTACTAGTCTACTTGTTTGTTGCATAGAAAATTACATAAGCAAATAGAGGAAAAATATTACTATAATATCCTTGAACTTTTCAAAAATTACTAATTCTATCTAAGTTCTGCATATTTCCAAAATTACATCTAAAGTTTGTTTGGTATTGCAGATTAGCACCTGAAAATATTTACAGTTAAATACTTTGATATTTTTGTTATTACAATTTAGTGCTTCAATAGTTTTCATTACATGATTAATAGAATTAGTTTTAATTCTTTTTATCTATTATTTGTTTATTATTTTCCATTTGAAATATATAAATCATCTTGTTGTTATCTTTGTCAAATATTTAAAAATGATAACTAGAATTTGTCTCTAAGTTGACAAAGATGGAGAAATTAAATAGCTTAAAATTTCAACCATAAAACAGAAGAATTCTATTGGCCTTGACCCAAGAGGATGTTGACTATATACTTTGGGAAACAATATTGCCCCTATACCAAATATAACAAATGAAGTAAAAGAAAAACATAAGACCTTCATAATACTTATATACATGGAGAATGATTCAATTAGGGTCTTTGAGGAATTCAAAACATTCTATAACAACTAAATATGATACTACAACTAAATTTCACATGGAACTACTTATTTAAAAGTATAATTTTCATAAAATAAAAAAAGAGAACAATATAGTTGAACACGTAAACCAAATGTTAGTTATGGCTACGGACTTAGCTATAGCAAAATCAGTCATCCCTAAACCCACACTATCCTTAATAGACTTCCTTCTTCATGGAATATGGTAACCACAACCCTTAAACTTGGGTCTAACTTTACTTTTTCTAAACTTTCTCTCAAACTAGCAATTGAATAAGAACACATGAATAAGGGAAAAAAATTTATTAGTTGTTGAAAATGATTTACGATCTAAACCCCAAGAACAACAACTAAAAGAAAAGAAAGTCAAATAAAAAGCTTGATAAATATAACAAAAGAGCAATCATTATTTTAAGAAATCGCAGGAACCAAATTATAAGATCAAGTGCTTCAACTATAACAAGATAAGGTTCTTTAAAAGGATTATCGCAACAAAAGGAACAACGATGGAAATACCTAGTGTTGCAGCGTCGTGGAGAAGACGGATATAATTTGTATCATTTCTAAATGTGTCTACCTAAATTGTCCTATGACTGGTTAGTGAATCGATTCTATAGTAACCTGACATATATCAAAGAGAAAAGAGGGAGTTCTATACCTAAAGGAATACAAGGAGTAAGAAACATCGAGTTTATACAAGAAATAATTCATTTGTTATGTTGTAGGGGTTGGTTCATTTAAATTTTTTATATACGACACGAGTTGTACTTGTTGATGTATTAATTGTGCCTGCTATTAGGCATAATCTTATGTTCGTGACTCCCTTGGTTAAAACCATAGAAAAGATACTATGCAAAACATGGTAGGATAACTTTTTCTAAGCTTTTCAATTTTGAGCATGATTTATTTAAGTTAAATGTTAATGATAATAAAAGTTTTTCTTCGGTTATATCGATTGTGTATTTGTTATTGATATGAATGTATGACACACGATTAGGGTACGTAAGTTTGAATAAATTGAGAAAATTAACTAATTTTGATTTATTGCCTAAGTTTCAGGAAAACACTTTCAATAAGTATAAAAGCTATATACAGGGCAAATGACTAGAAAATCATTTATTAAAAAAATAATTAGTACAACAACCTTGTTAAAAATCATTCATATAAATATATGTGGATGCTTTAGGGTAAAATCTCATTGTGTGATGCTTTATTTTGTAACCTTTATAGATGATTATTTGAGATATAACTTATCACATAAAACTAATGCACTATATATATTTAAAGAATATAAATAGGAAGTTGAAAATTAATTAGAGTAGACAATCAAAGTCTTAATGTGTGATCAAGGTGGTCAGTATACCTTTACAAAATTATTAGAATACTGTAAAAACTTTGCTATTATAAAACAAAATACTATGAAAAAAACACCTCAAAGGAGAAAGATATAACAAAACCTTATTGAACATGATTACGTCTAGATGTTTCTCTTCTTAGGGTATTTTAGGGAGAAACAATGTCATGTATATATTAAATAAAGTATCATGCAATGTCGTATTATCTACACCAGATGAGATGTGGTTTGGTAGAATACTAGACCTAAGTGATTTCAAGAGGTGAAGATCTATCACACATGTTAAAATCTATGATCATTCTATAGATAAGATCGATAGTAGGTTCTTGAGATATGTTTTTATTAGATACTCTAAAGGTTTTAAGGGATATAGATTTTATCACAATGATCATGCATTAATAGAAATTATAGATGTTAGAATTCTTAGAAGATACTAAGAATGACATCTTTAAAAATAATCATGAGAGGACTCATGATTTAGTAGATTTAGATACATCATCATTTGAACACATTGATTATGATCCAAATGACCGAACACATTAAAACTTTAAGTGGATACAAAAGATCTATGATCACACCATTCTACTTAAAGGATTATTATTTTTACCTTGTATTGAAAGCGTTTAATTTAGTGGATTTAGATGGTTTGACTGATAAAATATCGTATCAACAAGCTGTTAACTCATTTGAATTAACAGACTAAAAAAATGATGGACGAGAAAATTGAATCCATTGAGAAAAATGAAGTTTGAGAATTGACATATTTGCTAAAAGGAATGAAAGTAATAGGATGTAAATGAGTTCTTAAAAAAATAAAAATTCGATGGAAAGTTGACAAATTTAAGGCAAAGCTGGTTACAAAGGGATTTTGCAAAAGGAGGGGATAAATTATGTAGACATATTTTTTTACGAAATTTACATACATTGGGATTAATCTGGTTATTTTAGTATTTTATGATTTGAATTTATGTCAATTAGATGTAAAAACCACTTTTGTAAATGGTGATTTAGATGAAATCTATATGCAACAACCAAAATGGTATGTTGTTGAAGCAAGGAAGATAAAATATATAAGTTGAAAAATCCTTACATGGCCTTAAGCAATCACCTCGTCAATGATATTCAACTTTTCAAAATACTATTTTAAAACTTTTGTTTGTAGCTAATAAACTTGACCGCTAGATATATGCTTTGAACAATGTGAGTCACTTTGTTATTCTATCTTTATATGTCAATGCATATTGTTAATTGGAATGACAATGAAATGATTGTCAAAATAAAGTCATGGTTAAGCTCAAAGTTTGAAATAAGGGATATTGGAAAGACATCCTATATTCTAGGTATTAAAATTTCTTGTGATAGAGAATCTAAACTTTGGTGTCTAATTTAAAAGAGATATATTATTATATCCCAAAACAATTTAGAATAAGTGATTGTAAACTAGCCAATACACTCATTGCTAAAGGAGTCAAACTAAGTAAAATTGATTCACATAAAATAAGTCTAATGTTTCTTATGTACAAGTTGTAAGCAATTTGATGTATGATATGTTGTGTACAAAATCAGATATTAGCTTTGTTGTTGGTCTTATAAGTAGATATCAAAGTAATATTGGTTAATAATAATGGTTAGCTGTGAAAAGGATATTGAAATATCTTAAAGGAACAAAAGATTTAAAATTATGATTTGAAGTAGATGAAGTGAAAGTAGTAGGATACTCTGACGTTGACTGTTGAGACCAAGGATGACAATAAGTCAACTTCCGATCAAATATTTTTGTTTTGAAGTAGTTAAACCATGAACAGGATCCTGATTCCTTGGTATTTTCATGAGATTCCTCTTTCTTATTCTTAATACCACATTACCTGGTACTTGTATGATTTAATAAAACGAATTTGAATATCAAACAAAAAATTGTTTAAAATCAGAAAACTCAATGATAATGCATAATTCAAGAAATTAGGGCTGGTAAGTTCTGAAACAAGCAGGTCATGATTGACCTTGTTTCAGTTTGCTCTTTGCCTAGTCGGGTTTGATTCCTCAGCAATTCGGCTCATGGAAAGCTCGTTAAATCACATTTCTAAGATATCAATTATATCATGCCCTAAAGTCACTGTGTTATGGTATTTAATTTACGTCTTGCATCGCTTTTCCTTCACATTGCACATATCTCACAATATTTTTCCTTTTGCCTCGTATTTCTTAATAATTCACAATCTCAACCTCCATGATATTAGATAGAAAATAGCAAAAGAATAACAAAAAAAAACGAAGGGCACTGACAGTATCTCAACTGGGTCCAGCATGGCTCACTAAAGGTTTTTTTTTATATATTCCAACATAAGTACACTTACCAATTAACTCAGCTCGTCGTTGAAATATAAACTTGCTAAAAAACTTTTAATGTACGTCGCTAACATATAAACTTCCTCATACAAACCCAGAAAAACTTGAACAACCCCCAAGAAAAATTAATTTAATATCATGTGATCAAACGAACCACGTATCAGATATTAAACTAATAAGAACAGATACTGCACTTGATCTTCGTCAAAAGGCTAAGAAAGGCGTGTTCTGAGGGGGATGCAATGTTAGTTAACACATCGTGCCATCATGCGGTATGTGCTTTTGTTGATGGGATCTGAAAACCGAATCTTCACATGATGATGAGGATATGCATGTAGTAGTATGACTACAATAAGTGTATCGTAAGTTTGCTAGGTGGTTTAATTAGGAGATGTAAGTTATCGTATGACTTCTTGAAATATGGATAACGTGAACTCGAAAATTCATGAAAGAAAGACTGTTTTCTCATATTTTTTAAAATGTCTTTTGAAAAAATAAACCTTTAAAACAAGAAAATGATCAGAAATAACAAGGGAGTATATAAACAAATACGATATTTGTTTACACGTGTGTAAAGGATATACACTAAAAAAGAAAAACTTTCCAATTGAGGGTAACCGTGTTCTCCTTTCTTCCTCTCTTTTTTTCTTCCTTAGTTCGCTCTCGACTTGTGTTGCGTTTCGGCTGTTCGAGGTGAGGCTATCTGCTTTAATCTTAGCCTCTTCACTCCACCGGACCACCCCACGCTGCCAAGAATCCACTGTTGGAGCTGTAGAATTCGCCAGAGCTCTCTGCCCTAACTCTCTTCCCCGTTTCCGTCTGAGAAAGTCCTGAACCGTCACAATTGCAGTTCGTCAACGCACCCTTCCAGCCGCCACCATCGCTGCCACTGTCCACTCTGTTCCCACTCGCACTTGCCGTCGGAGACCGCCCTATTCTCCGGATTCTACCTCTGTAGACCTACCTTCTCCCTTTGATTCCTCCCTCTGCCGACGACCCCTAGACATCTGCCATCAACACTCCACTTCCTCTTCCTCTGTCCCACCAGAAATCTTGCTGCGAAACCAGCCTAGTTCTCGCCGAAATAGACCCGCCGTTACCCTCCTCTTCTGCATCGCCAACCAGCTCTCAGCCATCACCATCTTCCGCCACTCTGATGCCAGTCTCGATCCGTCCACCGACATCCTGCAAACTTCGGCCACATCTGATCGTGGCCCCGCCACCCGCGTCCGCCTGCGACAGCCGGATTCCGCCGCCGATGACCATAGCCGGTGAACTTAACCCATCTTCATCGTGTTCCCCTGTTGGAATCCTATTTGAACCGGATCCAGTTCCTCTTACCCACTACCAACTCATTAATACAATCCAAACCCAATCCTTCACTAAAACCTAGCCTTCTTGAGCCACCCTTGTTCAGTCAACTGAACCAGATTGAACTCAGTCAGCTCGTTTTGACCGAAACCCTCATACTCTAACCAAGTCCTAGACTAGTTAATTCTAAGATATACATATATATATATACATATATACATATATATATACATATATACATACATATATGCATATATACATACATATATACATATATACATACATATATACATATATATATGTGTGTGTGTGTGTGAGAGAGAGACAAGAAAGGTGGTACTTTTGAATGGCACACTTTTCTGAACCAAATTCTGCTGTCATAGTTCGAGCCACACTTAGATTTAGAAAGACAATTCAGAAAGGACTTTACTTTGTTTATGTTGGACTCATATCTTACATATATATATATATATATATATATATATATATATATATATATATATATATATATATATATATATATATATATATATATATATATATATATATATATATATATATATATATATATATATATATATATAGTGGTACTTTTGAATGGCACACTTTTCTGAACCAAATTCTGCTGTCATAGTTCGAGCCACACTTAGATTTAGAAAGACAATTCAGAAAGGACTTTACTTTGTTTATGTTGGACTCATATCTTTTGCATCGAAGTAGAAATTTCATTTGAAAGCTTTAGGAGATTATTAAAGACACACTCATAGGAAGTACACATCTCCTAGACCCAAAATTCCCCAAAATACTCTTTTACTAAGCAGTTTGAACCCACATCATGCAATAGACAAAACGCAACTTACACTTCTTTTCTTCAGAAAAAATGCATGTTTTTTCTAACAAAGATGTGACTATTTTTAAAGAGATGCATCTCCTCTTCAACAGAGATACACATTTCATGCCTCTCTTCTTAAAGAAAGATTCACGCCTCTTTTGAAGAGGAGATACACTATCTTCTCTTAAAAAATACATATGACACGTATTTCTCTTTAAAAGACAAGATTTTAGGATCAAGAAGAGAAAAGAGGACCATGGTAGATAAGATGGGAGGCGGACTGTGGCAAATGTAATGAGAGAGAGAAAGAGTGGGAGAGAGATGCACGGATGAATGAGTTTCAGTGACACGAGAGAGATAGTGTGTAAGAGAAAGGCGAGAGCAAAGATTAAAGGAAATTAGAAGGAAGAAAAAGAGGTGAGTGTAAACAAGAATAAAATAGAAAAATAGGTGTGGGCGTAGTAATTAAGGCTGTGCAATTAGTAAGAATGAAAAAGCTTATCTAAGAGTTTCGCTGGAATAAATTGAAGTGAAGTAGGTGGCAAGATGTAGAAAGAGTACTCGTTGAGCACGCCTTCTTCCAGATAAGGGCACTTTAGAGCAAGATTCTCTAGAATTCAACTTGCGCAGGAGGATAAACAAAGGGGAAAACACCAATAGGTAGGTGTGGCTTGTTCTCATTTGATTGGCTCTATATACTGTGTGGCTCAAACGCTGGTCGTAGGGCGCCATGTTTTCAACCTTCAATGAGCGTGGTATCCACAAAAAAAAAAACATAATAAAGAGGGCGGCCAACTCTCTCTCTCTCTCTCAGAAGAAAGTTGGGACAATTGTGGTCAAAATTCAAAGAAGGGGTGCTAGAAGTGCCCTAAGATCATTTTCCAGGGAAAATGAAGCAAGTTAGATCTGAAGCTAAATGCATAAAAACCCCACCTGCTTGGCAAGAATGAAGGGGTCTACTATTCAATTCGTGGGGGGTGGAGATGATCCTCCTCTGCATTGCTTCATCATGCATATTGCAGGATTGCAGATGTATAATCACACAGTCACAAACATATATCTATACAAAGGTAGCCATAGACAAACTGGTGGCTAGTGTAGATCTCATGCACTAGGAAAGAAAATGATGCCCAATGTGGTTCTCTATTGCAAACTTAAATATATTAAGTTAGTATTGGGCTATGGAGTTAGTTTTTCTTTAACACACTATTTGAACCGTAGAAGAAGTTTTCCTGTTTCACTCTTAACAGAGCCTCAAAAATGTAGAGATTTTTAGCTGTGTGATTGTCATTTACCACTCTTGGAAGGAGCATATGAGCAAGAGCTATGCTAAAAGCCTATCTAACTGAAACAGATGAATTGGGTGTAGGTAAGCAGCAGTGGCCAGAACTAGCCGATGGAGGCCACCAGATTCTAACTGATTTTTTCGACGTGAGTTCTCCTTCTTTGCCTTTCTTTATTGCCAAATCGATGGAGCAACCCAATGACAGGCTGAGACCGGCCTTGCTACTTGTGTGAAAAACATAGTTTGCAGCAGAAGGTGTCGGGAAGATATGCAAAGAAAAAAGAATAAGGGAATAAGGAGAGGGTGATCGTGCACCGTTTCCCTCAAATGGGTTATGCAGGAAGATCTTGTAATGTTTTATTTTCTTAAATCTCTATCTCCAGTGTATTCTTTGTATAATATTTATAAACGGCTTCTTCTTGTTGATTTTTACGTCTAGGCTTTCTGTTATAGGCCGTTTTGTGTTTGTAACATTCTTGGTTTAATTCCTGAAATGTTACCATTTTTATTCTCTTGTAACGTTTTACAACTTGAGAGTGATCATTTTTTGTTATTCTCCCACTTGGCCATTCGAGTCAAGTATCCTGACATACTGGTCTTGCCTCCTATTTTTGTAGGGTTTTCCAAGTTATGTCATGTACAATTGTCATTTCATTCATTACCTATTGTGTGGTTTCTTACTTATACAACATTAAAATATATCCCAAACCCATGTTTGTAACATGTTTTAAGAAAAGATCTTTTGTTATACCTTTAGTCAAGGGGTCTGCCAACATATCATTTGTTGACATATATGAGATGGATATTTCCTTTCTCATAATCATATCATGAACATAGTGATATTTAACCATTATATGCTTACTTTTGGAGTTATAAGCTCCACTTTTAATCAGAGTAATTGTTGCATTATTCTCATAATAAATGACATTCGGCTTGTTGGCCATATCTAGCTTTGAATCACGTATGAAACAGTTTATCCAAATGATACTAGTATGTAATGCTATACAACTCTGTTTCTTGCATGCCAAAGAAACAACTCCACATCCAAATAAGAATATTTGTCCTGAGGTTGATTTGTTGTCATCTTTGTTCCAACAAAGTCAGCATCTAAGTATCCTACCACTTTTAGTTCATATGCTTGAAAACATAATCTCAAGTCTTTTGTTTTCTTAAGATATTTTAGAATCCTTTTCACTGTTATCCATTGTTATAATCTAGGATTACTTTGATATCTACTCATAAGACCAACAACGAAGTTGATATGAAGTCTTATACATAACATAGAATAATACATCAAGCTATCCACAACTTGTACATAAAGAACGTTAGGCTTATCATCTCCTTTATCGAGATAATTAGCATTACTAAGTTTTACTTCTTTCGCAACGGATGTTGATGCAAACTTGTATTCACTCTTTTTAAACTTTTTGAGGATATAATCGATATATCTCTCCTGACTTAAGCATAGAAGTTTGGATTCTCTATCTTGAGAAATCTTAATACCTAAGATGCTTTCCCCATATTCTTCATTTCAAACCTTGAGGTTAACCATGATTTGGTTTTGACAATCATTTTATTGTCATTTCCAATTAACAATATGTCATCTACGTATAATGATAAGATGACAAAGTGGCTTCTACTGTTCCAAACATATACAAAGTGTCAAGTTCATTAACCACAAACCCAAATTCAATAATGGTATTTTGAAAGGTCAAATACCGTTAACGAGACAATTATTTAGGGCCATATATAGATTTTTTTAACCTATATACTTTATCTTCTTGGCCTTCAACTTTGTATCCTTTGGGTTGCTGTATATATATGATTTCATCTAAATCTCTATTTAAGAAAGTAGTTTTTACATCTAACTGATATAAGTCCAAATCATAATATGCTAATATCGTTAGTATTATTCTTATGGATGCAAATTTTACAACAAGAAAATATATCTCAACATAATCTATCTACTTCTTTTACAAAAAACTCTTTGCAACCAACCTCGCATTAAATTTGTCGATTGATCTACAGACCTTATATTTATTTTTAAGAACCCATTTACAGCCTATACCTTTCCTTTCTTTAGGCAGATCAACTAAATCTCAAATTTGGTTTTTCTCAATGGATTCAATTTTCTCATGTATGGTTTTTTCCCAATTTAACGATTCAAATGAGTCAATAGCATGTTGATATGTCAAGTTATCAGACAGTTCATCTAAATACACTGAATTACATACTTCTTCTATAAAGTAAGTGTGATAATCCTTTAAGTAGGACCGTGTGACCATATGTCTTTTATGTCCACTTAAAGTTTCATTTTGGTCAGAAAGTTTTTCTTTGGGGTTCGACTAATAATTGATCTAGATCTACTGGATCATCAACATTCTCCTTATTATTTTCAATGATGTCATTTTTTGTATCTTCTAAGAATTCAATATCCCTACTCTCTATGAGTCTATGGTCCTTGTAATAAAACTGGTATCCCTTAGATCCTTTAGGATATCCAATAAATATACATCTTAAAGACTGATTGTCCAGCTAATCTCTAGACTGATCAAGAATCTTTACATAAGCGATAGATCCCCACCGCCTAAGATGACCTAGGTTCGGTTTTCTACTAACAATATCTCATACGGTGTAGAAAATACAACTTTACACAATACTCTAAATACAATATAAACAGTTGTACTTATTGCTTCTCTCCAAAATACCCTTGGCAAAGATACGTGTATTATCATGGACATTGTCATATTTAGTAAGGTTTTGTTATATCTTTCTACTATACTATTTTGTTCAGGTGTTCTGAGCATTGTATTTTGCTTTGAAATACCATAATTTTTAAAGAATTCTAGAAATTCTTTAGAGGTATACTCACCACCTCTATCTGATCTCAAAACTCTGATTAGATGCCCCAATTGGTTCTCAACTTCCTGCTTATATTCTTTTAATGCTTCAAGTGCCTTCAATTTATTTGTTAATACATATATATATATAAGTAATTATCGATAAAAGTTATGAAATATACATTCTCACAATGAGATCTTACCCTAAAAGGTCCACATAAATCAATGTAAATGATTTCTAATAGGGTTATTGTCATTGTTATTTCTTTGAAAAATGTTTTTCTTATCATTTTCTCTTATATACAAGCTTCACCTTTACCAAACATGTTTCTCTAAAAAACTGACAATAAGTCAAAGTCAAATAATTTGCTCAACTTTTCATACTTATATACCCTACGTGTCTATGTGACACATTAACATCAACATTAAAGGCACAATCGATTTAAGCAAAAATTCCTTCTCTTTCATTTAATTTGAACAAACCTTGTTTGTCATTAAACAATCTTGAGAAGGTTATCCTTCCATGCTTCCTATAGTTACCTTGTGAGGGACAAACCTGACTTCAAAACTTTTCTTAACCAAGGTAGAGACCGAGACCAAATTGCGCCTTATAGTTGGCAAAACTTTTCTTAACCAACTGATATGTCTTGTAAATAAATCCTAAAGGACCCCACACCAAGGACATTTGAGAAATTATTATTTTCCATATACACCCTATGTTCTCTTGGTTTATATTCCTTTAGGTCTATAACCCCTTCTTTGCTGTTTAAGATATGTGTTATTGCTCTAAAATCAATCTACCAACTAGATATTGCGCGATCTATATAAAGACATTCTAAAACTACGCAGATTATGTCTTGCTTTTCCGATTGACCTTATTGTTGGGTATTTTCACCGCCAGTCTTCTTGTTGCGGCAATCTCTTTTGTAGTGTCCTATTTTTCTATAGTTAAAGCACTTGACCCGAAAAACGATTTCTTGCAATTTTTTAAAAGTTTGACTGTTTTTCTTTTATTCTTGCCAAACCTTTTGTTTGGTTTATTTTTTTCTTGTTTAGTCTAAAGCTTAATCCAATCTCTTCTTGAGCTACTAGAAACTTATCCTTGTTATTTCTATTCATGTGCTCTTGTTCAATTGTTAGTTTGAGGGATAACTTAGAAAGCTTTGTTTCACCTCTTAAGCTTAAAGTAGTGGCAACCATATTCCATGAAGAGGGAAAACTATTTAGGAGTTGTATTTTTTTGGTAATAATTGGATATGTAGTGTCGTATTTAATTGTTATTGAATCAAATAACTCTTTTGCAGTCTCATATTCTTCAAATACCCTAACTAGGTCATCCTTCATATATGTTAACATTATAGTTTTGGCTATTGTATCATCTCTAATGTATGTTTTGTACGTTTTCTTTTCTTCTTCTGATGTAATTGTAGTAGGTGGTGAAACTATATCCTTTAAGACATAATTTAGTGTAAATGCTAAAGGGATACATCTTTTTCGTACTTAGAAATTTAAACCAATCAATTTTTTGGTTTTTGTCAACTTTGATACGTAAATCCTGGAGTTTATTTTAATTTGTTTGGAAAAAATAACAATAAGATGGCAGCGGGAGAAGAGAGAGATAAGGGAAGGGGAAGAAGAAGAGCTAGTCTTTGCTGCTCTACCTTCTGGCTGAGTTTGTTGCTCTGACTCGTTTCGCTTCGCCTTCTCCTACCTTTGGCTGAGCTTGCCGCTCTGCCTCTTGCCTCTACTTTTTTTTGTTAATTGACTACTCTGTAAGTAGGTTTCTGACAACCTAACCCTGATACCAATGAAGGCGGAGACCAGCCATGTTACTTTTGTGAATGTCAAAGTTTGCAGCAGAAGGTGTCGGGAAGATTTGCTGAGAAAAATGAATCAGGGAAGGAGAGTGTGATCGTGCATGGTTTCCCTCAGACGGATTACGCTGGAAGATCTTGTAATGATTTCTTTTCTTAAATCTCTATCTCAACTGTATTATTTGTACAATATTTATAGACGGCTCCTTCTTTCTATTTTTTACATTTGGGTTTTCCGTTACAAGCCATTTTATGTCTGTAACATTCTCGGTTTAATTCCTTAAATGTTATCGTATTTATTCTCATGTAACGTTTTACCATATGAGAATGACCATTTTTCGTTACACCCAATGGGTTGCTATTGATTGTTCGTGGCCCTTAAATCCAATGAGAAATAACTCAAAAATGCCAACCTTCACTATGATGGCAAGAGCCATCTATTTCCAGCAACACCCGAATCGGATGTTGCGGTTCCTCTAACTCGGGAGGATATGGATCCAGCCGGATCTAGATCCAATTCGCCCCAGCTATTACAAAATAACTATGGCCACCGTGGGCGTAGTACATTTAGGCAGGGCGAAGCACTGGTCTTACCCTGTGGCAAAGTATAATTACACGGTTAAAGCCGTGAGCAACAAAAATGGTCCATTGTTTGAAGATTGTCCTATATCAATGTGGCCAGAACTCTCGGTTCATTTTTGGTTCCACCTTCTTTGCAATATGAATTGGGCTGGAACCAAAACCGATAGTTCCAAATGGTTAGTTTTATTATTTTCTAAAGACGTTAAAATTGTTTAATATACTATTCGGTTTTGAAGGGGCCAGAACCATCAATTCCAGAACGGGACAGAAACCTTTCCGGTCTGTCACCTATTTTCAATGCTTTAAAATGTGAAAACCCTCTCCAATTAACTGAAAACCGCGCTATTTGGGAACAAGTTTTAATACTCACAAGTAAATAGTGACAAATCACAACTTTATTGTATCCATCTACCCTACAAGATTTTCAAGATGGTTGCAACCATTAACATAAACCATTCAAATTACCATTTTTTAATAATTGTCAACCATTTAAATAAATAGACAGACATCAAAATTCATCTCAATTGTTCCAACCATCAAAAACAAAATTAACAACCTCAAAATAAATATCTGTTTGATGTGTTTAAACTTGTTTTGATACGAATACTACATGTGAAAAGATCTGAATGACTGACTATATGTCATAACAATTTTTACTATTCATGGCCAAATAATTAAATCACTTGGAAATAACATTTTTACAGTTATGTCATGCCAATTTATTTAATACACTAGATTAAGAAATAGTCAGACATTTTCACTGTGCAAACTAATGCCATTTTCTTCTTTTCTTTTTCTTACTAAATAGAAGGTTAGGTAGACATGGCAGGTTCAAAACCAGTCCCGCAGTTCGAAATGGAACCACCGCCCACAGAACTGGCAGCAACCAGAATCGGGACCTCTTGGATCGATTATGGTTCATGTTTTTCGAAAACTGAGCTAACGTTGTAGGTGCTAAACTTTCAAGTGAAAGATTTTTGTATTTCGTTAGGCCGCTTGCGCATGTGTACTATGGGTACCTGTCGGTGCCCATTTCCCTTTTTTCCATTCAAACGGATCGGGCACAGGTATTCAATCATGAACTACAAGGGGATTGACTAGTTTCTCAATTGATTTTACATTTAGAATGAGGAATATGTTCTAATTGTTGTGGTCAAGAATGACAACTCAATTCAAAAACTCATTGGTGTGAGTCAGATGTGATGCAAGGCGTATAAGATAAATATGATCCTTATTTTCAAAGAAGAGAATAAATAATTAAGGCAATGAAAGTGACTTCTTAAGAATCTGACTAAATATATCTCGGTTGTCGTCAATATCATACAAGAAAATTGATAAACAGAACATGCAAGGCATAGAGTTGTAGTGGTGAAAGAGATGTCCAGAAGCTAACTCTACTCTGACCGAAAACAGGAAAGAACTATGTTAGGAATAAAAGAAATTGCAAATTGATTTATTGATTTTCTTACTTTAACATTAAAATTGTTATTTATAAACCATTCTCCAAGCAATAATAATTGAACTCGTCTGTTGTACGCACGATTGCCAATAATTTCCACTGAAGTTTGCCAACTGTCACCAGGGAAACAATATTTTAATATTATATATTCTACATAAAATACAAATTATTTATGATACTTTATGTTATTAAATTAAAATTACTGTGTATATATAGTTATATTTATATAAAGCATGTGAATTACTTGGAAACAAAAACAGTGAAGAGCACTTCTCGTGTCAAGAAACTGTGCAAAAGAATATAGAAAAATTGGAATAACTAGACATGTTCAAAATATTAAAGAACATGTTCTAACCTGCCGGTTTCAGTTAGTTCAAAACCTGAAACCATAATCGAATTGACCTGAAGTTGGTTTGACTTATGGTTTTGAAACTACCGGTTCTTATTTGAGTCCGAAACTACTTGGAACCGATAAATTTATTAAAAAACGAAAAAGCAGAATCATAGATTTAAAATGGTCGGTTCTAGTTTGGTTTTGGTTTTATAAAAACCCACCTTTCATATGTCCATCGGTTGCATTATTGTATTTTAATGGCATGAATATAATCTTAAAAACTTTAAGAGTGCATAAGACTGATATCTCAAGGCGTCTCAAGGCTCGTCTCGTCATTGACCCAAACTGGTGTTTCACTTTTTCCAACGTTAGAATGTTTGTCACGTACTCTTAATCGATTTTTCGATAACACTAATATTTAAGCTAGTAGGCGCATTAACTTAGATCGTTGTGTATTATCTGCTAGCAGCTAGCCAATACACATGTCGTGCTTCAAGATTTGGGTCCTCAGATAATCCGATCTGAAATCCGGGTCACCACATCTGATGTCACACCTGTTAGGGTTGCGACGACGACCTAACCCGAGTTGATGCCACATGGGCGCTTCTTGAATGCTATTTGACTGCTACGCTACTCCGTGTACCTTGGAAGTGTTAGATTCAGGATGAAATGAGCTATGGCCCATAGCTCAATACGAAAGTTAAACATCTTTAAACAGAATTCATACTAAAAGCATGCATAATTTCACAATCATTTCATAACAAATTACAGTTTCACTTCTAAATCATGATCTCAATTTCATACTCACACATCTACACACACATCATCAATTACGGTAATTAAAACTCATATTGTCTCGGCCCCAAAGGTCACAGGAATTGTCCGGTCCTCTCTAACATGACCTCGATAACATCATCCATGACGGTAACCATGTCGACTTTCAAGCAGAGTGCTGAAGAACACACACTATATTCGCCCCAGGCCGAAATACCCGAGGGAGCTGCAAGTCTTTAGAGACCCCACACAAGTACGACTCATGTATTAACATATCTTACATTTCAAAACAAATTCTAATTCTTCACATTTACAAATCATATATGAATTTACAACTATCCAAATTCATATCCATACAACATTTAAATACTATATTCATACAACACATACATATGTTCTTTATCAACCAAAGTCATAAACAAGTTCTATTTCAAAAGCATATCAAATAACCCATAATTTATAACATTATTTCATAAACATCAATAAAACATTTATCAATCATGTACATTTAATCACCCTTGCATTATCGGTCCCAAGCCTTGATAAAGGAGGGTTGTGTTAGGCTTTCGACAGTCAACGTAAAACTTCGTCGGATTTTTATAACATGGATTACAAAAATTATGAGCATTGCTTTGGGACGTCCCCGCCTAGCGACGTGCTGCAGAGTCCAAATGCAGTAATAAGTAATCAAGGGCCACTACATCATGGATGGGTGTGAGTAAAGAAGTTAGTTTCGCTACATTGCTGCCCAAATGTAGTGAATAATTTTCGGAGAGGGTGTCCACATTTTGATTATGGACGAATGCGGGGGATAAGGAAGCTAGTCCTAGATAATAAGATTCGTATTGGTTCTTGGAATATCGAAACATTATTCGGTAAGCTAATGGAGGTGGTAGATAATATGATTTAGAGAAAGATTCATATTCTATGTTTACAAGAGACAAAATGGGTTGGAGAAAAAGCAAAGGAGATAGAGGATACAAGTTTTAAATTATGGTACTGAGGTAAAGAAAAGGCTCGAAACGGAGTTGATATTATCATAAATAAAGATTTAAAGGATAGTGTAGTAGACATACAACGAGATGAACTAGTGAGGAAGGTAGGAAGATTTTAAATTTTGCTATGGCATTTGATCTCTTTATAGTCAATACAATCTTCAAAACATGAGATGAACATTTAATTACTTATAAGAGTGGATTATCGCAAACACAAATTGATTATCTGTAAAAAAAAGATAGAGCGTGTTGTAAAGATTGCAAGATAATTCCAGGAGAAAGCTTAACCACACAACATCAACTTTTAGTTATGGATTTACAAATAAAAAAATGAACAAAAGAGAAAAGAGTGCATCGAGCTATTCGGGCTAAATGATGGAACCTCAAAAGCGAGAAAGAAGATATATTTAAACAAAAAGCCCTTCAAGGAGATGTTTGGAATTATATTGGTACACTCTGTGATATGTGGAACAATATGGCTATACATATTAAGGAAAGCGGCGAAAGATATGTTAGGTGTATCTATGAGAGGTGTACTGGCACAAAAAAAAGCTTGGTGGTAGAGTGAAGTAGTGCAAAATAAAATCAAGGCAAAGAGGGCATGTTACAAATTACATTATGCTAAGAAAACTAGTGAAACTTTAGAGGCTTATAAGAAAGCAAAGAAGAAAGCGAAAAAGGTCATGAGTGAAGCAAAAGCTAAAATTTGGGAGGATTTATATAAAAAACTCAACTCAAAAGAGGGTGAAAGAGATATTTTTAGGATAGATAGGGCTAGAGATAAGAAAACTAAAGATATTAATTATGTTAGATGCATAAAAGACAATGATGAAAAAATTCTAGTGGCAAATGATGATACAAGAAATAGATGGAAAAACTATTTTTATAAGCTTTTTAATAAAAATAAAGATGTTAGTATTAGCGTAGGAGAGTTAGCCAAATCAGAAAAGTATATAAACCACAATTTCTACCAACGTATTCAAAAGAATGAAGTCAAAGAGGCTCTTAAACATATGAAGGGTGGTAAATCGGTAAGACCAGATAATATTCCTATAGAAGTTTGGAAAATTCTAGGAGAAATAGTATTTAGTTGGCTCACAACACTATTTAATGAAATATGAAAAAACCAAAAGATATCCAAGGAATGGAGAGCAACTACACTTATATCCATATATAAGAACAAGGGAGACATTCAAAATTGTGCGAATTATCGATGTATCAAGTTAATGAGTCATACTATGAAATTGTGGGAAAGAATTATCGAATGTAGGTTAAGACAAGTATCAAGTACAACAGAGAACCAATTTGGATTCATGCCAGGCAGATCTAATGTTGAAGCGATTCACCTTTAGAGCAAAAAAGAAAGACCTTCACATGATATTTATTAATCTAGAAAAAGCTTATGATAGGGTACTGATGGATGTTCTTTAGAGAATTTCGGAAAAAAGAGGTATCCCATTGACATACATTAACCTTATAAGAGACACGTATGATGGTGCAAAAACATGTGTGAGGACTCATGAAGGAATGACCGACTTCTTTGAAGTTAATATTGAGTTACATCAAGGATCAACTTTAAGTCCATACTTATTTATAATGGTGATTGATGAGTTAACAAAACATATTCAAGATGAAGTACCTTGGTGTATGTTATTTGCAAATGACATTGTATTAGTGGAGGAGTCTTAAGGAAGAAGTTAATAGAAAATTGAAACTATAGAGATAAACATTAGAAAGCAAAGGCCTCCAACTTAGTAGAACAAAGACAGAATATATGGAATGAAAGTTTGATCATTTGGTTACCTCAGAGGATATATAAATTAAAATTGGCACACATTGCATCCCCCAAAATGAAAGTTTTAAATACCTAGGGTCAATTTTTCAAAGTGATGGAATAATTGATGGAAATGTTACGCATAGAATTAATGCTGGTTGGTTAAAATGGAGAGGAGCATCAGGTATTCTTTCTGATAAGAAGATACCATTAAAGTTAAAAGGTAAATATTGTTTGAATGTGTACGGGACACGACACATTGTGTGAGACACGATGCGTCATAGGAATCAGGACATGCCCAAAAAGGGGTTAGTTCTCTTAGTTTTTCTACCTCAATTTCACTAGTTTTTGGTGACGACCGAGGCTAGTGGTGGTCCACAACCGACCGCCTGCCTTCTCTCTTCCAATCTAAGCTAACATCGGCCATTGGTGATGGCATTTTGTTAAGAAAATTTATGAAAAACGGTAACCTCAGATTTAAGAAAAAATCCATAAATCTATACTTGTTTTTAACCGCTTTTCTAGCATTAAAGCTTGTTTTTGAATGTTTAGCATGAATCAAACAAAAGCCCTTTGATCTATCCGAGATTTAATACAAAAAAATGGAGAAAAACGAAATTAAGAGGAAAGAAAACAAAAATGATGATACTCACCAGATTCTGACCAGTTGCTCGTCATTTTCGTGGCTTGCTCTTTCCTCTTGGTGCTGCTACCCATGACAACCTTCTTATGGAGCTCACCACGAAGATGATAGCAGTTATCATCTTCGTGGGCTGTCGTTCTCACCTTCTACCTCTCTTTCCATATGCAGCGTTACTGTGCTGCCGATTTTGGATAGATCCAGATCTGCATGAATCTGGATCCAACCCGATTTAGGTTATTACATATTCACCGACCCAAATTCCGTTTAATTTCAGGTACTTTGCTTCGGCCTTTCAAACGATGATCGGACGCTTAGCCTCGTGTGAAAACTCTTTATTGAGAGTTCAACCTTCAAAGAGGGCGGCCAACCTCTCTCTCTCTCTCTCACACACACACAACAAAGTTGGAGTCCTACGGTCAATTTTCAAAGAGAGGGTGCTAGAAGTTCCCCAAAATCATTTCCCAAGGAGAATGGAGCACGCTAGATCTCAAATGTATAAAACCCCTACCAGCTTGCGCTGTTAAGGATCAGAGAGAGAGAGAGAGAGTCAAGCAAGGCAGCATGAAGGGGTTTACTGTTCATTTCATGGGGGTGGCCATGATCCTCCTCTGCGTTGCTTCGTCATGCATGGCGCAGCTATGCAAAGGTACACGTTCATAAGTGAGTGTTTATATATATATATATAGCGTGTGTGTGTGTAAATATGCATATATTATACATTTGTGTATACTACCTCTAGTAGCTACTAGCTATTGCAACCGACATTGATTCAGATGATTAGATAACTAAATCAAGTGTAGGTAGCATCTCTACCCCCCTTCCTCTTCAAAGAGCTTCAAATTGATGGAGATCAAAACACACATAAATAAATGAACAAACATATACATGTGCATAATAAAAGAAAATATTGGTGTGGACCGAGCTCATCGAGGAGGTCGATAACGTAATGGGGGGACGCAAAACCCCTCATGCAGGGTGGATCGAGGAGATACTGCCTGCTTCATTCAAATCGATTGCCAGGTTGCTAGAATCAATCGGCGTAACTTGTCTTATATTTGAATCACTTTTGAACTATGTCTTGCCCCATTGATGTTAAGAGAGGAGCAGAGAGATCTGCACTCTTGCCGTATTGGTGATGTAACGTATCCAAAACTTTCAAACCAGCACAGAGAGGTAAACTTCATGTATGGTCAAACTGGCGCACTTCTTGATGCACTAGGGCAGAAACTTATGCCCAAAGTAGTGCACTAATAATGAAGTTTCTCTTTAACACCACTTTTACTGGAAAAGATGCTTTCCTGTTTCACTCTTCCCAGACAGAGCCTTAAAAATATTGAGATTTTTAACTGTGTAATTGATTGTTGTCCTTATCATTTTTGAAGACCATATTAGAAAGTGTGATATGCAAAGCAAATTTAACTGAAAAAGATTAATCGGATGCAGGTAAGGACCAATGGCCAGAACTTGTTGGTGTAGATGGGAAGGTTGCGGCACAGATTATCCAAAGGGAGAACCCACTTGTAAAGGCCGTGATTGTGAAAGAAGGGACTTCTGTCATAGAGAATTTTGATTGCAGGCGGGTGTGGGTCTGGGTTAGTAAAACCAATGGAACTGTTGTTCAAACTCCTACGATCGGGTGAAATAGCGTTTGAGGTACTGTGTACTATATACCAATAAGCGTTGAGTTCGCAAATAAGAGATCAAGAGTTCAATCTGTCTGTTCATATGCGTATGTGCTGCTAATAAATAATCCCATATTTATCATTGTGGCTTTTGCTAATTTTCGCCAGAAAACTGAGTCTTTTACGGCACAACAAAAGGCCAAAGCGAGATGAACCCCTTGGTATCAAACTCAAGACCTTCAACTTGTAAGTTGATCCCCCTAACCAGGTGGCCTATTGCTCTTTGTGCAAAGACAAATAATAGTTAAACGTATTATTGACCAGATAGAGCAAAATAAGTATGGCCAGACGTGGCGGACGTACGTTTATAAGCATTGTGAAGGATTCCATAGCTTACATTTCTTCATACTGCCCCTCCATCCGTGAGTGCATACGGCATTCTCATCCCCACAATATCAAATTGCGTACCGTGAGTTAGTAGATGAGCTTTCACGTCAAGCAATATGGAAGCATTGTTTCGTGCAAATACTACCCGCATGTAATAAACAAAGGCCTAACCAGAACCGAATCACTTCTATGTTGTAACTACAAATATATCTTGCTTCCTACTCTGCAAATAGCAAAATAGGTAGTAGTATACATGGCCAAACCGCCGACCCGGTTATCCCGGAACTGTTGGTTTCAAAGCAGTTTTGGTTCGAGTTCTAAATTGCTGGGAACTGATAAAACATTCAATTTTAAAAAATTAAAATCGGTAATTGACAGGTAGTTTCAATCTGGTTCCGGTTCTATGAAAGGTGGAATCGACGTCGCTAATCTCTCACTAATTTTGTTGGTGGACAATAGTAATTAAGGCTGCAGTGGCAAACATGCACACACAAACACAAATGCGTGTGCACATACTCCGTACAGAAAATAAATGCTTTTATATTTGTCATTACTACTTTAACAAGCTTTATTCTTTACGATGGCTTGCTGCAAACAACTTGCAATTGGATGCAATGACATTTAAGGGGAGTTAAATCCAATTGTAATAGATGTGGGACAATGTGCACAAGGAGCCATGCCTTTCCTGGCTTGGTTCTTGACCCTCGAGAACCTTCAAGTGGAATACTTGTATGAGTTCATTACCTAGGAAAGAGGTCTTGGATTAATGTTAATTATGGTTGGGTTAATTAAACTCATATTCATTAATAACATTTAATTCATGTTGATATCTCAAATATTTAATTGATGCATTATTGATATATGTAAAACTCCTGAAATATAAAAAGTCACATATGAGGGACTTGTACATGTCTTGACTAAGAGAAAAAAAAGTTTAGTCTTATATTGAAGAATGAGACAAACCCAAATATCCTTTTATATAGTTAGTAGCTCATGAACCTTAGCTCAAAGACCTTGAGGAGGATATGCTAGACCAAACACACGTGTGCATGTGCGTATCGGGTTGGTCGGGTTTGCGCTGAGACTTGATAATTGTCTTTGGTCTATATTTTTGCACAAAATATTTTTGATCTAACGATCAAGAGCGCTCACATAGGAACAATTACAAGGCACATATGTGCACAATTTGGATCGGATTAATGATCCATGATCTAACATATAGTCTATAAATACATTATTAGCGCTCCCTAATTAAGGGTTTTACGGTAACATTCTCTCCCTTCTTGCCTTTGTTATCTACTCCCCTCTGCCCGTGGTAGTCCCTTTAGTGTGACTGCTCCCAACCGTCCTTCCATTCAGCCATAGGCGACTAAGGCGTAGTTGAGGTCGACTCTAACCAAGTATCTGCCTTTCGATTGTGTGTGCATTTTATCACATGAGTAAGGTGTAAGTGACATACTCATAGCATGGCATTGATTTCTCTAAGGCAAGTCCTAAGGGCGACTCATATAGATAAGTTGTACTTCTGATTATTGCTTTTGCTTTTGTTTTTAATATGGTTTGTTTATGACTTACTTTGGATTTGTGACTGTTGTTGATTGGAGCATGTTTACATTTGTTGTATATTGGTTTATTATACATGTATTTTTATGAATTTTGCAAACAATCTTAAAAAAACATCATTTTCCATAATAAACATGTCTATGACTGCTATCCTTCGACTTAAGGTTGATTTGAACTTGATGTAAAAAAAAATTGTCAGTCTTCATTTTAAACGCTTCCAACAACATATGAAAATTTGGTTAGCCATGTTAAAGTTGTATTTCTATATTAAGTCATATTGTCTCCAACCCGATGATACTAACCCTAGAAGCTTGGATAAAAACACCGTCTTTCCCCTCTCTCTTCCTCTACCCAAAAATAAACTTTTACTTTAAACACTATCTCTCTATCCCCTCTCTCTTCCCACCGTCTCTTTCCTCTTATCATCGTTTTCTCCTATTCCTAGCCTCTCTCTCTCTCCCGTACTAAGACAGACGTCTCGTACATATCTTGCCACCGCCACTGTGATCCCTCTCTACCACCGGTGCGAGGTACGTTTTTCCAGCACTTCTGTTTCCTGCATCTACTAAATGCACCAATGCCCCAAGTGCAATTGACGCGTGGAGAAGACGGCCCTGCTGACATCTATTTTCATAGTACAAAAGCTAACTTAAAAAGAATGCCTTATAATGAGTTCAAAATTCGTGACCACGTGGTTGGGGCATGCTTTTCTTCAAGGCGTAGTCACTAACGTTACATGAAATTGGTAGTCTTAGCCTAGAATCTCGAATTAAATATTTAATGCGCCGTTATTCTGTCACTATTCCTTTTCATTGCGTTCTACAGGCTCGCCCTTAAATGCCTTTGATTTTATCTTTGTTGATGCCGAAGATTGAGGTTGTGATAAGCCTTGAGTGGCTAGAAAGAGAGAACGTCGGTTTTGGTTCATGAAGCCTCGAGATACGAAATAACGATGGTAACAGCATACAAATCATCCTAGAAGCGAGACGAGTGAGAAATTATTAGAAATCGTAAAGGACGAATTCTACCGTTGCCACATGATCAAGGAAGAGATCAATCACATTATCAATTCTTTTTATCCTAATTTTTTCGGCTTTTCGTAAGAGTAGTTCTTGTTGGAGCCATGGTACAGCCTAATGGTACAGCCGAGTAGAGACTATCCAAAAGCACCCCACTGCAAGGAGGAAGATAAAGAAGGAGGGGCGAATGGTCATCTGCAGAAGGTTTTCACGAGAAGAGTTCTTTTTGTTATTGTATATATCTTGTATTCATTTTTTCATTCTATATATACTTGACTTTTTCTTTTTCTCGTGTTTTTCTCTCTTAGCTTTCCATTAAAGCCATTTCATGTTTATGTAGGAGATGCTTATATCTTTATAAAGCAAAACCATTTTTATGTAAATCTTTTCTTTGTAAAAGCAACTCATAAAATCAAGGAAGAGGACCCTTATTTCTGCATTTCATGATTGTTATTTGGACTGAAAGTAGCCACCAATAACTTATATCTCCCACTTGAGACCATTTATGATACACTTGTTTTTTCTCTCACTATTTATGAGTTTTTCTAAGATGTATCATATTCTTAGTTGCAAGTAAATTGCAACTCTCGCCTATTATACAGTTTTTTTCATAATCAATATGTTTTTCTTACATAACAATCAACAAAAAAGACTCTAGGCATATCTCAAACCCACGTGCATAACATGTTTAGTGAAAAGATTTTTTGAGATACCTTTAGTTAAGGGGTTAGCCAACATATCATTGGTTGACATATAAGATGCAGATATCTCATTTCTCTTAAGCATATCATGAATATAGTGATATTTCATCATTATATATTTGCTTCTAGAGCTATCAACTCCACTAGTTAATAAGAGTAATTGTTACATATTGTCACAATAAATACAAAAAGCTTGTTGGCTATATCCATCTATTTTAAATGATTTGACTTTTTGAAAAGAATTCTCCACAAGAGAAGATGATGGTCCTTAATAAGAACATGATTTGAGGATGTACAAAGGTTTTGGCAAAATCATATTTTGGGATGGTAGATGATTTTGAAAACCTGGTTTTTTATGAAATTTTTTGTTTTTAAATTTTTTATCATTTTCTTTGGTTTTTCTAGTTTTTTGATATTTTCAAGACAAACCTTTGAAGAGAAAATATAAAATATTTTCTTTTTGGAGTTTTTGAATTTTGTATTGTTTTCACTTTTTCCAAGATTTTTTATTATTTTTGAAGATTTTTCAAATTCTTTTGATTTTTATAAATATAATTTTTTTGATTTTTGGTAGAAAAAGGGGGTCTTCCATAAAGCCTACAAAGAAAACACTACGAGTTAGGTTCCAAATAAGAGATTCAAATCATAGGTTTCGGTTTTAGCAGCCTCTAGGCCACTCCTAACCCAAATGATTTCAGGTGGGGGTTTGGGACGTTTCGATGGGTCAAAGTCTAACCGATGTTGACCTTGGTTTGGGGATAGGATAAGATGTTACAACCGGCCTTGACCCTCACTTCCTAAACCTTGGTAAGGTGTATAACTTATGTTTAGAATCATGTTCCTAGGTTTTTCAAGTTTAGAAAACTTGGTATAAAGATCATGATTTTGAAATATGTTATCGTCTATCGAGTGAGATGTACTATATACCTTAGGTCTTTAGGAGTAGTCTAGGATATGGAGGTCGGAGGTAGAGGGCAACCCACTAAGGATTGACTTCATGATAACTTTTTCTTTTTTACAAATCTGGTCTTGACATAACTCACTCGTGATGCATAGAGAGTTTTAAACTCCTTTGAGGTTTGAGTTACCCTCTTCGGATACAACTATGATCTTATATTTTCGAGGGATCATGTAGTAGGCAATAATTAACTCATCTGAATCAACATACTGGGAAAAGTCATAGATGAGGAAATTGAATCCATTGAGAAAAACTATGTCTCGAACTTGATTGATTTACCAAAAGAAAGGAAATCTATAGGCTGAAAATGAGTTATAAAAAAGAAATAGAGTTGATGGAACAATCGATAAATTTAAGGCGAGGTTATTGCAAATGGTTTTTCTTAAAAGGAAGGGATAAATTATGTTAAAACATATTCTCCTATTGTGAAATTTGCATCCATTAGAATTATTCTTGCTATTTCAACATATTATGATTTAGACTTACATCATATATATATATATATATATATATATATAAATTGTATTTCTAAATAGTGATTTAAATGAAATCATTTATATGCAACAACCAGAATGGTATATCATTAAAGGTTAGGAAGATAAAGTATATAGGTTGAAAAATACCTATATAAAATTAAATAATCACCTCATAAATAGTATTTAACCTTTTAAAATACCATTCTAGAACTTGGGTTTGTATCTAATGAACTTGATCACTGTGTATATGTTTGGAATAGTGGGAGTCACTTTATCATTATATCATTATATGTAGATAACATATCGCTGACTGAGAATAACAATGAAATGATTGTCAAAACTAAGTTATGGTTGAACTCAAAGTTCGAAATAAAGGATATGAGAGAGGCATCTTATGTTATTGGTATAAATATTTCTCGTTATAATCTAAACTTCTATATTTGAGTAAAGAGAGAGATATTAATTATATGCTCATGAAATTTAAAATGTGTGAGTGCAAGCCTACAACTACACCTATTGCTAAAGGGGTGAAATTGGGTAAGGTTGATTGTCTCGATGAGAGAGAAAAATCCTAATGTTCCTTACACACAAGCTGTGAGTAGCTTGATGTATGCAATGTTTGTACAAAACCTGATACCAGCTTTATTGTTAGTATTCTTGTAAGTAGATATCAAAGTGATATAGTTGCCAGTATTAAATAATTATCAAGAGGATCCTAAGATATTTTAAAGGGATAAAAGATTTAAAATTTTGTTTTTAAGCTGATGAACTAAAAGTGATAGAATATTCATATGCTGACTTTGTTGAGAGTAAATATGACAATAAGTCAACCTCCGATCAAATAATTTTATTTGGAGGTAGTGTTATTTCTTAGGCTTCCAAGAAAACATAGTTGTGTAGCATTGCATATATAAGAAGTCAAGTATATTGCTTGTAGTATAAACTCGATGCTCCCCATAATTGAATTCTTCTAAATCCATCACTCTCTCTTTGTTCTTTAAGAAGTGTTGGGTCTCTCCACAATCGATCCACCAACCAGTTAGAGGGTGGTGCATATAGAAGCACTCAGAAATGATGTAGATTATGTCCTAATTTTCTATTGGCCAACGATGTTGGATGTTTTCATCGTTGTTCTTCTTATTGCAACAATACTGTTTTGTAGTACCCATTGTGCCACAATTGAAACACGTTATTCAAGAAGTGGATTCATGTGATTTCTTGAAAAAATGATCACCCTTCTTGTTGTTATTATTACCAAATCTTTTATTTGGTTTTTCTCTTATTTTGATATTTTTAGAGGTTGACTCTAAATCATCTTGAGCAACTAGCAACTTTTCTTTTTTCTTTTTGTTCATATGTTTTTTTTTCAATTATTAGTTTCAATGGTAGTTAAGAAAGAGTAAAATAAGGTCAAAGTCTAAGGGTTGTGGTTACCATGTTTTAGGAAGAAAAGACTATTTAAAATTATGAATATCTGTATTGTTAAGAAATTATTGACTTTGTTATATCTAAATCTCTAACTATTACCAATATTTGGTTAACATGTTAAATTATATTATCTCATTCTTTCATTTTATAAAAATTATATTTTTGAAAGAGTAGTTAGACATGCAGTTTAGCTCTAGTATCATATTTAATAGTCAAAGATTCAAATAACTCTTTAGCAGTCTCGAATGCATCAATGATCCTAATCAAGTCATATTTCATGTAGGTTAACATGATAGTCTTGGCTATAATATCATTTTTTTTTCTTCATTTATTGCAACTAGGGTATGGGGTAAAATAATTTTTCGAAGTACATAATCAATACCCTCTAAAGTTAGGGCCAATGGGATTCTCTTTTTTCATGTTTAAAAATTTAAAGCATTTAACTTTTCTATTTTTGCTAACTCAGAAGCAAAGATTCTGAAAGTCATTTTTAATAATTTGACAAAAACAATAAGTACAGGGTCTAAATATTTTAAATAGAAAACATAAAACAAGCAATAGAAAATTATCTATAAGATATTTTTTAAGAAATCAACAATAAAATATAGTCAAACACTAAATTGCAATATCCATAATATCCAGGTGTTGAGCTATAATTATTTTCAAGCACTTAACAATAATTTTATATAATAAACAGGTACCATATTAGAAATATCTAAAATTCAGATAATTTCTGTAATTTCAAAATAAATCTAAGGATAGAATAGTAAAATAGCCTTTGAGACTACTTTTGTAATTTATTTATAAGTGATGGGCAAACTTGTAATTTTAACTTTATGTCCATTTTGATAATTTAAACTAGAAACTGAGAACAAAATAGTAAAATTACAGTTTCTAATTATTCAGTAATTTGAATAAATAATGGACATAATTGTAAATTTATATCATGTTATTCTTTTAATTGTTAAGCAGATGTCACCGAGGAGCAAAACCTTGCGCTCTGATAACATTGTTAGAGGATGATGCAGCTGAGTCACAACAGACCTCAAGACTATCCGAAAGCATGCCACTACAAGGAGGAACAAGAAAAGAAGAGGAGAAAGATGAAGAAGGAGGAGCGAATGTCACCCAAAGAGGATTTTCACGCGAAGAGCTCTTTTTGTTAGTGTATTTGTTTTCTCACTCTATACATATATTTTTTCTCTTCCCGTGTTTTTCTCTCTTAGAGTTCTATTAAAGTCATTTCATTTTTATTCGGGAGATGTTCTATCTTTATAAAAAAAATTAATTTTATGTAAATATTTTCTTTTGTAAAAGTGAACTCATGAAATCCGATAAGAAGTCCCTTCTTCCCAACATTTCATGGTTGTTGGGGCCGAAAGTAGCCACCAACAAGTTACAACTTAGGTTTTATGACTTTGTCTTTAACGAATCAATGCTTTCTCTTGAATATCTTGTTTCGTTGTCTTCTTTGCCTCACCTTATAGTACAAATGGTGCGGAATGCACTCGGTTTCATTCTCAAAGGACTCGCATTCATTGTATAAGCTTGACACTTTCCACATCATGTTTAGTTCCACCAACGGGATCTTATGAGTTTTATTAGAATTATGTTGCCACTTATAACGATGACACATTATTTATGCTTAAGGATGAAACTGTAAATAAATGGTGTCAGAGAGAGAGCTCATAGATTTAGAAATAAAACAAAAGGAAGAACGAATAAAGAAAGAGGTCTATTAAAGATCGACCTTGGATGTTGATTGCATGGATAAATCTGAAGGTGTCGATTGATTAACGATTAGTGTGAACATTACATCGGGTGGTTAAACTTTAATTGTCTAAATCTTCCGCCGTCTTTTACTTTCAAAATTTCAAACGAGGTAGCTTTCATAAGCACGAAAGAAACGAGCAAGCTGTGAGGAGCCGAGATTGAATAGATGGACAATACAAGCTTTTCAATCACTCACGTCTCTCTCTCTCTCTCTCTCTCTCTCTCTCTCTCTCTCTCTCTCTCTCTCTCTCTCTCTCTCTATATATATATATATATATATATATATATATATATATATATATATATATATATATATATATATATATATATATATATATATATATATATATATATATATATATATATATATATATATATATATATATATTATTGGGACCATTTATATGGTGAACATTCAAGGAGGGTCCTAGATCTCTCTCTCTCTCTCTGACGTGGTTGCTTTCACAGTAAACCTGTTGCTCCGCAGTCAAAATTCAAAACAAAGGGGCTGCAAAGTTCCCGAAATCAAACTTTTCCATGGAAGATGGAAAAAGACAATTTCGAAACTAAATCTATAAATTCCTCACAGGCAGTCCAGCAGTCCTTGTTTAAGCTGCGAGGGAGAGAGAAAGAGCGAGCACAACAAGTGAAGCCAGCATGAAGAGATCTTCTATTCATTTCTTGGGGGTGTCCACTATCCTCCTCCTCTTTGCTTCATCTTGCATGACCCAGGAAGATGAATGCAAAGGTATATATATATATATATATATATATATATATATATATATATATATATATATATATATATATATATATATATATATATATATATATTTGTGTGTGTATAAAGAGCATAGCATGTGACGTGCTAAAACTAATTTAACTGAAACAAATGAACTTGGCGCAGGTAAGGAGCAATGGCCTGAATTAGTTGGTGTCGATGGGCAGATTGCAGTACAGATTATCCAAAGGGAGAACCCACTTGTAAAGGCCGAGATTGTGAAGGAAGGAGATTCCATTTTAATGATCTTTGACTGCAAGCATGTCTGGGTCTGGGTTAGTAGAACCAATGGAACGGTTATTCAAACTCCTATCATAGGGTAAATGGGCTTTCATGTAATAAAATTCGAGTAAGCCAGTACATGAATAAGTTTGATGACAGAAGGTATTGCGTAAGAGTAAGCGTTAAGCTCTCAAATAAAAGCCCGTTAAGCTCTCAAATAAAAGCCCAAGAGTTCGATCTGTGTTTGGCTTTATCAAGCAAGATGGTTATGCCCAAACCCATTTTGCCAATAAAAGAAAAACGTATGTATGCTCATTGTGGGGTTTGCAATATTTGTATCTATGAGCTGTTAGTAGTAGTTTCATACTTATGTTTGTGGTGTTTGCTATATTTACGATGACCTTCTACTTGAAATGGGATGTAATAACATTCTAGAGAAAACTCTGTCAAACATATCATTGATCACATAGAAGGAAATAAGTTTTGTCAAAGCTGGTGAACATGCATTGAGGCAAAGCGAAGTGATTGCCTTCACACAACAAACAACAACAATAACTAAGCCTTTTTCCCATACTAGATGGGTCGGCTGTATTGGTTCTTTGTTTCTAGAGAGCTCAATCAAATGTCCTACTAACAACTAACTCAACATAAGCTAGATCATTGGTTATTGTTTCCTTCTAAATCTTTTGTGATCTTCTTCTTTTTCTTTTAACATTTTCACAATCTAATTTCTTATATCTTTTTTACTAGATCTTCTTTTGATCATCTTTCTACATGTTCAAACCATCTTAAACAATTTTATTTTGCTTTATCATCTCTTAGTATCACTACGAGTTTGTTTCTAATAACCTCATTATATATAAATAATGGTCTTTCCTTATATGACCATACATACATCTCAATATCTTCATTTTTGTCAAGAATATCTTTTATATATTTTGATAAATAACTACTCAACACTCGTAACTATAAACCATAGTAAGTTTGGTTATTGCTCTATAATATTTATCTTTCAACTTCAATGATATATTCTTATTACATAGAATACCTAATGCACCTTTCTATTTCAATGAACCTAACAATTTGAGTGATCGACTTACCACAACTTTCAAAATTAAAAGTATGACCAAGAAATAAGTATTGTGACAGATGTACTGAGGGTGTTAGCTCAACGTCAGGGCACTCTAGCACCATTGCTATTGGTTGGGAGTTTGAATCCCAAGGGTGGATGTGTGGGCGGGTGCTACACGTCGGCCTCCTCTTGAAACCAAAAAAAAAAAGCAAGTGACCTTAATTGTGTTGAATGGGATATAAGAACACTCCACAGTTTCATCATGGGCTATTGTATGAAGCTTCAGCTCAAGCAAAAGTAGCCACAGATATAGCGTCAGCATATAATGCGTTCACTACAGTAACACCTTTGGGCCATTGCCTTTTCCCTAAAAACTTTTGTAGATCCGTGTTTGACTTTCACATTTGACATCCATTAGGGCTTTTTTCTTTTCGTCGATATGTAAGAGATTTCACCACCCACAATCGGTGGAATAAAACCCTTGCCCTAGAAATCTGGTTAAACATGCTCATAAATGATAGACCTAGTCTTCACTTTGTTAAACATGCCTATGAATAGTTTGTATTAAGTTGAGTAAGAATAAGGGAATATTTAATCGATGAATGATAAGAACCTCAAGAAGAAGATATTTAGAATGGAATCTTGAGACGAGGAAGAGAATACGAGATGCCTGAGGGGCGTTAATCCTAGTTACGTTACGTAATGGCCTTGTCCATTACCGGTGGTGGGTATCTCGTTTGCATTCCTCATAGGCTTATAATTTAGTTGGCTCTCATAGCTTTGTTGGCTAGATCACTTTTTATAAAAGAGATTTCAATAAGATGACCTCATTATTGTTTTTTCATTTATTAATCTTTTATATATTTTTTGCTTTTATGTCTCATTTTTTATGTATTATTTAAAAAAGAATCAAAGATAATTTTATTATACTTGTGCTTTTGAAAAATAATAATTATACATAAATAAAAAACATCAATATCAAGCAAGCAAGATCCAATCAATATATATATATATATATATATATATATATATATATATATATATATATATATATATATATATATATATATATATATATATATATATATATATATATATATATATATATATAACTCTTGAAGAACCAAATAATCATAAGAAGAAAATGAGCTACCTCCAAATAAGGCGCTTTGTGTTCCAGGAGGTGTTGATTTGACGACACGAATAAACAACCCGTCTTTTTGGCAAGCTTCACGAGCAAAGCTATGGTAAACAGACAACGAAGTTAACGCACGAATAGAACGTGAACAAGCAGCAGTTTGAACCTGACATTGAGTAGATGGATGATTCAAGTTTCTCGTCATAACGTATCTTATCCTCCCCGCATCTTCTGCGCTTGCGGCACACAAATTTTAGTTATTGGCCGATGGATCACTTTTTTTTTTATTTTAACGTAAGAACTTTAACTCTCTCTCTCTTATTTTTATCACTATATATGTAAGTGTATATATATATGTAAGTATATAGAATCTTGGGACCATACGGTCAACATTCAAGGAGGTACGACGGATTGCCTCTCTCTATGTCACACGCAAGATAGAGTTTTCACACCAAAAGTGGATACGAGTTATTGGTCAATGGATCACTTTTTTTATTTTAATGTAAGAACTCTAACTCTCTCCCTTATTTTTATCAGCATATATATGTAAGTATATATATACGTACGTACCTATGTATGTGTACATATCAGAATCTTGGGACCATACTGTCAACATTCAAGGAGGTACGCCAGATTGTCTCTCTTTGTCACACGCAAGATAGAGTTTTCACACCAAATGTGGATACTTGATGTCAATATTCAAAGAAGGGATGCTGCAAGTGCCCCAAATCATACTTTTCCCCAGGAATACGGAGAAAGCAAATATTTGAAACCAAGTCTATAAATTTCCCCAGCTCGCCCTGTTGAAATTCAGAGAGAGAGAGAGAGAGAATCAAGTTAAGGCATCATGAAGGGGCCTACTATTCATTTCATGGGGTTGGCCTTGATTTTCCTCTGCATTGCTTCATCATGCACTGCGCAGCGAGGAGGATGCAAAGGTATGGGCACACGCACACAAATATACATATACAAGGGCGAGAGCAAAACACTGATGCACAATGCGGCACCCCATTTCGATTTCTATCCACTAATGAAGTTTCTCTTTCACAATTTTCCCCAGCAGAGCCTTAAATTATTGAGATTTTAGCTGTTTGATTAACATTATCACTTTCCCCATGCGAAAGCCAATTTAATGAACAAATGATTTTAATGCAGGCAAGGACCAATGGCCAGAACTAGTGGGTGTCGATGGGAGGGTCGCAGTACAAATTATCCAATGGCAGAACCCACTTGTACGAGCCATCATTGTGCCGGAAGGAAATGCTGTTATACTGAATTTTGATTGCAAACGGGTCTGGGTCTGGGTTAGTAAATCCAATGGAACGGTTATTAAAACCCCTATCATAGGGTAAATGGCCTTTCGTGTAACATAAGTCACTAAATAAATAAGTTTTTACGAGAAAAGGTACGTGTATCAGTAATATTTTTGTATGACCAATGTGGTGTCTGCAATATTTTTGTATGTATGAGCCTCTAGTAATAGTTTCATATTTATCATTGTGGTATTGAAATATTTTCTAGAAGATCACCTGCAACAAAGTACCTGAAATGTGATTCAATGACATTCAAGGGAACTCTCTCTTAAACATATTATTGATCATACAATGAAATAGGTATTTTCGCTGGCGAATATGTATTAATATTGAGTCAATGCGAAGTACTCACCCTAATCGAAATTCATAAAATAAGAATTGTTAGTGCCGAAAATCGAGTCATTGGAATTGCATCATCACTTTAACGACAACAAGAGTATAGCCTTCTGTTAAATGGGCTAGAGGAACAGTGCTCCATATTAAAACCATGGGAGATTATATGATCCTTCACCTCAAGCAAAAGTTAATGTGCACCCAACAGTACATCTTAGCTAGAGTTGTATCTTTTATTACAATGAGAGGCCGAAGCCTAACACACACATCCTGCATCGAGAGTGTCACACCCGCTCAAGTCACGACCACGACCCGGCCTGAGTCGATGCCACGTGGCCGCTTCTCGCGCGAGCGTGATGGTGAGCAGTAACCAAAATACAATACTAATTTAATTCAAACTCAATGAAATATCTAACTGAAATAAATATTCATATTGAAGTTCTAAACAACACGTCCAAAATAGTGTGGGGCCTACCTAACAATAACCCCGAATAACAAGACGTTATAAATCGTTTAACACTTATCATACCATCTAAAATAAATATACAGCTCTATCCAACTCCTACTCTGCTTTGTGTGCATTCGAAGTGCTAGCTTTAGGATGAGCTGTAAAACAATAGGGTGAGCTCCTATATGTAGCTCAGTAGGGAGGTTAAACATCTTTAAATATAAAACATACTAAAAGCATGCATAGTTTCACAATCATTTCATAGCAAAGCACAGTTACCTTGAAATCATGATCTTAAATTCATATGCACACACTCACATACACGCACACATCATTAATTTCGATAATTACAGCCCATACTGTGTCTGCCCCAAAGGCCACGGGAGTCGTCCGACCCTGTCTAACATGACCTCGGTAACCCCGTCCACGACGGTAACCACGCCGACTCTCACGACAGAGTGTTCGGGAATACACACTGTATTCGCCCTAAGCCGGATCGCTCGAGCGACTTGCAAGTCTCTAGAGACCCCACACAAACCACACAAGTATGACTCGTATATTCACACATCATTACATTTCTAAAAACCAATTACAATTCATCATATTTACAAATCATATCCAGATCCACGAATATCTAAAATCAAACTCATATACACACAACATTTAAATATCATGTTCATACAACACATGCATATCAAAATATGCTCTTTATCAAACAATATCATAAACATGTTCTATTTGAAAAGCATATCAAATAACCCATAATTGCGAATAACATTTCACAAAAATCAATAAAACATTTATCAATCATACATATTTAAATCTATCTAAAACAGTAAAATCACTTCTAGCATGGTTATGTAAAAGAATGTATAACCCCCTACCTTAAAGAGCGCTAAGATCTAGTCCCCAAAATATTGGGTCACTCTTATCACCACCAAATCCTCTAATTTTAATCTCTAAACAATTATAAGTAATTAAAATATTAGAATTTATTTAACTACCAGTCTAATGCAATAAACCGTATCCGAATCAGATCCCAAATGACCATAAAATCACTCAAACCCCAATTTAGATCCGTTTAAGCTATCTAAGATTCAAATTGATAACTAGATTCATATCTGATCCAAATTGAGTGACGCAATAGGTAGCTTGTGTCACTGTGTCAACACAGAATCTGTAACTACTAACACGGGTCTTGTTTCTAACCTAAAAACCCATTTCAAGACACGACCCAAACTTGACCTATTTTCGACATAGAACCCGACACGGAACCTATTTTGACACAAAACTAGTTCTTAACATGCGACATGAGGAAACGACATGAAACGTCGTGTCGGACACGACACGACATGGACATGCCCAAAAGAGCCGATTCCCATGGTTTTTCAGTGTTGATTTCACTGGTTTCCGACGATGATTAAGACTGGTCATGATCCTCAATCGGTCGCCTGCCCTTCTTCTTCCTTAATGGTCACCAGCAGTGTCGTTTTGGCCGAAAAATTCATGAAAAACGGTAACTCAGATTTGAGAAAATTTTCATGAATCTAAGCTTGTTTTGAGCCAATTTTCGCGTAATAAGGCTTATTTTCGAAGCTTTAACATGAAACAAACAAAACCCTATGATTTAACTCAGTTTTAAGAACTAAAAACGAAAAAAATTTACAAAATAAAATTTTGATTTTTCTTACCAGATTCCGACGACTTCGATGTTTTCTGGCTTGCTCGTGCGGCTGCTCCCGAAACTCCTTCCCAGCAGGACGCCCCTCCTCTGCCACTTATATAGCTTAGCCAGGCTGGTAACCTGCCATTAATGGCCATTACCTTCCTTGGCCAGCCAAGGGAAGCAACACACATGCGTTGTGCTGAGCGTTACTGCATAGCCAAGGAGAGCACTATCGAATGAGATGACGCTATGCGTATTTTATTTGTATTTAGTGTGGGATAGGCTGCACAAGAAATCATGGGTGCCTTGGGGTCGACTCTAGAGAACCCTCAAGTAGAAGTTATAAGTTCAACACCCAGGGCATGCTCATCCGGTAGGGGCCTACTTAAGCCCGACTTATCAATAAAAAAAAAGTAGATTCTACCTACGGACACATCCTCATTTCTCTTATCACCGTCTTTCTCCTCCCCTCTCTCTCCCACTAAGGCAGACGCCTCAAATATCTTGCCACTGCACCACCACTATTATCTCTTTCCACCCCTCCTATCACCGTCTTTCCCCTCCCCTCTCTCCCACTAATGCAGACGTCTCAAACATCTTGCTACTGCACCGCCACTATCATCCCTTTCCACCACCAGTACAAGATATGTTTTTCCCTTCCCCTCTTTCTCTCCCCTGTCCTTTTTGTCCTTTTTACATATAAGTTTTCAAAATAAGACACTACGGTACGTCTACTTTGTGGAGCAGACGTCTCAGATGGCGTCTACCTACGGACACATCCTCATTCCTCTTTTCACCGTCTTTCCCCTCCCCTCTCTCTCCCACTAAGGAAGATGTCTCAAACATCTTGCCACCGTACCGCCATTATCATCCCTTTCCACCACCGGTACGAGGTACGTTTTTCCTTCCCCTCTTTCTCTCCCCTGTCCTTTTTGTCCTTTTTACATATAAGTTTTCAAAATAAGACACTGCGGTACGTCTACTTTGTGGAGCAGACGTCTCAGATGGCGTCTACCTACGGACACATCCTCATTCCTCTTTTCACCGTCTTTCTCCTCCCCTCTCTCTCCCACTAAGGCAGACGTCTCAAACATCTTGCCACTGTACCGCCATTATCATCCCTTTCCACCACCTGTACGAGGTACGTTTTTCCTTCCCCTCTTTCTCTCCCCTATCCTTTTTGTCATTTTTTTATCTAAGTTTTCAAAATAAGACACACTGTGGTACATCTACTTTGTGGAGCAGACGTCTCAGATGGCATCTACCTACGAACACATCCTCATTCCTCTTTTCATCGTCTTTCCCCTCCTCTCTCTCTCCCACTAAGACAGACGTCTCAAACATCTTGCCACCGCACCGCCACTATCATCCCTTGCCGCCACCGGTACAAGGTACGTTTTTCCTTCTCCTCTTTCTCTCCCCTATCTTTTTTTCATCTAAGTTTTCGAAATAAGGCGCACTGCGGTGCGTCTACCTTTTGGAGCAGATGTCTTAGATGGCGTTTACCTATTGACACATCCTCATTCCTCTTTCCACCGTCTTTCCCCTCACCCTCCCATTAAGGCAGACGTCTCAAAAATCTTACCATCGCACTATCACTATCATCCCTTTCCACCACTGGTACGAGGTACGTTTTTCCCTTCCCCTCTTTCTCTCTCTTATCCTTTTTTCATCTAAGTTTTCAAAATAAGGCGCGCTGCGGTGCGTATACTTTGTGGAGGAGATGTCTCAGATGGCGTCTACCTACGAACACATCCTGATTTCTCTTTTCACCGTATTTCCCCTCTCCTCTCTCTCCCACCAAGGCAAACATCTCAAACATCTTGCCACCGCACTGCCAGTATCATCCCTTTCCACCACAGGTATGTTTTTCCCTTCCCCTCTTTCTCTCCCCTATCCTTTTTGTCCTTTTTTCATCTAAGTTTTCGAAATAAGGCACACTGCGGTGCATCTACTTTGTGGAGCAGATGTCTCAGATGGAGTCTACTTACGAACACATCCTCATTCCTCTTTTCACCGTCTTTCCCCTCCCCACTCTCTCCCTCTAAGGTAGACGTCTCAAACATCTTACCACCGGACCGCCAGTATCATCCCTTTCCACCACAGGTATGAGGTACGTTTTTCCCTTCCCCTCTTTCTCTCCTCTTTCCTTTTTGTCCTTTTTTCATCTAAGTTTTCGAAATAAGGCGCGCTGCGGTGCGTCTACTTCGTGAAGAAGACATTTACCTACGAACACATCCTCATTCCTCTTTTCACCATCTTTCCCCTCCCCTCTCTCTCCCACTAAGGCAAACGTCTCAAACATCTTGCCACCACACTGCTACTATCATTCCTTTCCACCACCGGTACGAGGTACGTTTTTCCCTTCCCCTCTTTCTCTCCCTTGTCCTTTTTGTCTTTTTTTAATCTAAGTTTTCGAAATAAGGTGCACTGCTGTGTGTCTACTTTGTGGAACAGACGTCTCAAATGACGTCTACCTACGAACACATCTTCATTGCTCTTTTCATCGTCTTTCCCCTCCCCTCTCTCTCCCACTAAGGCAAACGTCTCAAACATCTTGCCACCGCACCGTCACTATCATCCCTTTCCACCGCACCGTCACTATCATCCCTTTCCACCACCGGTACGAGGTACGTTTTTCCCTTCCCCTCTTTCTCTCTCCTGTCCTTTTTTTATCTAAGTTTTTGAAATAAGGCGAGCTGCTGCGGTGTGTCGACTTTGTGGAACAGACGTCTCAGATGGCATCTACTGCATACAATGACCGCGCTTAAGAACGTCCATTTCCTCGCATCCTCTTCAGACTCGCCAAAATATCCTTGAATCATGGATCAGACGCCCCCAACTGAAATCTATTCACTTCCACACTTCTTAAACGTCTTGAGGACGATGTTCTTAGTTCATCACTTATGAAATCAAAGAAAATATACAAAGATGCTGCTTTCTTCAAGGAGTGCAATTTATATATATTTTTTAAAAATAGCCAAGTGCTTATATTTATCTACCATTTTGCCCTTTACAAAGAAGATATATAAACACAACTGTAAATATTGTCCCATATCATTTAGTAGCGAGAGGGCGATTTTGATTTTGAAGGAAACTCCGCTATTCAAAAATTCTACCAAAAGATAACTTTCAAAGTGCCTTATGTTGAAATCCTTAAGTTGATCGAGAGAGGACGCCGATTTAGGGTTAGGATACATAGAAGCCTCCGGACACAAGATAACGGTAGTAACAATAAACAAACCATTGGAAACACTGTAAGTAGTGGATGACTACACTCAACCCCATTACTAATAACGATATGAAATGCTATAAGAATGGTCTTCTTCTCAGATTTTATGAGATCCGATTTTCAAAAGTTAAAATATTCATAAAACGATTTTCAATTTTCCAAAAGTGAAACTCGTCAATCTTTGAGATAAAAGAAGGATATGACCCTTAAAAAGAAGAAGCTCAAAACGATAAACACGGAAGACAAAAAGCCATAAATAAATAAGGATTTATCTCGAATAACGAGAAAAAAGAAACGTGTGGCTGTGTTTCTAAGTCTTCAAAGAAAACCCTATATGGGTAACCTCAAAACAAATACACTTTCATTACACTTGCACAGAGGCAGTCAACCACCGCTAAACTGGACGACTTCGGAGATTGACGACTGCCTCAACATATTGGAGCTTTGCAACAATGATAAAGAGGAATGCGATCCTACATTCAAAAAAAACTTTAAGAGAGAATAAGAAGAAAAGAAAAAGGCCACAGACGACCGTAAGCCACCCGATGAGGGTGGCCTACGGCGAAACCGAAGCGATCAAAGACCAAAATGTGGCGGCCCGAGGCCAGGCCAAGGACATAAACATAAATTCTTCGTTACATTAGATATTACGGAACATGGATGTCTCTATAGGCCCAGCCATCTTTTGCTTAATTGCATTTCCTCTTCCTCATAAGGAGCTATTCTGTCCTCCCTAGTAGTGTCATCTATATGACCAGAAAGCAATCTCAAATAGAGCAAGATGAAGTTTCGGCTCATTTCTTGGTGAACATAATCAGTCCATGTGGTACCCTTCAATTATTCCTACCTCTTCGATGCACGTAGCCACCCTTCGGACGAGTGAGCTTCGAATCACTCATTACCCTCCTTTTAAGAGAAGCAAAAAAGTAAGGAACACCGACCAGTTCACCAAAGTTCTCCCAATTTTTATTGGAAATGCTTACAGGATTTTCACTTCCACCAAACTGACTAAAAACTTTTCTCGCTGCTGTGATGAACATGGAGCCCAGGCTGTTCCAATCCTCCTAATTTCATACTGATTTTCTGCATAATTATTATGATTTCGTTATCATCATTTATCTCTGATGCATGATACATTTTTGCCGTGTTATACGATTTATGTTCAGCAAAGCTGCGTTCACTTCTTGTACTAACATCTCCAACTCTCAATTGCCGCACTGTAACAAACTTCTCACAGAAAATCATGATACAATTTGAGTAAACGTTGGTATGAGTGAAGCTCAACATCATTTTCTGAGACGGTGAAAGTGCAACCAAGAATCTTGAGTACCTTTTATGCTACTTATGAGTTATACACTTCGTTCCCCAAGCTCCTGTTTTGCTAGTCACTCTCCCGTGCTTGCTTTGTGCTGAATTTCACAGGCTATCACCGTTCCCTCTAATCAAGCTACATCCGGGCGACTTCATTAATCCCTTCTCTTTCATTACTTCTCTAGCCATCTTTACACCGTGCCACCTACCTTCTTTAGCATAGACATTTGATATAAGCACATGGACGTCACCTGTTTGAGGATTCAACTCGACAATTCTTTTTGTAATGCGTTGGGCCATGTCTGCATTCCCGTAGATCCTGCAACCATTCAGGAGAGCACTGTATATTGGAAGACTTGGTGTTACTGGTATTGATTCTATCAGCATCTCTGCTTCTTTTAGGAGACCAGTACGGCTAAGGAGATCGACCATACAACCATAATGCTCCTCTTTAGGTGTGATCCCATGAACAATTTTCATCAAATGAAAATATTCACAGCCTTTCTCCACCAATCCCACATGCCTACAAGCAGAAAGAACACCCATATATGTGACTTCATCTGGTTTTGTCCCTTCTCTTAACATTTCCTCGAAGAGATCGAGTGCACCCTTCCCATGACCGTGCATAGCCAATCCTGAAATCATGGCCGTCCATGTGAATTCATCTTTGTACAAGATGCTGTGGAAGATCTGAATGGCACTATCAGTATCTCCACTCTTGGAGTACATATCTATCAGAGCAGTACCAAGAGCCCCATTCTTGTTGAAGTTATTCTTCTCGACATGAGCATGAATTCCTTGGCCTAAACCTCTATCTCCAAGCAGCGCACATGCGGTTGAAACTCCCAACAAGGTTACCTCATCTGGTTTTATGTGTTCATTCCTCATGTCATTGAAGAGTCTCATGGCATCCTTATATTGGTTTGCTTGATTGTATGCACAGATCATTGCATTCCAAGAGACGACATTTCTCTCACGCATTTCATCGAACAGTTGACGAGAAATATCCAGTCTACCACACTTAGCATACATATCTAGAAGAGCGGTTCCTAAAACAGCTTCCTTCTCTATCCGATTTCTCTTAATGTAATCATCGACAAACCTGCCCATTTCCAAATCTCCAGTTTGAGCACAAGCTGTAAGAACATTTCCTAGGGTGAAATGGTTAGGTTGTGCCCCTGCTTCCTGCATCTCCTTGAAAACTCTTATGGCATCACTGCCTTTACCACAATGAATATAGCTAGAAATCATGGTCGTCCATGACACAACATTTCTTTCAGGCATCTGAACAAACAATTGGTATGCAGATTTCATCTTTTCACTCGACCCATACAAATGAAGCAACGCAGTGGAAACAAACACATCCATGTCGAACCCACTTTTCAGCGCATTACCATGGATTCCCTCTCCGTGATTAAACTCCGATAGTAAAGTGCATGATTTCAAAAGAAATGGGTACGTATAGTTGTTGGGAGACAACCCTGCTCTCTGCATTCCCTTGAAGAACAAGAGAGATTCTTGTGGCTTGTCATAGAGTGAGTGTCCCCTGATCATGACATTCCACATGAATATATTAGGTTGGTGAATGCTAGAGAAAATCATGCATGCATAGTCAAGATCACCATCATCAGAGATGGCGATGAAAGACAGCAATTTGTTGAGTAACACAACCTCGCCAGCGAGGTTGCCGGTGATCATCTGACCGTGTAATTGCTTTGCTTGCTTCAGGCTGGTGCATGCATGCATGCAATAAGGCAAAAAGCGCTTGTTTGCTTTGCATTTCTTCATTGCAGTCTTACCATCTTTTCCTAATTCGCTTGGTGGTTGATCGTTGATGATGAAGAGATGGGAAGAACAACTGGACAGGATTTGGCTATTTCATGAACGTATGAGAAACAATACTTGCTTTCTCCAACCACGGTATCAACCTCTGATGCATTTGAACTGTATTTATAGCTAATTTTCAAACTAGCACCTAAATGTTCCAACGTAATAATTCCATAAGATGGTTCAAGTTTTATATATTCCAAGTTTGTATGTCTTTTATTTTTCTTGGAGGGTGTTGCATGAAGTCCTGGCAGTTTGAACCGGAAACCCACCCGGTCTCAGAACCGGCTGTAGTCGAATCCTCAAACTGGACCCAGAAGATAGGACTTTGGAAAACTGTACGAGTGGATGCACCACGTTTTGTGAAGATAAATTGAAGGCAAAACTAGAAAAGAAATAGTGACCATCTTGTTGTTAACATAAATTAGACATGGCCTGTTTGGAGCTTAGAATCAGTACCAAACCAAGACTAAGCCGGTTCTAGTTTTGGTTAGAAACTGCTAGTTTTAGTTTCGGTTTTGGTTCTTGGTCTATTGGTCTAATTTTCAGTCCAGTTTGACTCGTTCTGTTTCCAGTTGGTTCCTGGCCTGGCTTAATTCTGGTTGGAACTGTTCGGCTGGTTCAGGTTCTAATTTTTTAAGCCCATAAAAAACCTAATCTTTTGCCTCTCTTTGAATGAATACAATCACCGACTTTTGAGTTCTGTTCATGTTGGGTTTCTCATGTCATGTCTAAAATTGTGGATAAAGTCACCTTTGAATTTTTTCGTGGCATGCCATTTAGTATACATGTCAACAACATATCAACCTGAACATAATGCGACATTTTTCGTGTCACTGGGTTGAACAGAAATTGTGTTCATACTCTTTCAGGTTTCTGTGTCATATCATCTGTCGTACAAGGATTGAATAAGTTGGCCATGTTGAGGGGACAAAGGTGCAGCACCAAGATGCATGGCAAGGGAGAGGTCTAGATAGGAGCGGTTCGGTGGCTCAAAAAGGAACCAAACGGGCTAGGAACCAGCTGGAATTGGAACAGGTCAAACTTTACCTGAAACCATCAAGGTTCAGTTCTAGTTCCACCTTCCATAAAATTGGATCCGGGTTCAAACCAGAACCAGCAGTTCTATATTTTTGTTTTAACTCGATTGTTGTGGAACAACCAAAGTTTAGAAGAGAAATTGCACCTTACCCCTTAAATGCATGTTTATCGTCTTTTCTCGTGATTGTTCTCCAAAGTCCTACCTTCCTAATTCATAAGGTTAACCACGATTGTCCCTTCAGCACAATCTACTTTGCTTCTTCTCGTTCCTCTTTGGTACTTGAGGGTGTGTTTGATAGGACAGAAGAATTAGACCTCCATTTTTGGTGGTCGTAGTTTTAGAAAACATCAAATGCGGACCATAGAATTACAGTTCCACTGGCCCAACCTGAATCATAACATTGGTATCATATGGACCTCGATTATTATTACTATTTGCGAATCAAACATAGAATCATGGTTTCTTGATATGAGAGGCTACCAACGATAAACCAAAAATACCCCAAGGTAAAAAGCTAATTGGCACTAAAAGGGATTTTAGGCTTTTGATTGTTGAGAAATCCCTTTTGTTCATAACCTTATTCTCCTTTCATGAGACTGCACCTTGCTGACACACATACGCATGCACATATATATATATATATATATATATATATATATATATATATATATATATATATATATATATATATATATATATATATATATATATATATAGAGAGAGAGAGAGAGAGAGAGAGAGAGAGAGAGTTTCTTTTGTGTTTCCACTTTGGGATCAGTTCTCGTCAACATTTTGTATTGCTATAACCCTGATTAAAACTGGATTCTCATATTCTATGTGAGCATCTAACATCCCACGAAATGTCGTCAAGTTAGTTAAGGATTAGAAATACAGCATATTTCACTAAATTTAATTACGTGGGTTCACACCCTATAACTATCAATTTAGTTAAAGAAAGTTTCTTAATGTGGAACAACTACACCTTGATCTTTTGTCAAACATAGCATCGTGTGACGTGATGTGTCAAGGGACCTTACGGTAATATGCTTTTGGCAATTAGATGGTGGTGGTGTTATTATATATATATATATATATATATATATATATATATATATATATAAATATTTTGGTAAATACTCAAATCCCAAATCTACTTCTTGATTAATCGTAAAAATTTGAGTTAAAAATATTGTTGTACTTTGTATTTTAAATTTAATATACGATGTGCATTCAATAGTTTTTCCATTATCACTTCAATTGTTCATCTTAAAGATCAAATATTTGAAATGATAAAATAGATTTGAGCACTATTGTTTGAACCTTTCCTACTATATATAGATATACTCAAACCCACTCAAAGATCTCTACCATATGATTGGTGTGATCAATGGTAGCAATTTAAATTTAAAAATGAAAAGTATCATTATATTTTTTGTATTTCATATTTAATATATACTTTTTAAATTCAAATATTGATCATTATGTTTAAGTGGATTTAAACATAGATGGGTATGTGCATGGACTATGCTCAACAATGAAATCTATTTAAAGATCTCAATCTTTCGATTTTTTTGTTCAATGGTTGAGATCTTTAAGAAAAAATCAAAAATTGTTTTAGGTACATTAAATCCATCTTGCAAAAAGTACAACTATATTTTTTAATTCAAAACTCAACTATCAATGTCAAGGATTAAATGATCAAGATCTTTAAGGATATTAAGACACAAATATATACGTATTATATATAGGTAGTTATAAGTCCTCAAACCACATCCGTACTTAAATATATTTTATCATCTAATTATTTGATCTTTGAGATGAATGGTTGAGGTAATCAAAACAAAAAAATTTAATGCATATGATATATTAAATATAAAATATGATGATACTTTTCCACCGTTAATCATAACAATCAAGTAACAATCCATGGAGAGAAGCCACACAAGTAGGACCAGTGAGCCAAGCCGGGCTCACGTTGCTTGCCTTTGATTTTGGTGCGATGGGGGCCGAAGCTACATGTACCAATGGGTCGGACCCAATTCAATGACATCAGGTCCAAACCCAAAAACACTTGCACCTAAGGCGCGCACCTTGACTCGTTCATCCAAACCTACCACTCTTGATGGGGTCCCCACATAAGCATGGCGCTCATGCATATTGGATGAGAGAATCAAAAGCAAGGTTAAAGGACTCCTACATAAGCTTGGCCCCACGTAAAGGTAGTAATAACAAAGTCAATATATATATATATAGGGAGGGAGAGAAAAAATGTTCAACTGCTGAAACCAAACCAAACAGCTATTACCGAATTGAACCAACGATTTGGTTTGGTTCCAAATGTTGAACGGTTTGCTTTGGCTCCGTTCTAACAGGAGAAATAATGTGTGGTTTTGTTCACTGGAATCGAACCCCTAGGAAAACCTTTTGAGAAGGAAGTTTTAGTACTATATTTAGAAGGCAGGCCAAGCGAGATAAACTATGACAACTATAAAATGGATCATAAGGGTTTGAACAAATCATATCTTTCTTAGTCTTTTGATTAAGATCAAGTATATGATGTTCTTATTAGATTGATATATGGTCATTGATCACATGATATTAAATTAATTGCCTATGCCTGTCTTTAGGAGAGTTAGCCAAATCATAAAAGTATATAAACCACAATTTCTACCGACGTATTCAAAAGAATGAAGTCAAAGAGGCTCTTAAACATATGAAGGGTGGTAAATCGGTAGGACCAGATAATATCCCTTTAGAAGTTTGAAAAATACTAGGAGAAATAAGAATCACTTTGCTCACAAGACTATTTAATGAAATATGGAAAAACTGAAAGATGCCCGAGGAATGGAGAGCAAGTACACTTATACCCATATATAAAAACAAGGGAGACATTCAAAATTGTGTGAATTATTGAGGTATTAAGTTAATGAGCCACACTATGAAATTATGGGAAAGAATTATCGAACGTAGGTTAAGACAAGTATCAAGTACAACAGAGAACCAATTTGGATTCATGCCAGGCAGATCTACTATTGAACCGATTCACCTTTTGAGACGTCTTATGAAACATTTTAAAGCAAAAAAGAAAGACCTTCACATGATATTTATTGATTTAGAAAAAGTTTATGATAGGGTACCGCGGGAGGTTCTTTGGAGAACTTTGGAAAAGCGAGGTATCCCATTGACATATATTAACCTTATAAGAGACATGTATGATGGTGCAAAAACATGTGTGAGGACTCATGAAGGTACGACAAACTTCTTTGAAGTTAATATTGGGTTACATCAAGGATCAACTTCAAGTCCATACTTACTTATAATGGTGATGGATGAGTTAACAAAACATATTCAAGATGAAGTACCTTGGTGTATGTTATTTACACATGACATTGTATTAGTGGAAGAGTCTAAGGAAAAAGTTAATAGAAAATTGGAACTATGGCCTCCAACTTAGTAGAACAAAGACAGAATATATGGAATATAAGTTTGATCATTTGGTTACCTTAGAGGATATAGAAATTAAAATTGGCACACATTGCATTCCCCAAAAGGAAAGTTTTAAATACTTAGGGTCAATTTTTCAAAGTGATGAAAGAATTGATGGAGATGTTACCCATAGAATTAATGCTGGTTGGTTAAAATGGAGAGGAGCATCAGGTATTCTTTGTGATAAGAAGGTACCATTAAAGTTAAAAGGTAAATATTATAGAGCAGCAATTAGACCTGCCATGTTTTATGGTTCTGAGTGTTGGGCAGTTAATCATCAACATGTACAAAAGATGTTTGTGACATAAATGAAGATGTTGAGATGGATGAGTGGTCATACAAGAAAAGACCATATACATAATGAGGTTATTAGAAACAAATTAAGAGTGGCACCAATAGAGGATAAAATGAGAGAATATCGTTTAAGATGGTTTGGACATATAGAAAGAAGATCAAAAGAAGAACCTGTTAAGAAGGTTAGAAAAACTAAATTTGGAAAGTATTAAAAGAGGTAGAGGATGACCACAAAAGTGTTGGAAAGAAAAAATAAAGAATGATCTAGCTTATTGTGAGTTAACTGCTAACATGACACACGATAGGGATATGTGGAAACAAAGAATCCATGTAGCCGACCCCGTCTAGTATGGGAAAAGGCTTAGTTGTTGTTGTTGTTGTTGTTGTTGCCTATGCCTGTCTTTAGTCGAACCCTAGATAAGTAGAACTGTGGTTGAGAACTAAACCAAACCAAACCAAACCAGAGCCATCAGCTCTGGTCATGCCATGGTTTGGTTCTCAAAATACCAAGAAATACAAGTAGCGATTTGGTCGAGGTTAAGGCTAGAACTAAACCGAACTGAACCGTGAACACCCAATGTGTGTTGTGAACACTTTGCTCCACTAAAGTCATTAAAATTCACCCTTTTTTGGTAAACCATATTCCGGTGATTAAAAACTATAAGAGTTTGGTTAGTCAAACTGTGGTTTTACATCGGAGAGTATTCTTGCCTTTATCATTAGCCGTTTGTGGTGTTCCGGCCACCTTTCAATGGCTTCCTTGATTGACATGCCGTCAGTATCGCGTAAAGAATTGATGATTGATTAAATCATCTTTATACATCAAAATGACATGATGCAAAATGTTTGCATAACAAAATACTTGGTTGGTTCAAGTGGATCGGCACAGATTGTTTCCCTTAAGCAAGGTCACGAGTTCGAATTTTGCTAATGGAGAAAACCGGTACTGGGAGAGGTTAACCCTCATAATGGGCTGAACCCTCTCATTGTCTTTTCGAGGTTATAAAATTCAGTCGTTTATTGAGGAGGAAAAAAAAGGCTAATCTAATTTAAAAATACCCTCTTCAAAATGAATTTTCCGTAAAGAAACATTTAATCTTTGTAAATTACCAAAAGTGGTAAAGTTTTGATGTGTTAATTATTTATAGTCCCATCTAAGACAAAATGGCAATAAAAGAAAGGAGAAAAAAACATTTCATATCTATCATATTACCAATAGGATAATTTCTTACAAAGCAGATTATATATGGTTAATTACAATGCCTCTTTTTTTTTAACAGAAGATGCAGAAGTTCAGGACACAACTAACGCCTTACCCACATCCGATCAATCGTGTCAGCACATAAAGACAATGAAAATTTCAGATAGGTAAAACAGTAAGCATGACCCAACAAAAGCCATAGAAATAGTCAGTCTGTCGTATTTCAATATATCAAAGATGATCCAATACAAAGAGGAACTTATACACAGAACTTTACAAAAAAGATTGAAGGATGACAATAACCTGGATGATCTTTTTAACAAAAAGAATTGTTCCATGTTCTTGCTAATTTTGAAATCTAAAGAAAAATGTTCGTACCTTCACTAACTTTGATGTATATGTGTGTTTAAAAATACTAGGCATATATGTAATAAAATTAATGCAGATTGGTTCAAATAAAAAGATACATCAAGTATTTTATGTGACAAGAAGATACCACTATAGTTATGCAACCAACTAGATATGTTATGTTATATGATTATGTGTGCTGGGCAATCAATCATCCATACGTACAAAAGATATTCCTCGCAGAAATGAAGATGTTGAAATGGATATGTGGTAATAGACTGTATTCTTAATGAAATTATCAAAAACAAATTGAGAGTGATACTAATAGATGATAAAATAAGTAAAAATTGTGTAAGAAGATTTCAACGTGTGAAAATGAAACCAAAGGAAGATTCACTAAGAAGGTATGAGAAACTATTTGAGAAAATTGTTAAAGAAAAACAGGAAACCACAAAAGTGTTGAAAGAAAACAATAGTTGTGAGAAACTATGGCTCTAAACACAAAGAATCGAGGAAAAGGCATAGTTGTTGTTTATATGTATGTGAATACACTTATGCATACGTGTGTGTGTGTGTATGCATAAGTGTGTATACATACTTATGCATATGTGTGTGTGTGCGCGTGTGTACGAGAGAGATTTATAGAAAAATTGATGTATGCTATTTCTACTAGGTACAGCATGCGGTTGGCATCGAGTGAATTGGCTCGTTTCAATGCTGTACCTGTCTCTAACTGTAGAGGTTCCGGTTCCGATTTGGTTTCAGTTTTAGTTCCTCAGTTTCAATTTCCATCGGTTCTGCAGCCAGTCCGGGTCCGGTTTAACCCGTCGGTTCAGATTGAAACCGAACATGTCTACAGGCTATCGTTTGAAATTTATGCCGACTGCAACCACAGTCCATTCAAACGGTGGTTTCTGCTCGTATATGTAAAATAATAATAAAAGCTAAAGTTTTAAGCTGGTAAGATGGTATAATACGGTCTGCGAACTTGCCTGCAACAAAAAGAAAATAGAAAATAATTTGTCCGACTTCACGGCCTCCAACAAATAGAAGGCTCTCCCGAGAGGAGCCTTTCCTGCATCGTTGGGTCATCAATGGCTCAAGCGTATCCGAACAGTCAGATAAACATTAAAAAGTAAGCAGAGTTAGCTTACTAAGAGGTTAGTACACTCTTTTATGATAATTATATATTAAAAAGTAAGCAGGGTTGTCCCATTAAGAGGTCATTATGATACTTATATATTAAAAAATAAGCAGGGTTGTCTTATTAAAAAAAAAGTAAGCATGCTCGGTTCCGACTGTATTTCTAATTTGAATATTTATATGAAAAGATATTCTGTTAACTTTAGTGAGCAGCTTCTGTAACTCGTAGGGATGCAACGGGGCAGGGTGTGTCAGGTTTTCACTCCACCCCGCCCCAGAATCCTTAAAAATATTTGGTTTACATAAAATACAAAATCTTATTTATGATATTTTATATTATTAAACTAAAATTTGTTAGGTATATATAGTTATACTTATATAAACAAATATATACATATAAGCATATAAAATACTTACAATAAACATATATTTTATATAAATAAACACTAATATATATATACTTCGAGACTGCGCGGGTCTACCGCAAACCTGCCCCTGCCTTGTAGTGAATCTCCTTCACACCCCACCAAGCTGCGGGGTGGGTTTTGAGGCCTGGAAACTGAGATGTCGGAGAGGATACCATGGAGCCAACCCAAATTACCATCCCTAATTTCCGCACTTGGATCAGTTTGAACTAGCTACTGATCCGAACATAAACAAGATTTATAGTAAAGGAGCAAGCCATAAACACCCATTATTCCATTCATTCAGCTTGTTTACCAGCACTATCTTGGTTGACCTCTAAATAAAATGTGATCAATTGGAGCGATCTATATCAGGATTTGGATCTAGAAATGTTGTAGGCCCGAACGGGATGCATTACCACGCAATGACTCTATCGGACTTGTAGCAGTTATATTAACTTAGAAAGTACGATTTGTTTCATTGCTCTTAAAAATATTGAACATGCATACTGTTGCATTGTTTCTGCAATTGTTTGTTTATTAGTGATGCAAATCCATCTCAGTAGTTGAGTCAACGACAAGGAAAGGCCATCCACCCTGAGGGATAAGCTTTCTTCTTCTTCTTCTTCTGAGTGTCAATTGTCATAAAAAGGCGATTTCTTAAATTAGTTGTTAGTTTATGAAACCGAAGCATTTTTCTTTGGCCATCTATGTGCATGTCCACTAAATTCTTCACTCTTTACAAGTTGACCTTTTAATGCCAGATTAAGATCAGCTGCAGCTCCCATTGATGACAAACCTCGTGTGTGTGTGTGTGTGTATATACGTGCGTGTTTGTGTCAGTGTGTAGCTAGATAGATATGTCTCTGTATGTGTGTATATTTATCATATATAAAATTTCATCCGACAATTCAAATGAACAAATTTGATTTATTGCACGAAGCAAATTAATTATAAGCATGAAAAAAAACCTCTTTCTGAAATTCTTTCCTATCATACAATTTGGATGACAATTTTTTTTATTGTTTCAACTTAGCCATTGGGTACGAGTTCATCCAATTCACTACATTGTAGACAAAGAGGCTGCCCTCTCTCTCTCTCTTTCTCTCTCTCTCTGAGGCATATGGAGTGCCAATAGCTTTATTAATAAAAGAATATCTTGAAAATAAATAAATAACAAACACACAAGATGTTAAGGGAGGATGCACCAAAACAAAATACTAAATGGACTAAGAAGTGTTGAGTTAGTTGATGACATGTTTCACCTGTGTAATATCCATAGTGCACAAAGAATGCCAATACTTATCGTTTATGACATATTTCTTGTTTCTTTATTATCTCCATCAGTGGCAGACCTATATAACAGGGCATGATGAGCACCCCACCCAACTTCCAGAATACTCTACACAAACACGCACACACACACACACACACACATATACATGCTTACCTACGTACATATGTATCATGTATACATGTGTATGTGATTCATCATGTACGATTTTTAACTCAATGATGTGAGCATCAGAACATGCCCAAAAATGGGTATCTCGATCTGATCCCTCTTCATTCTCTCTTTGTTTCTTGAACAAGTTGATGGTTCTTTGCAGTTGACCATGCCAGATGAGTCATGACTCTTTACAAGTCTTCATACTTTAATTGCAGTAGCTGTGTTGCGTGATACTTCATGTTTTCATTTGCATTATAAAGAATTTGTCATTCGATTCAATATTTAAGATTTTATTTAGAAATTTGAGTCGGGGTTGCCTGAACGATCTAATTTTGAATTCCAATTAAGTAGTAAAATGGAACTTGCATAAGAATATTCCGAAATTTAAACTGAATATTTTTAATTTGTTTCCACATTTATTAGCAAATTAGGAATGATATAGCAATACATTTTGCATTGTTTCCTCTTATATCCTACGAAATTTGTTACATCAGATAACAAGTATATATGTCACAAGTATCTATTAAAAAAAAAGAGTGTGCCTCTGATCTCTTAGCTGGGGTAGAACACCTTCCAGTGTTGAAAAGAGGTTTCTTGTAATATTGGATATTTGTTCCTAGGAACCAAATGTTCCATGTTTGCATCGTACATGCAGCGGTTCCTCAGGGCCCATAAAATGCAGATGGGTACCGCTTGTCACCGTGGTCCAATGGGCCCTAAAGGCTTACTGAACGGCACAACTAGGGGTGGCTGGTTCCAGAGATGAAACAGGCATGTTGAAACCGTCGGTTCTTGTTCACGTAGAACCATGAATCCTAACCAGACATAGTTGCATCTGGTTTCCATTTTGGTTTATAACCATCAATTTCAGTTCGAACAAAACTAGAAACCCAAAAAAAGTGAAAGAATTTGAAAAGACTTACAAAATGGGATCGCAAGAGGGCGATTTGAACTACAGGTTCCATACCCATCCACCCAACCCCCCAGTTATTCCCAATTCCAGACCAAATTCGATTTTGGCCTGAACTACCGAACGGGTTCCAAACCGGCCATGACACAATGATACTATTTATGTTTGAGACATTGTTTTGTATGATTCAAAATTTGAAAAGCACATATCAACACAATAGAACATTGTTTTTCTGTTTCCACAACTTTTCTGGTGTGTTTGATACCAGGTTTCAAGTTAATTGGACCTTAACTTTTAGTGCTCGTAGTTCTAAATTTCATTGTTGATGTGAAATTGTGATTTCATATGCCAAATTTGAGACAAAAACAATACCTGGAGGGAGGAAGGCCTTAGCTCTCGTATAGGGGTACTCTCTTTGCATGAAAATGAAACGAATCGAATACAAAACCATGGTTTCCGAAACCATGATTTCAAATCCCATGTGAGTGTTGACTTGCAATTCTAACACCGAAGTGCTTGGCATCACCAATCAAACACAGCCGAAGGAATCATGTTTTCTCACTTGGGTCAATTCCCAAGAATATAAGCTGAAGGTCACAAAGTTCAATACATTCATTGACTTTGAACCAACCGTATCAGTTTAGGAACCTATGAACCTTCATAAAAGAGGAACCTCACGTAGAGAACATCATTGACTTTGAATTCACGCTTTCTGTTGTCTATGGAGAATTCAATTAGTGATGTACTGCATTTTTGTTGAAGGCAGAGATTCTTATTGAGAAACAACTCAACTGTACAGAAAAACCTTCATCTCTTTTTTTTTCCAAGCGCAGAGTGAGAGTGAGAGAGAGAGAGATACTTCTGGTTGAAAACGATTCTTGCAAAAAGAATTTCATTGCATTATATAGAGACCAAAAAGTCAGCCATGTACAATGAGCACACACCCACACACAGAGAGAGATTATAATATATATATATATATATATATGGAGAGAGAGATGACGCCAGCCCTCGTGTTGTCAGCAGCCACGAGTCTCGTGCCTCCTTGCTTATGCAATCAAAATCACCACCCCACGTGAAGAATCCGAAGGTTACTAGCCGGAGAAACGTCAGGCTTCACCGGGTAATAACAGAAACCTTCCGGTTTCACCTCGAAGTTTGTCCATAATTTAATTAATCTGTAGATCTACCGAAACACAAAGAAAATATGAAAACGATAGTTAGACGGCATTACCCATCAAACACAAGTTAACTGGATAAGACCAAAATGAAAATCTAAGCTTGGTCGCCAAGTTAAAAGAAAGACCAAGTTAACATTATTTAATTTAGGTAAATGATTTACATGATAAAATAATATTGTTGGTGTATTGTCGGTATTGCAAGGCCGGATTAGAATCGTCGATAGAGCTACGTGTAGGTAAGCAGGAAAAAACGATTGGCAAAGAGGATCTTCCATTCTTCTTTCGTCTTTTTGAGGGTAATTAACGAAACGAGGGGGTGTCTTTAGAAGGGGGTTATGGATTTGCAGAGAACGCTATAAATTTACAAGGTTGATGGTAAAAGGGCATGTTGTTAACAGGTACACACGCATTATATATATATATATATATATATATATATATATATATATATATATATATATATATATATATATATATATGTTGCGTGTATATATTGACACACACAAACAACGTACAATCGTTCTTCACAAACATATACGTGCATGTATAAGTGCGAAGAGTGACGTGTACGCTCGCGTGCACTACACCCGAGAAAAAAATGCAACGGAACTTCTTTACAAATATAGCATCTGGGGTGATCTTCATAACAAAATCCTTCAACTTTTTACATGCTTTTTTATTTTACTATTTAGACGAAAAGGTCAGATTCTCAGATAATAGGTCAGATTCCATAGGTTTTGAAACTAATAACTTTAGTTGTTGGATAATAAATTGGGAGGCATACCTAAGAAAAATTGTAATAGTTGACTTCGTAGTTTGCGGTATTTCAACCACATTCATATAGTTGAAGAGCTGAGTTGTAGAGGCGGGTAAGAGAGAGAGAGAGAGGGTTTCTTGTGCAGAGAGAAGAAATCAACCAGATATCGTTTCTCTCGTAAGCAATATAATTTTTTTCTTCTTTGAATACAGATACGAATCAATACGATGGGGCTTGTTTTGTTTATTGTTTACAATTCAGAGAGCAATTTGTCAAAGGCGTTCGTATCTGCAGAAAAGACGAAGGAGAAAAAACTGCGTATGCCCATGATGGATTTACAGGTAAATGTTTTGTTGGTACAATTCACGTCTCACTTGGTGATAATAGGAAGGCGTTTCAGTCATTTGACGTTTGATGACATTTATCCTACATCAAATCATAGCTTCTCATAATCATCAATCCAAGCTTCAGTCCACTCCCTCGCGACGAGACAACCGGTGGTTCGGCTGTTGTTTAATCCTTTTGAAAGAAAAGATTCTGAAACCCTTGGATGGTATTTTGCATTTAACTTAGTAATAAGAGTGAAGCCAAATGGCCTGAGAACCAGCTTGGATATACATTTTTCTTGTTGAAAGACTTTTTTATTTTTTTCTTACTTTAAATTGCAAATAAACTTCATGTGAAGAGAAAGCATGGGGTATTATAGGAAACTGAAGTAACGTACTACTGCATTTTGATGGTACCATCCTGCATCAAAGGTTTTAGACAACTTGGTGGCACGGACTACTTGTACAGATGATCATTTGAATAAAGAAATAAAGGGTCATTCTTTATATTCTAATACTTATCATATACAGCTAATCAGAAGGGTAAACAAACGAATGAAAATTGAAGTCGAGCAAGAGTTGCTGTCATTACTACTAAATCTTTCTTTTTGGTTTTTTTGACCTTTTGGATGGACAGTGACATCTCATACGCTTCCCTCTCCATTGCCTCTTTTCCCCTTCTCTCGTCTCCCACGCACGGCTAGCTCCTCTCTCTCTCTCAACCAAAAGAAGGGACCTCTTCTTTTTCACCCAAGAGAAAAGCAGTCAGTATATATACAACACAGCCACCAGCTTTGATTATCAACACAGACTGTGTTTCAAACTCTCTATTTCTCTCTCTCTCTCTGAGGCACACTCGCACACAAATAAATGCCATGGAAGAATGGAGCCAGCAGCGATTGGCAGGTGCAAACAAACCAAACAACAGCCTCGGCACTTGCAAAGACTCTCACGCCATCTCTAAACCCTGCAGACAAACCACCACAACCAAGGCCAACACATCCCCAGCCATCAGAATCATTCACGTGTTTGCACCGGAGATCATCAAAACAGATGCTGCTCATTTCAGAGAACTTGTCCAGAAGCTTACCGGCAAGCCAAAACCCACAAGGAAGCTGCATCAACCAATCTGTGTTGATCTTCCCCAAGCAGCACAACCAGCAAGATTAGCAGCCGCAGGATCATTTCAGCAAGACATGCCATGGATGCCTACCGATTCGTGCTTCTCCAACTCCGTCGTCGACGTCGATGCGATCCTCGCTGGCCTAATCCAATCGGATTCCTCCGACGTCCCGGCATCTCCGTTTCATCCAATGGATACTACTCATCCGTCACCCCAACCGCTTCTGAACGATTCATGGTTTTAACTAGGTTAAGATAATACAATCGTATGTTTTGATTATGTTCAGAATGTTTGTGTAGCTTGCTTCCATGCGTTTTTACTTTACTTATTTAATTCATAATGCACGGTGGTGTTTGTTGCAACCTCAAAGTGTTAACAGGGAAGATGGGTTCTCTTCCTTTTCTCTTGTGATTCTTGGAGAAGAACTAATTGATGGTTTAAATATGCAAATTGTTAGGATTAATTATCTCTCTCTTCTTTTTCTTGTCTATTGATTGCCTTTTTCATGTTACTGGAAAGCTCGCGGGAAGTCTATTATATGCATAATCTTTACATAGTTCACCTTTCACTAATTAAACAAGAACCCATTTTTATCTCTCAGTTCTTATTTACTATTCAACAAGGATTTACTTTTGGAGATATGTACCGTGATGAACATCGGTGGGCCTAGAAATTAAAAATTTTCGGGGTGAAGCTCAATCAGTTCAAATTCATTTGATGATTGAGATATATCTAATCTTATGAAAATATTGATGTTGGTTGTGTTAGATTTTTATTTTCTCAAATTTTGGCTGAGGCAACAGCCTTGCTCACCCATGACGTCCCTTTAAAAGCTTGGAGAAGACTGCCTGAGTCGTGTGCCCCCAACTATGGCTGCCTCTACCTGGAATTTGAGGGGACTCTTCAGTGGTTTTGTTGTTTGTAAATTCTCAGGCGTATGGCTCTGGTTGGCATGCATCTGTTTGTTTCTTCTTCTTTGTTACAGCGGTCGTTGTGGATGCATAATTTCTTTTCTTGAAAGGCAAGCGTCGTTAGGCCGAACCCTAGCACCTATATTTCTACCAAAAAATTATGTACAGAGTATATAAGTTATAGGAACTAGTCGAGGGGATGATCCTTCAAGTATCTTTCCTCACAAAATTTAGCAAGTTGGCTTGATTAAGATTATAGTATAAATGTGGCACCCGATCAAATTAATTGTATCTTTGCTGGACAGAGTAATAGCTCACCTGGCTAGGGGGTCGATTTCGGAAGTTGAAGTCGTGAGTTCGATACCTGGGGCGTGCATCTGGCTTTGGCCTCCCCATTTTACTAAAAAAATGTGGTACTCTTGATGGGTGAGAACATCTATAAGTTGTGTGGGCATTGAGAGGGCCTTCCCTTAGTGTAAGAGGACAAGGAAGGACGTCAGGGATCACCAGAGCCAAATTTGGATGAAGTAATTGTCTCCGGCAATTCAAGACTTTAATTTGTACAGTGATTGGTCTGAGACACAGTAACAATAATTAATTTTTGTAATAAGTAATTGACAATCAAATTCTTCATTCCAAACATTACTGGAGTTCCCAATTTAAATAATTTTATTGAATAATAAATTGTGTACTTGGATCTCGCATTGAATTGCCAATTACTAATTATACTCAACTAAGGGCCCCTAAAATGAGAGGTTTAATAATAAGATAAGTAATATAATTGGCCTTACCTCAAAAAAAGGTAATATAATTAGTTTTGGATTGTATTTAATACGTATGTACGATTGAAATACTGAAAATAAAAATGAAGAAATGGGGATGATCCGGGCATGTGAATCAGCGAGGGGTGTACTCTGAGTGATAAAAGCTTTATAATCCAATAACCATGTTCATTATTTTAAAACATGAGATCACTTAAATTATCCATTTAAAAAGATAACTATAATCGATTGTGATAAGATTTTGATCAGAGCAACTTATTCATCAATTAATAAAATAAAAGCACTAATTTGCACCCAGGGCTAGCTCACCTCGCAGCAGGCTCTACTCATAAGATGAAGGTCGTAAGTCGATATCCGGCGAGTGCATACTGATCTCGGCCTCCCTATTGCAACCAAAAAGATCAAAAGCATTTATCTCTTCACAATTGGTAAATTAGTTCCAACTTGCAAACTAATGAAAACCTTTCTAAATATTGAAGGCATTATTTGCATAGATCAATCTTGACAAATATTGGCATAAACTAAATAAATTAATCATGCAGCACTAAGAAGATACGACCTCCATAACATTTAGTGACCAGACCCAAGCATTATACTAACCACGTATATATGTCTGTTGTCTCCCCCTTTTCCTCTCCCATTCCTCTAATTTATCTCTAGTATTTTACTTTTACAAGTATCAAAATGGGCTAACTTTTCCATTTCCAGCTACAGTTTAATATGCAACTGAGTGGAGTTTCCACTCTGCGTATCGTCTATGCTTGTATTCCATTTTGACACATCTTGAAGAGAATATAATTGATCTCGTTATTTTTCTTTGCAAGATTGATCTTATGACTATTTTGCCACAATGACAAGATGGTTGCATGACCATAACTTGAAGGAAGATTTCTAGTCCTTTTTGAGTATGTTACCCCCGAAAATTCAGTGACAGGGATTGGGCAGGAAAAGTTGTAAAAGTATGCTTTCAACGTTGTTACGTTGTTGTAGGTCACTCACCCAAGCTTGAATACTATGATCAAACCAGTGTCCTTTCCACATGAAAACAGAAACATATTCTTGCTAAAGTTGACACTCTGTGTCTCAGGTTATAGTAATATTAACTAGTTTCTTGAAGTAGTTGGTGTAATTCGTTCCTTTCCTCTTAACTTTAGTTCATCAAAGTTGTAGTTATTGAACTACAATGCGAGAAACCATTCTTCAACTAAAAAGTAACACATGCTTTAAAGCAGTCCATCAAAGTTGTAGGTACATGCATTATCTTTTTCTGATCATACTTTTCATGCAGCTAACACCATTTCGATTGAAAGGATCCCTTGACCCCAAAAATAGAATTATACTTTTGCAGTAACCAAAAGAGTTGTAGCACGGGTCGTTCTCCAATTCAACAATCAGCTTAGTTGCAGAAGAATTCTCTCAAATCCAAAACTTTAATGTTTATACAATTCCTACTAGTAGCTTTAGAAGAACTATTTATTTTATTGCTTCAAATTTAAAATAGTGATTGTTATGAGAATATTGCTTCACATACCTTTAAAAATTTCTATTATATGTTTGATAATGGTGGCCACTAATAATATCTTTAAGTACGTATCATGTTTTATTATGTATTCGAAGAATCACATAATACAATAACTGATAGAAGAGATGATCGGCAGTGACCTTCTACACTAGCTTTTTGTTTATGTACTCATTTTAGATATTTGTAAGATATTGTTCTTGGATATATTTGACCCATATGACATGTATGTACTCGGTTTAAAAGTTTGTAATATTGAACATTGAATTTGGTTTTATTCGACCTATATGGCATTTATGTACTCGTTCTAAATATTTGTATGTTGTACATTGATCTTATATATATATATATATATATATATATATATATATATATATATGTTAATTTATATTTTGATAATATCAAATTGTGTATTAGCTGTTTATGATGGGATTCTATTCCAAAATTTATATAATATTTGAATATTTATTGAAAAGTATTTTCAAGGTAATATAAGTAAATTATTTCTAGCGTTTTTCCATAAGGTATAGTCAAACTGTCGACAAAATGGATTCCGAAAATTCTTTTTCGCTCGTTTTTTGGTACATTTGTGATGGTAAGAAGAAGAGTAAAAAAAGACCATTTCTAACGATTTCAATATAGTTGACTATTTTCAGTGATTATCTCAGTATTTTTGAGAGTTGTTTAGGTTTTTCTGACACTTTTTTGCGATTTTTTTGAGGTTTTTTAGTATGTTATGACTGTTTGATTATCAAAAATGACCTTCTCCGATGGCTTACACTGTTAGAAAAATAAGTTTTCAAGACCACCGAAAATAACCCTTTTTGTACCGGTGAGACACAAAGTGACTTAGAACCGAATGTATAAACCTTTGTTTGTAATTTTTTCTAGTTCATAATTTTCTATCATATCATACCTAGGCTTGTGGATCACATTGGATGGGTTAATGGCATGAACTGACCCAAAACTAAATGTAAACATTAATGTGTTATTTGTGTGAAGTTGGTGAGGTTTGTCAGATGAGTCGTTACACAATCAAAGATCATATACATAATAAGGTTATTACAAAGAAATTAGAAGTGATACCAAAAGATGATAAAATAAGAGAAAATCGCTTAATATGGTTTGAATGCTTAGAAAGATGATCAAAGAAAGCTCGTATAAAAAGGTATGAGAAACTAGATTGTGAGAATGTTAAAAAAAGAAAGGAAAGACCACAAAAGTATATTGGAAAGAATAATAAAGAATAATCTCACTTATGTTAGTCTTATGTTGGGTTAACTGCTAACATGACACATAATCGAGCTCTACGTAAACAAAGAATTCATGTAATTGGCCCCATATTATTGAACATTTCCATCATCTCGCAAGTTGTAATAGTTCGAATCCGATTGAAAAAAGAACAAAAAGAAAAAATAAGAAGAGAAAAAAGAGACAAGAAAACCTGTTTGAAGAGGTTTTAGTGATTTGGTGAGGTATTTCATTGATTTGATGTATTTTTGTTGTTTATTTGATGTATTGATTTCATTTTTGGCCGAAATCAAAATAAATAAACTAGGTCAAGTTCCTAAAGAGAGACATGGCATAAACACATCTCTCAAATGAGGGAGACATGGTATAGGCGTGTCTCGAGTCAAAAACTTGACTTAGTTTTATATTTTAATGTTTTTTGTATGTTTCTTGATTTTTATTGTTTTTGTCGTTCTTTTTTTATTTTGTTTTTTGTTTAGTTTTACTTTGCTCTTGATTTTCTTCTTTTTTTTCTCTTTCTTTTTCTTCGATGAAATTCTAAGAATGTCCAACTACGAAGAAAGCAATAACACTAACTGAAACATACTTCACTAGAGCAAAGAGATCCAGCAAGATACACTTTTATTGGAATTGGGTGGGAGAGGAGAGAGAATTTATATGAGGAGTAAATTTGATATTTTTTGAAACAAGGGTGTGTGGATAGTAAAAGACGTGTACAAATAATAGTCTCCATAATTTAGGGTGTGCAAATAATAATTTCTTAAAGAAAATCACAAAAGAAAAAATAGATCAGGAAGGCTGTTGAAAAAGCACTCTAGAGCATCAACTCACCGTAATGCTTTATGATATCCACTTTCAGGTAGTAAGTTTCTAGGGGTCACGTCCATGTGTGTTAAAGATAGAGGAGGAGGAAGATGAGGCCGATGACAAAAGCAACCATGTCCAAAGAAGTCATGAATGATGTGATCGTTCACGATAACATAGTAGACTCAAATTAGGAAGGGTGACTCTCCCCATGATGCACTCTCTACTCTCTTTTCATAGCTAAGTGAGTAGCCTCAATCCAATTCAAACATTTCAATGAAATAGCTGACAAATTAATCGTGGGTATTTTATTCAACTCCTCCCGCATAATTTTGTATCTGGCCAAAGCTGCAAAATTGAGCGTGGAGAAATCCCCAATTAGTTAACATATCTTGTATAACTTATATATCTTCTTTTGATATTGATACTTATGGTAGGGGATTTCCCAACTCCAACTTGTCTTTAGGGAAAAAATGCCCTCAACTATCAACTCTAAAGTCCAAAGTTCATGCCTTTTGATGGAAATGTGTGGAATGTGAAGAAGCTTGTACCTTATGCAGAAATGTTGGATAGAGTGGTAAGTTATAACTCACCTGTGTTATGATTCTCTTTGCAATTAACTATTCTTCATGATGTCTCAAAGGTTTTATTTTCCCAAGCAGGAAAAGAAATTTGGGAGATTGAAAAGGTTGCATGATAATCATTCAGATACAGCAAAAACTTTCAAGGTCGATGGTTTTTGTGGAACTGTCTCGTTTATAACATCAATGACACACCATTTTTGTGCCGGGTGCAATAGATTACGCATTTTGGCTGATGGGAACTTCAAAGTTTGACTTTTTGGTCCTTCAGAGGTAATTTTTCATGTTAACCTAAGAAAACCTAGAACATTTCTTTAAATGATGATGACATTTATACATCTTAATATTAAGGGTATACCTTCTGATTAATATTTAGGGATCCCTTTTGTTGTGTCTTAATCTTGCATAAGTTAGATGGCTCTTTGTGATTGTAACTAATATTGTTACCTTTATTGGTTGAAGTTCCGTTTTGGCTTCTCTTATGTTTGCTTTTTGTTGATTAATAGCATAATGTGAAATAAATGCAGGTATATATGCGGGAAGTAGGGTTTTTTTGGTTATCTAGCACAAAAATGTCACTATGGTTTATTAAGCTCATGTTATGTTTATCATGTTTGAGGTACTTACATTATTTAATCATAGACCTTCAGAATAAATTAAATGTGATTGTGTTTTTGTGTAAGACAGAACATGGGCTTCTCATCAATGACCCCTCAAGGATACAAGAAATCGTTCCTTTAAGAACACAGTGGTGGCCCAAATATATCTGCTGTGAATTCCTTACCATTTATCAAACAACGAACATCTAGATATGTTCCTCAAGTGGACAACTACTTGAAGATGGATTTATTGGCAGATAAAACAAACCAACCTCTTGAAGAAGTTGGGGTTTTCAAAGAAGTGAGAAAAGTTCATCTTGGAAAACATAGTCTCACAAGTAAGATTAAGAACATAAAAAAAGAAGTGGTAAACAGAAGCAGTTATTTGGATTTTAGTTGCACAATAATGAGGAGGTACTTATAGCTAGATTAGCTAATGAAATAACATGAATCTTGCACTCAATCATAACTTTCATGGTTGGTTGTTTAAACTTAGATCGGTTAACCAGAGATTCAGTAAATAGATATGCTTGGGTTCCCTGTAGTAGAAATTGATTTCTTTTGTCCCTTACTCCTGGTCACGTCTTACAAATTTAGTGGTTCTGAAGCTAAGATGTTCTACCATTACCAGAGAGGGTGTGATATCTTCTTCTGTTAGTTGAATTTTAATCTCTAGATATATTGAAAGTGTTGAAGAGATGGGCCAGATCCAGGATCCACTCAATCAAGTTTGTATCCACATGAGGGATGCTAGCAAAGTGTCTTTTAAGTTGTAATGTTTATATTGTTAAGTAGGGGTAGAATGATCTTTCAAGTTATAAAGTTTATATTAGTGTAATCCTAGCCATTAGGGCTTTCTAAGAAAGAGAGGAATAAAGTGTGCAGCAACCAACTCCATTAGGAGGATAGGCTGCCGATTCAAAGCTTGATTATATTTGTTGCATTTTATGATGTTTCGAAGTACTCAATTTCTTCAACATGATATCAGAGCATAATCCGTGGGATTAGGGCACTTGGAGATCGTAGAGAAGAAGCGTTTTTTTGAAGGAAACTAGAGTTTACACCATAGAGCAATCCAATTTTGTATTAGAAGGTATTGCTCATCAAATAAGAGGGTGATACTAAAAAAATTGAAGGAAATATAGAGATCGTGGCCTAGAGTAAGGGGCAACCATGACAGAAAATGGAAAGTTGCTGGAAATTGCAGAAAATTCCAGCATATATAAATTAGATGCATTCCAAATCACGAGTTTGAAGTTGAATGGTAGAAATTACTTGCAGTGAGCAAGATCTTTTGAACTCGCTATGTTGGCCAAAGAAAAATGAGAATACCTAACTGGAGAAATTCCCACACCCAACAATACCGATCCTTCTTACTCTAAGTGGCATAGGGAAAATGCCTTAGTAAGTGCTTGGTTAATTCAGTCGATGATCATTCTATTGGGAGTACATTTATATTCTTGGAATCAGCCCATGAGATTTGGCTAGCTTTCCAAGATGCTTATGCTCATAGGAAAAATATTACCAAGAAATACGAAATTATAGAGAAGATTCATAAATGCAGACAAAGAGGGAGAATGATAAGTGAATATTATGCAGAGCTTCGAAGATTATGGGAGGAACTGAATTTTTATTCAAACGAAATGTCAAAACCGTATCAAAGAGAGAAACGAGGAATTTGAAGAAATAAAAGTGTTTGATTTGTTATGGAGCATCTCTTCAGACTTTGAGGCTTTGAAAAACAATATCGTAAGTAGGGAAGAGCTTCCTTCACTTAGCACAGTTTACACATTATTTTTAAGAGAAGAAGACAGGTGACACCATGAGAAGGAAGGAAAAAGTAACAATGCATAAACAATGGCCTTTGTTGGAAATAATTCTCAGTCTACCTATGAATTTAGAAGTAGAAGAGGAGATTACAATGAAAGAGGAAGAGGTAGAACACAACATTCTTTAGATGAGAAAGACAAACTCTTGTGCACTCACCGCGAGAAAACCAGATATACTAGAGAAACATGTTGGCAACTGATTAGTCTACCGAATTATAGTCAAAATCAGCAATCTAAGGCTTACGTGAGTGACCAAAATGAAAAGAACGCAATGGAAAGATGTATGAATTCCTTGGTTGAGATGAAGAGAAAGATAGAAGAACTGGAATCAATACTTGCGGATTGCCATATAGCATGTACGTCCACTACTGCAGATCCACAAGCCACCATGGCTTACCCTTTTTCGTTTGTAGCACAGGGTAACTCTTTCACTTCTAATACATGAGTTTGGGTTATTGACTTTGGGGCTACAGACCACATGGTGAGAAATAGAGAGTACTTTTAGGATTATCACTTGATTCATGAAGGCATTGGTATTAAGATGAATTATGGATCAAATACTCCTATTGTCGAGAAAGGAGTATTATTACATCTCTTGGACTCCTTAAAAATATTATGCATGTCCCTAACCTATCAGTGAATTTACTTTCTATTCAGGCTTTCACCAAAAAATTATGATGTAAAGTGACATTTGATTCTACTCATTATGATTTTCAGGAACTGAAGACGGGGAGAATCTATCGTCAGGGTAGCATAAAGAGGGGACTATACTTCTATACAAAACAGTACACAATACTAGAAGGAACCTCTTTACTTGCTGAAAAACAAAAAACAAAATTGCTACTTTGGCATCAACGATCGAGACACCTCCCGCTTTCTAAGATTAGATTTTTGTTACCTAAATTTTGAGACTATAATGACTTTATTTTGAGTTGTGATACCTGTTAGAAAGCTCAACATTATCGTGTTTCCTTTCCATTGAATGAAATTAAAGCTTTTAAACCCTTTGAAATTATTCATTTATATATTTGGAGTCCATGTTCTATTGCATCTTTACATGATTACATATACTTTATCTCATTAATAGATGATTGTACTAGATTTATCATAATTTATCTTTTGAAAAACAAGGATGAAGTTTTGCCCTCATACTATGAATTTATTAAGAATCAGTTTCAAAATTCTATCAAAATTATTAGAAGTGATAATGGAAGAGAGTATATGAGTAATTCTCTACATTTATGCTTTTCTAAGTAAGAGCATATTACACCAAACTTCATGTTCTTACTCTCCATAACATAACGAGGTCTTTAAAAGAAAGAATAAGCATATATTGGAGGTGGCTAAAACTTTATTGATTGGTTATAATGTTTCTAAAGTCTATTGGGGAGAAGCCACCTTAGCAACTGTGTATCTTATAAATTGCATGCCTAGTGCAGTTCTTAATTAAAATTCTCCCTTTCATTTATTGTGTCCTAACTAAAGACAGTTTTATATTTATAAACACCCAAAAATGTTCTCAAAATATTTGATTTTTAAAAATTTTGCTTTTTTCAGAAAGAATCGTGGTTTTGGGTCTTTCAACTCATTTTCACACCAAAATTTCATGGCAACCCCAAAATAAGGGTAATGCCTCTCAGAAAAAACAAATTTTGACAAAGAGCCAAAAAAATTATTGCTTTGCCCTCAAGCCCAAATTGGCAACATTCTGCCTATTCAAATGATTTCATCTAAAGAAATGATTGTTTTAAACAATTTTCTTCAAAGGAATAATTGAAAATGAGACACTAAGAATCAAACCCAAAAATATTTACAAAATAACAAATTTATCAAAACCTTTGAAATACAGAATAAATCAAATCAGGTCTCGAAAACTCGCCCAATTGAGGATAGTCCTATGCCGAGACCCTACCATCAAAGGTTAAAGTGGACTGACACCCTACACCCATATAGGGTTAAAGTGATTTTAAATAAGGAAATATTTGAAGATTTGAAACCCTTTGTGAGTTGGTCTTTACCGTTTTAACCACTTTAACCCTTTGTTGGGTGTAGGGTATCAAACCCCTTTAACCTTAGATGGGTGTAGGGTATTGGACCACTTTAACCCTTGATGGGTGTAGGGTCCCGGCGTAGGACTATCCTCAATCGTGTGAGTTTTCGAGGCCTCATTTGATTTGTTTTGTATTTCAAAGGTTTTGGTAAATTTGTCATTTTGCAAATATTTTTGGGTTTGGTTCCCAATATCTCATTTTCAATTTTTGGGTAAAGACCAACAAAGGGTCCGACACCCTATACCCATCCAAGCCTAAATCTTCAACAGGAATATTTGAAGGTTTTGACAAAACTCAATATTTTTAAATATATTTTAAAATAAAATAGTTTTAAATAAGGAAATATTTGAAACCATAAATAGTGATAAAGATGAATCATCCCTGCCGAAGATTCAGACAACAATTAAAGTAGGCTTACATCAAGTAGGGATCGATCTCAAGTGGACCCAAGCGAAGCAAGAAGCAATGCCCAGGCCCACATTGACCGGCCCCACTCACATTGACCGAAGCAAAAGGGAGGCTCACCTAGCCAAGGAGCAAGCTCACCTAGCCAGGGAGCAAGGAAGAGGTTCATCCTAGTCAAAGGTGGCACTCGGTTGCACCAAAGGAAGGCAAGAGTTGTACCCTAGGATGCCCCACCCTATGAGCCAAGTCAAGCTCATATCAATCAAGATGAAAAGTTGCTCCAAGAGTGGATGGGATGAGCCACAATGGAATGCAATCAACTAAGGCAACACCATGTTGAAGTCAAGCCCACGATCGCACCAAGGGATCACCTAGCCGATTGCATTTGGAAGCACCTAGGTCCATCTGACCATGTTTGGGAATGCCTAGATCGAGCCGAGGGTTTGGGCTTGACTTAGTTGATATGGCTAGCTCGAGCCGGCTGCATGGGCTGGTCCAGCACGTGATCAAGAGGGACCACAAGGGTCCATGTGATGATCTTGGAGTGGAGCAAGACATGGGCCAAAAGACCCATGTCCAACTCGCCCCATGGAAGGGTCTAGCAAGACCCCCCCTTGGCCTATAAATAGAGGTCAAGTGGGGACGTTTCTAGCGTCTTTCACATAGAAAGAGGCTTCCCAAGGCTAGAGTGAAGAGAGAGGGAGAGTCTAGGATAGATAGGAGTTGTTGCAAACTAGAGAGAGAGAATAATAAAGAAGAGAGAAAAGAGAGGAAGAAAGGAGGAAAAGTAGAAGAGGAAGGGGACGAACTCCCCATTGTATCCGGTTTCTTGGAGGGTTGATAAGTGAGCCCCTCTCTTCCATTAAGTTTCTTGATTTTCTTCTTGATATTCAATTTATAAAAGGGGTTGTATTAATGGAGTTTCATCTCCCTCCAAGTAGATATGCTGCCAATTTTGTTTCCTACTTATGCACTCTACTTGTTTGCTTTCTTGATTCTACCTCTCTATATTCTATAAACTCCTATAACTCCTAACCCCCTCTACGATTAAGCTAATACATGTATTTACTTTCATTTCCCTTCAGCAATTTACTTTAAGTTTGTTGTCATTATGCCATTTAATTTCAGAAGAATGTATCACGTATGTTGTAAACACAAAAAAACTGTTTTCAGCATGTATACATATGTTTGATGTTTTATTTTTTATTTCCACATTTCTGCTCTGATTGACCTGAAACTTGGAACACTTCATCTATATACACAATCCCACATAGGATAAACCTTTTAAGAATTTTAGAGTAGTACAACCATGTAACTAAAAGTGTGTAAGATCGAGAAAATCCAGAACCATCTCTGTCAAAACTATATTTCCTGCAATAGAGCTTATGTAATTATCCCATAACTCTATCTGTAGTGATCCAATTTTAGTGAAACTTGGTTCATTGGAAAGCTGACATCCATAGCTTTTTAATAATACCAAGTGTATAAAAATCAAAGCTTGTGTACTAAGATATAAACCTTTCTTTGAGTCTTTGTATTTCTATAACAGAATAATTCTGAGTGTTTGAGTAGAAATACTTCCTAGATTTAATTCTAATTAATCACAGAACCAAAAAATAAAATAAAAATATTTTTAGAATCTCCATTTGTGCCTGTTCATTGTGAATTTTTCATAATTTTTAGAGATTCAAAAGTCACTGAAAGAAAATCAAAAAGCAAGATCTGGAAATAGAACTAATTTCTGTTTTTAAGAACGTAGCAAAGTTTGTCTTCAAAATACCTAGTGCACGAATTTGATCAAGTATCTCAAATTTTTTTTAACGTGGATTTGAAATCACACCTGTACAAATGAATCATCAAAGCGCCTAGGCTGACCCTTGAGCATCGGTTGAAGAAGGTCTAAGGTGAAAAGATCTCGCTTAGCCACAATAGTCACAAAGTCAGATTTACAAACTTTGCTAGTTTTGGAAACTAGTTGGCATGCTCGCGTATAAATGAAGTAGGTTGAAAAGTTAATTTCAAGTCTCTACATAGGCTTGGAATAAAATTTTCAGGTCTACAATGTTCCTTTGAGAATAGATGAATGTACTTGCTTTCTACATGTTCATAAGATTCATAGAGATAAACTTGATGCCAGAGCTATCAAATGTATATTTTTGGGATACTCATCCACACATAAAGGGTTAAATGTTATGACCTAATTAAGGAAAAATGTTATGTTTTTATGGTTGTAACGTTCCATGAAGAAATTTCATTCTATGAGAATAAGGATCACTAATCGGCCACAAATATGCTTTGCACTATACTGTCAGTAACATCTTAAGAAGTATTCTCAGAAAGTGAGATGAAAATATAGAAAACTAGAACCTCAGAAAAAGGTGAATGAAAGACTTACTCTAGAGGAGAAAGAAGAGTTGTTATGTAGAATCCTAATGCTACTATCCTCACCTTTAAATAGTTCCTCTTCCTTCTCAGGTAACTCCTATTACTTCTAGTACATACGATGATTTACCTATTGCTTTAAGAAAGGGAAGACGTGAGACTGTCATGTATCCATTAAATCGGATGATATCATACTCTAATTTTCTAAAAGAATATCAATTATTTGTCATGAATACAGAAAATACATAGATTCTCAAGAATTTTGAGGAAGCTAATCAGAGTCCCACATGGCGTGTATCTATAAATGAGGAAATCACAACTTTAGAGTATAATAAAACATGGGTAATTTCAAATCTCCCATAAAAAAGGAAAACAGTGGGTTGTAAGTGAGTGTGATACAGCTGAAGCTTAATTCCAATGGATTGCTCTCGGCCGCTATAAGACTCGATTGGTTGGTTTTGACGCGAGGGGCGGGGAATATGGGGTGGATTATGATGGGAGCGTTTTGCTCTAGTAGCTAAAATGACTACTTGTGCGGACTATTCTTGCTGTTGCGGCTTTCAAGGGATGAGATCCTTCCACCAAATGGGCCGTTACAGGAATGCGTTCTGCGTGGCGATCTTAAGGAAGAAATTTTTATGACTCCTCCTCCCAGGCTTATTTTCTTCCTCCTTTGGTGTGTATAAGGTGAAACGTTCTCTTTATGGCTTGGAAACAAGCTCCTCGGGCATGGTTTGAAAAATTTCGTTCTATTAGTTTTCTTTCTTGACCCAGGCAGTGTAGTTCTTCTTTGTTTCTTCACAAAATAGAGTGTGGTATTGTTATTCTTCTTGTTTTATGTTGATGATATTGTCATCACTTTACATGCCAAATATTGTCTTAATACGCAATGGCTTAAACGCACATGACTCTAGACTTTGTTTCATATGAAGGATATTGGTCCCCTTCATTATTTTTTGGAGTCTTAAGGTGCATTCGGACCGAAGGGTAGTGTTCTTACATCGACACAAATAATGCACTGAACTTGATCTCTTTAGGCAGCCTTCAATCACATACTCTGTTGACACCCCCTCTAGAGGTCAATGTGAAATATCATCGTGAGGGAGGGTGAGAATCTTTCAAATCCTTTCTTTGTATCGTCAAGTATCGTCAATTGGTGGGGAGCCTTAATTATTTGACCATTACACGTCACTTTGACATTTCTTTTTCTTTGTCCGACGAAGTCCGATTCGGTTTATGCACGCTCCTCGACATCTCCATTTGGTACGTGTTGTTAGCCAGTATCATTTGATATTTGAAGAATTACTTCTAGTCGTGGATTATTTTTTCCTTCGGATCGTCCCTTCAATTGATTGGTTACTGGTGATGCGGTGGGTGCAGCTACCGGACACTACGGCGCTCTGTTACTGAGGTTGGTGTATGTTTCTTGATCCTGCACTCATTTCTTGGAAAAGTAAGAAACAATCAGTGGTTGCTAGATCTAGTGCCGAAGCTGAATATAGAGCAATTGCTCTAGGAATGTGTGAAGTTTTTTGAGTATTGTCTCTTATGACTGAAATTGGTTTCAAGGTAACTCCTCCAGTTAGATTTTATACAGAGAGCATGGTTGCCCTTTAGATTGCCTCTAATCCCATGTATCATGAGCATATCAAACACATTGAAGTGGATTGTCACTTCATTCGAGAAAAATTAACATTTGGAATATTTGATCTTATCTATGTACGTTTAGAACAACAATTGGCTGATATTCTCACAAAGCCTCTTACAACTAACTACAATAAGAGAGCCTTGGAGAAGTTGAGAACCATGAGCATTCAAAACCCAACTTGAGGGGGCGTGTTGAAGAGATGGGCCAAATCCATGATTCACTGCATCAAGTTTATATCCACAACTTTCAACCTCATTTGTTGCTTTGTGCATGATCATTACTTTGCGATTGGGGTATTGCGAGGCAATATGTCCATTTTTGAGACATTTAAAACATTTGATGTCTCGACTTCGTGAGGTGGAGGCTAGTATTTCCTTTGGCTTGCTATTTGTTGTTGCCTCATAACCAGTAGTGTTCCTTTTGGTTGCTAACTCCTTTTATGTGGGAGGTATAGGAATCGAGGAGGATATTGTTTTACTACTAGGAAACTTAGTTGAGAGGTTTCTGGATGAATCCCGTTGACACCTTTGTTCCACTATGATGGCAAGCTTAATTACATCTATTAAGAAGATATAGGGTTGCACTTCTACGATCTCGACAATGTCACGTTTAGTCGATTGAGAAATTTGGCTATGGTTTGCTCCTTAGGTTCTTGCACTTCACAACGAACTATAAGGGTCTTGAATTCTTTAACATAATCTTTAAAGCTCAATACTCCTCAATGAATGCCTTGCAACTTGAGAAATAATTTCTAGTGGTAATAATCAGGTACAAATCTCTTTTGCATGAGTCGTTTCAGTAATCGTCAACTCCTTACTTTGCCTTCTTCATCCCTTCGCCACTGGTCCTTCAAATGTTTTCATCACAGATTAGCATAATTTGTGAATTCAAGGTTGCTAACTCACATTTATTGGCCTCAAAGTAGTTATGATACTAAAAATTCTTTTCTACTCACTGCACCCATTCAAGGAACTCTTCAGGTGAGTTGGCTCCTTTGAAGGTAGGAATCTTAAACTTGATGGGGTGTGGGCATTATTACGACATTTTCTAAAGTCACGAGGTCCATGATGAGTGCATTCAATAGCTTCTTCCTTAGTGTCAAAGTCCTACTCATATACACTCTCGCAACACGGTGGGGTAACACATTGAAAACTAGGATTTAAGACAAACTAGGGAAAGTTGTGTCATTTGGGTCAGCATTTCTTTGATTTTTTATTTTAGGGTGAGAAGACAGGCTTGGTTGAGGGATAGGGATTCCTCTTCAGCCATGGTGATTAGTATTTAAGAAGCAGCCAAAAGAAGATGTAAGGGAGGTGTGGGTGTGGCCATTATATAGTCAAAAGGAAAACGAGAGGGGAAAGGAAAAAATAGGGTCAAAAGTTCACCGATTTAGTTGTTGAGTTAGTAGTGGGTGAGAAAAGGAGGAATAGAATGATAAATTGTGCAAAAATACCTACTGTTGTGGAGTGATTTGATCTCAATGAAAGAATCAATGATATGATTCCAGCTCACAATGTTCGGAGTTTATAGGACAAGAGAGGAATAGCTTGCCATAACTAGAAATAATTTCGATTGATAAGAGGGGTAAGTGTGAGTAAAAAGTACTACTAACTCAATTACATAAGGTTAACTAGATGAGTGAGAAGCCTTCTTCCAGAGAAATACAGAAAACAAAACCAAAAACCAGTGCCTTTTATTCATTTCTCTTTGGTATAAATAGGCTTAAAACAAACCTCTAAGTTGTCACATGTTACAATATAAAAATTATATCTTATAGTTTTTCAAGGCACATGATTATAGAGAGGGATATAGAGAATGAAAACTATCATTATGGAGCATATCCTAATGATAAGCTTCTGCTAACTAGCATTTAATTCTACTGAATTTTCTTAAGCCTAGTTAAGACCACAACAATTCAACCAACAAATAGGTGGGGCATCTAAATTGTTGTGAATGCAGGCCCCATGCAAACAGAAGATAATTTTAGCTAACTCTTTAAAGCAAAATGGAGTTAGCTAGCTGGGTTACCTCTAATTCCCTTTAGTTTGCAACCGATAGGAGATTAACTTTCCTAGGGCCCCATGATTCATAATGAGACTTCCTCTTGGTTCCAGATCCTAGGTTGGGTCCATCAATATTCATGATCTAGATCTAGTCATTGGAATTATCAGGCTTTGATCTGTTGTCGCTTCCTTATGTGGCTCACCATCACGTTGATCAACATGAGCATAAACTTGTTTATATACCTTGGCTTTCTTCTTCTCATATTTTCCTCTCAAGGCTTTCCATCAAAGCCATTTCAGTTTATAAATGAGAGATTTTCACATCTTTTATAAAAAGCAAATAGTTTTTATTTTTAATGTTTCTTTAAGAAATAGTGTGATTCAGAAAATCCGAGAAGAAGGGCCTTCTTTCGGATTTTTGGAGCTTGTTATCTTGGGCCTCAAGAGGCCACTAAAGATAAGTCACATGGGAAGAGGGCCCCAATTTCAACAAATGAAGAGAAAGAAAAATATAAAATATTGTTATAGATGATACTATAGTGAGGACTATGATATTAATATATGTTGAAGATGACTTGATTAGGGTCTTTGAACAATTCGAGACCGGTAAAGAGTTGTTTGACTCTTTAACAACAAAATATAATACTACAACTAAACTTCATATTCAACTACTTTAAAAGTATAATTCTTCTAAAATGAAAGGAGATAATGTAGTTGAACATGTTAACTAGATGTTTGTAATGACTAGAGATTTAGCTGTAGCAAAATTAGTCATCCATAAACCAATGCAAATATCTATTATAATAAATAGTCTTTCTCCTTCTTGAAATATGATAACCATAAGTCTTAGACTTAGGTCTAACTTTACTCTTTTTGAACTCTCCTTGAAACTAGAAATTGAACAAGAACATATGAACAAAAATAAAAAAGAAAAATTGCTAGTTGATCAAGATTATTTAGGGTCAAGCTCTAGAAACAACCAGAATAAGAAAAAATTTAAAAAAAAGTTTGGTAAAAATAACAAGAAAAGTGGTCAGTTTTTTAAGAATTTGTAAGAATTCACTTCTCGAATCAAGTACTTCAATTGTAGTAAAATAGGACACTACAAACGGGACTGCCATAACAAAAAAAAACAATGGTAGAGACATCTATTATCGTATCCCAATAGAGAAGCATGACATAATCTGCATAATTTTAGAAAACCTCGACATGAACCGCCCTAAAACTAGTTGGTGGATCGATTCTAGAGTGACCCGACACATCTCAAAGAACAAAGAGTGAGCGATGGATCTTAAGGAATACAAATCTAGGGAGCATAGAGTTTATATGAAAACAATATTTTTTTGATATTCTTGTGGTTAAGTCATTTAGGATTTTTGTACAAAGCACACCAGTTGTGCTTATTGATGTATTAATTATGTCCACTATTAGGCAAATCTTGTCTTAGTCCCTGCCTTTGTAAAAAAAGGGTTTGAGGTTAGGTTTGTTCCTACAAATATCATTGTGGGAAAACATAGTAGCATAATTTTTTCTGGTTTATTTGATGTTGAGCATGATCTGTTTAAGTTGAACATTAGTGATAGTGAAAATTCTTCTTTTACTTATATTGATTGTGCATGTGTAATTGACGTAAATATTGACATAAATACTTAAAACATATAAGATTGAGTAAGTTAAGAAAATTAACCAACTTTAACTTAATGCTTGAATTTTAGGAAAATATTTTTAATAAGTGTGAAGCATATAGAAGAGAAAGAAGCTGGATATAGCCAACAAACTCATTGTCATTGATTATGAAACAATGTAGCAATCTCTATTATTAAGAGTGGAGTTGATAGCTCTAAAAGCAATCATATAATGATTAAATACTATTATGTTCATGATATGGTTAAGAGAAATGAGAGATTTATATCTTATATGTTAACAGATGATATGTTGGTTGACTTTTTGACTAAAGACATCTTAGAAGATCTTTTTACTAAACATGTTACACACATGGGTTTGAGATATGCCTAGTGTTTGAGTCTAGAAATATACTTTAATAATTGTTATTTAGGAAAAATATAAGATTATGAAAAACCGCATAAAAGGTAAGAATTGTAATTTACTTACAGCTGAAAAATGATACAACTTGTAAAATTCTTCAAAGAATGGGAGGCAAAACCTGTGTATTATAGATTGGCTCAAGCGGCCAAGTGGGAGATGTGAGTTATCTTTACTGGCCTCTTGAGACCCGAGTTAACAATCTCGAAAAATCTAGAAGTAGTGTCTTCTTCCCAAATTTTTCGAGTCACCTTATTTCTTAAAGATAAACATCAAAAACTATTTACTTTTTATAAAAGATGCAAAAATTTCTTATTGAAATAGCTTTAACGGAAAACTCAAAAAAGAAAACACGAGAAGAAGAAAGCCATGGTATATAAACAAGCTTATACTCATTTATTAGATACACACAGCAAAAAATTCTTTCCTCTGAAATTTCTATGTGAAAAACCGTGCAACAATCCGTCTTCTTTCTCTTCTTATTTTCCCTTTCTCTGTTTTCCCATGTCGTTGCTTTGAACGACTTTCTACTGTAACTGCTTCCGGTTCGGCCTGACTTCTGTCACGACAAGACAGTGTGAACGGCATCAAAGCGCCAACAATATGACTTGACCAGGTTATATAATACAATGAAGTGGAAGATGAAAGTGGTTGGACACAAAAATTTGGGGAGAGATCTTCAGAGCTATCAGATAATAGTACAGTTTGCTCATTAACCAGATAATAAAGGCAATATATATTGTATACAATATTTATATATTAAATAAAAAAAATCATTTGATGTGATACTGATAGGTGAGTTCTGCCTGTCACATGAACACGGACACACATCATAGTAGGTGTTTTCTTGGCTCTCAGAAAGGGAAAGGAAAATAACATATTGAGACTGTCCGCACGCATATGCGTTTCGCTCTCAATTTTATTTATTAAAGAAAACTTTTACTTTGGATTATCACTTATCAACAGCATTTAAGAGGGCAAAGACAGATCTAAGTTGGCCACCTTTAATCTTTTATTTTTTGAAATGGAACTTTTCAAAATTAAATTAAGATACTATTATGTCATTTTCTACAAGGTTGAGAAAACCGTTCTCACATACTTGTTACTTAAAAATGGCCAATCACTAATCCTTCAACATACTTGGATAATATGAAAACCTTTTCACTGTCATGTTCAAAGTTTAATTCGAATATGGTTGGTGTCATGATGGCATTCTGATGTGACGTTGACACCATGTTTGGGTTCTTCACATTCTGATGGCAATCTTTTCTTTTGGTTCATCACTTATCAGCAAAATTAAAAAGGATAAACCCCCAATCTAAAGTTGTTTGGTAGAAATCTTTGCTTTGAATGTACATGATCCATCTGAATGGTTGTGATTCACATGGATTATCACTTATCAGCAACATTGATATAGTGCTCGGGTATGATGCTGTTAAACACATTCAACCCGGTGCTTGAATTTGGTGAATTGCAATGAAGGGCTTGTAAATATGGATTGACTTGTCCTTAATGCGACCCTCAAAGAGCTAGCTTTATACTGAAGCTTAAGACTGATGTATTTCTCCAGGTTCTCTTTTGATTGATCAAACGTACTTATGAAACATGATATTAAAGTTTAAGGAAATATGAAATAATGTCGCAAAATGTTTTAGGTCGAGACATGAAAGGACATGATATAAAAGTTCTCTACGCTATCATATGGTTTTGACACTTATCAACTTGGTTCTTGAGTACGTGTCACCCGTAGGTGACATGAAAGACAGATTCACACGTAGAGGTGACGTGGCCACTGACTTAGCATTATTAAATTTCACATACAACAATTAGTATTGCTAAAGAAAATTTAATTATTATTTATTATTTAAATTGAAAATTTAATTACTATTTAAGTATTGTTAAGTATTAAATAAAATTTTAATAAAACTTTAATATTATTAAATTTAACATATAATAAATATTGGTATTAAATAAGAATTAATATTTACATCTAAACAAAACATTATTTAAATTTAATACTAATTAATATTTAAGTATAATAAATCTAAGTTGAGATGGCAAGCCATTTGATGCGGTAGGTGATGTTGATGTGAAAGATGATCTTGCATCTTATTCAACTAATATAAGCTGTCATAGTGGGTGACGCGCTATGTGACTTTGTAGGTATCATGATAATGGATGTGTCATGTCTCATTAAGAGTAACGACATTAGATACTTGTGTAACCCTTCGACGTTGAACTGTAGTGGTCTCTTGGGCTACTTTGCTCTTGTTGAGGGAATAGTTTTTAAATTTGTCGCTTGATGAGACTACGCAATCTCTTTTCTACTATCAATAAAATTTTTGCATTCAAGTTTTCTGTGCACTTTGCTCTCTTGTGTTCACGGCATGGTGTTGTGTGAATTTGAGTGTCAAGGACACCTTCAAGTCTTAGTACTCAAGGAGGGACACTCACGTTCCATGTTGGTGTCGGTGGGCAATTACAACCCTTTGAGAAAAATCCACTAAAGCTTATCTAGTCCTAAGGATAGGTGCGAGTTATGTTTCGAGCATCTTTGGCTCTTTCAACGATTATGGCATGACAACTTTGGTATCAAAGTATTAACGATCTCACCTCAGTGTCTTTCAGTTAAGTTGAGATGGACACAAAGGCTTCAACAAGCATCGTGTCACCTATGCATCAAATACACCTTGAAATGGAGAAGGGGCGCATATAAGACCGTTCGGTCGAGAAGGTCATCATCGAAAGTCAGCTACAAAAAGTGAAAGCGAACGTAGCCAACTGTGAGGCTAACCTCGAAACCTTTAGGGAAGATGTCCATCACATCAAGAACTTCATCAAACAAGAATTTGAGATGATGTGTTGCGCCATTAGCATCTTAAAGAAAAATTGGGGTGATGCTTTAACGAATCTAAATGTAAGGGTTGAGGATCAGACTATCCGCTACACTAACCGTGAAGGAAACAACACAACCGTCCAAGAAAGACTGGAAGCCCTCGAGGCACGTTGTGTGACCCTTGACCAAGTAATCATTAGCGGGGTGACCATCGCCCCCTATCGAAAGGATAGTATCCTGAATCCTGATACTTACTTGGGAACTTCCAGCTCGAAGGACCTTGAAAATTTCTTGTGGTAGGTCGACGAGTACATCAAGGCCAAGGAGATTAGAAAAGATGATGGGAAGATCGATACGGCTCCATCGTTCCTTAAAGGCGATACTCTACTCTAGTGACGACCTCGTTCTAATGATATCAATCGGGGACTTTACACTATCAACACTTTTGATGCTTTCAAACAGGAGATTCAAAATTAGTTCCTTCCTGAGGACCCTAGCTACTTGGGCCAAAAGGATTCAATGCAACTCAAGCAGGGAATACATCAACAAATTCATCTCCTTGATGTTGGATATCTCAAACATTATAGAAGTATATCGTTTCTTCTTCTTCATGAATGGATTACAGTGCAAGACGGAACAAGAGCTTCGATAAATGCGGGTAAAAGGCTTAGCTTCAACCCTCATTGTGGTTGAATACTTGGTTGACGATGAAACGTGAAAGGTAGACGGATTTCGTCACCCCTGGAACCCAAATAAGTTTGTCATCAACAATTGAAGCATTAAGACATTCAATCAAACTCAAAAAGGAGGGAATGACCAAATGTCATTCCAAAATAAACAAAGAGAAAACCGATCTACCAAAATAAGGGGAAGGCCGCATTTTCATTCTTCTATTGTAAAGGAAACCACTATGCATGGGACTACCTAACTAGACCATCGGCACAATAGGCAAATGCCATGGCCATTGTGGAGTCCTCGGATAATGCAGTTGGATATGTGGAACCTATATGCCATTGTGGTATAGTTTGAATGTTGAACTCAGTCCATCAACGATCCTGGGTACCCATGCCTCGTGAATAGGATGGGTTGTCCTACATCAAAGTGCAACTAAAAGGGACAGACACCTAGGCATTGATTGACTTAGGAGCTATACATAATTTTGCCTCCTTGCAAAAGCACAAAGATTAGAAATCTATACACAAAAGTTGACTTCTTTGTGGTAGAGGTAGATCATCCTATGGTGCTGGGTTTATTGTTCCTTTGCCAAGAAAAGGCTTTCCCGAATCCTTCGGAACAACGACTTTACTTTAATGAGGCGTCGAGTTAGAAACCTCTTTTCGTACAAACATAGAATAACACAACTACGAACATGATCTAAAACAAAAAGTTCCCAAGCATTGGACTCGCAACCCACGATTGGGCAATACAAGAGAGGAGGAACACGGTTTCATCCCACGAATCCCGGGCTCGATCCATAGGACTTTCAGCATGATAGAGAAGAACAAACATGTATCAGATACCACTGTACAGAGCAGCAGCGATATTCAAACCTCTCTCTCTTTATATATATATATATATATATATATATATATATATATATATATATATATATATATATATATATATATATATATATATATATATATAATATATATATATATATATATATATATATATATATATATATATATATATATATATATATATATATATATATATCAGTTCTTACACATATTGTACACTCGTAACTCCTTTCTTTTGAGGTATGAATATCATTTAAAAATTGGAAAAGATGTTTAAGAGCAATTATATCCGAAAAAGTGATAAGAGGCGTGCACACTGTCAGTAGGCATGCCCGGTTTATCATTCCAAACCCTTGTTGCGGTTTAAGGATTAAACCACATGAAATTGAAAAAGAATTATAACAGTTTAAATTTTCAAAAAAATCACAAAATATATATCAAACCAGGGGTTTGGAGTTACCATTTTTTATTTTCGGGTACTTCCAGTTCCCTGGTAGGTGGAATTGGAACCAAACCTCAGTAGTCCTTTGTTTAGGGTTTAGTTTCATCAGTTTCGTTTTTATTCCAGTTCAGTTTTGGTTGGAACTAGTCATGTCAAGTATCAAGAACAAGTTGTTCTCTCTCTCTCTCTCTCTCTATATATATATATATATATATATATATATATATATATATACATATACATATACATATATATATATATACATATACATATATATATATATATATATATATATATATGTATATGTATATGTATATGTATATATATGTATATGTATATGTATATGTATATATATGTATATGTATATATATATATATGCCCGGTTTATCATTCCAAACCCTTGTTGCGGTTTAAGGATTAAACCACATGAAATTGAAAAAGAATTATAACAGTTTAAATTTTCAAAAAAATCACAAAATATATATCAAACCAGGGGTTTGGAGTTACCATTTTTTATTTTCGGGTACTTCCAGTTCCCTGGTAGGTGGAATTGGAACCAAACCTCAGTAGTCCTTTGTTTAGGGTCTAGTTTGATCAGTTTCGTTTTTATTCCAGTTCAGTTTTGGTTGGAACTAGTCATGTCAAGTATCAAGAACAAGTTGTTCTCTCTCTCTCTCTCTCTCTCTCTCTCTCTCTCTCTCTCTCTCTATATATATATATATATATATATATATATATATATATATATATATAAAGAAAGAGAGATAGTGGCATGTACTCAATCCGGTTGATGTTTAAATCTTTTCAAACATCTCCACCATTCAATCAATGCGATTAATAGTAAAATTTTGAATTTAAAAAATAATTTAAGCTATTGTATTTTTGATACACGCATTTAACACATAATGGTACAATCTGTTTTATTATTTCAAATCTCAACCCTTGATCGCCGCATTTGAAGTCGCACGGTTGTGCCAAGGCCACAACAGCCAAGGCACCCCAACATGGCATGAGGTCATGCGACTAGATTTTAAGCATGGATTGGCTTCAACATATACCACTACCTCACGTAACATATATACATAGAGATAAATTAGTACATACGCATACAGATATATACTTAAACATTCTAAAAATTTTCAATTGAGATCTTTAAATAAAAAAAACCATTTATATCGGGTGCATTTATTACACTTGTAAAAAGTCTGAGCATATTATGTGCTTTTTATATTTGAATTTCAATTACTGATCTCATCGATCATACGGTTGAGATCGTTAATATGCTTAAGAATGGATTGACGCGCGTATGAACCATACTCTCTCTATGTATAAGCACAATCTTAATTTTTAAATTTAAAAGGACAACAAAACATTTAAGTTGCTTGTACTTGTGGTGTGACAACTACCCATCTTCAATATGGACGATCCTCCTTCCTCAACACTATGAGGATTGTGATGGGTGAACGGTCACAACCGCCCCAGAGCTTGATCCTTTCGCTTTCTAAAAATTGGGTGAAGAATATGCTATAGTATCTTTACACATCTAATGATTTGCCATTAACTAGAAGCATACTTTCTAAATAATTATGATCAAGCTGAATACGACTAATAATCCATGTACCTGACTCCATTTAAGGAGGAAAAAGGCTTTGTTTTGATTGGTACTTCCAAAGCAAATCGACATCGCTAAAAGCTAATATAATGCCAATAAGCATGATAAAAATGACACTAATTATGATAAATATATTGTTTCTCATAAGCTATAATGCGATAAAAATACATTTTGATGAGTTTTATGCTTTGCTGCTAATTCACAAATAATTTTTCAATTTTTTTTTTGTGGCACCTGAAACTCGTGAAGTTTAGTCGCTCAATGGGTGGACTCGCTACAGATTTACTGAATTTCGTCCAATTAGAATTCGGTTGATACGCGTAAATCCTGTTTAGGAGTCTGGAATCTCATGCTTCCCTTATGAATTGCATATTTTTCTTGATGAGAGATAGAGATGGCAATATTGATCCCAGCCTGTTCATCCCTGACCCAACCTGACCTGAATGGGCCATGTACCCAATGTACCCAACTCAATATGAGGATAATCGTGAGCTACCCCATGTACCCAACTCAATATTTGCTCTGACCCGATGAGAGATAGGGGTCTAATCAGGTTCAGATTTGGGTATGAGGATAAGATACCCCATGTACCCAACTCAATATTTGCTCTGACCCGTATCGAGCCCCTACCCCCCACCCTCAACACACACATACATATATGAGATACATATGGCCCATACCCATCCCATTATTAGTCAAGAAAAGACCACCCAAACCTATATACCCGTCCCATTAAGGTTTGGGTTCGGGTTCGCACAGGGGTGGGATTTTTACGTTTTCTTAAGGGTGAAGTATACTTGCCTCACCCAAGTTATGAAAAGTGGAACAAAATAAAAGCTAACTACCCACTATTTAAACTATGAGCTATTCTCAATTTCAACTCACCGAAAAATTACACAAAGAGTGTTGGCTCAACTGTAGGGCGCTCTGTCACCGATCTGCTTGTGGGGAGTTGACTCCCAGAGGATGCATGTGTGGGTGTGTACGATAGGCTTGGCTTTCTCTTGTAAAAAATAAACTCACCAAAAATTAATAGAAAAATATAGCCTACGGTTTTTCTTTTCCGGTGTGACAAAACAATTGGCTGAGGTAGTGGCAAGGGCTTGCTCAAGACAGTTTTTCTTCCTATCATATTGAATACTTAAAGGCTCAGGTATCATGTTGCTAGAAATTTTGTAATCCGAGTTGGTGGTGCCATGAAAATTGCCACGTCAGGTGGAAAACAACTGACACGAACACATCTTGATCACTGTTCGTGTTACTTTGGGAAGATATGGACATACTTTTCATTTCGTGTTTGTGTTGGGTTTTCACGTCGTGTTTTGTATTTTCAGGTCGCGACTCCGACTGTTATAGGAATGCATACATATTCATAAGCACGCAGTTCATATCTCACTCAGCAGCGGATCTACGTTGTAGCGAGGTGGAGCAATCACCTACCCGAAATTCTAAAAATTTATATTTTTGTATTAAAATTTTAACAAAAAAATTTGAAAACTTTTAAATCAGCCCCACCCTAAACAAGTTTCTGGATTTACTATTGATCTCACTTCTTATATCCATTCCACATCATGGGAACTGGGCTTTTCTTGTGGCGGGAGAACAAGCTGTGGTTAGATAGACTACCAGCAGTATGCACGCAGGCGAGTATTGAACTTGTGACTTTCAACTCGAATGAGCTTTTCCGGCGAACGCTCGGCCAGACTACCAGAAAAAAAATTGGTAGGCAACACACTTGAACCATGATTTACGGTGAGAAATGTTACTTAAGAACCAAATGTGAAGCAGTTGACAAACTTGTCATTAAGGGAGCAACCCGAGAAAAATGAATATAAAGTGCAACTCATTAGCACTAGGGTTGGTAAAGAGAGCCCAACAAATCGAATAGGGGTTGTTGCACTGCACTCAGAGTGTTCATCTGGCCTGGACTCGACTAACAAGATGAAAGTCGCGAGTTCAATACCCGAGCCGTGCATACCGGGGATTGTTGCACAGCTTCTTTTGAGCTAAACATGAACCGAGCATGCGCCGAGTAAGACAAACTTAACATGAGCTTCTAGTTCACAATTAATTAAGTTAACTTCATCATGATATTTCCTTATAAAATTGGAGGTTTTGACCATTGAATTACAGTTACACCTATCCAATTTAAGTTACCACAGTTGTCTAGCTTATACGTACAAACACTGAAAGAGCTAATGTTAGCAAGTCCAGATGACCACTCATTGTTGCGTCTGGCTTGCATAGTATGCTTAACGAACGAGCTCGAGGATCGAACCCAACCAAGCCACAAGTGGGCTGGGTTCATGCACCAGCCCCACTCAAACACTATCTGTAGCCTAAAAAATAAGTCCCAAAGTCCTGTATTTGTACGTATACGATGTAAGAATACAATGGTATTCGATACGTGTGAGACGCAGCCACAGACATTTGTGTGGCAGACTTTACTTAGTGGCTTTTGGACGGCTCATATCGCTCCCACGCGTAGCGGACGGCAGGATCTAGTCCTGGAGGCTGGTGGCATAAAGTCGATAGGAACAAATGTCGTCATAAGGCATGGGGACACGTGTCTGAGAATTTACACTACTACCCAAGTTGTGATCCGAAGGTGGGGTCCCACGAGTCATAAGGCAATCCGTTTTAAATACTAAGGTTTCCAGGGGTGGAAGGAGAGACGGCGAGAGAGAGAGGAAAGGGCGGAGGGAGAGCCTTTTCCTTCCCTTCCTTTGGATAGTCAGCCTCTCTCTCTCTTCAGAAGACTGGGCGAGACGTCCCAGGTGAGAATCTCTCTCTTCCTCTCTCTCTTTCTGTCAATGCACCTATTTCCCGCGTAAGATACCTCTCGGCTAATGTTCGTTTTGGGAGAAGGGATGTTCGCGATGCACCTATCTTCCCGAAAAAGTGTGTAAAATTTAGAGTATTTCGTGATGACCCCCTTTATCTGGAAAAGTGAGAGATCTGTGACGAGGTGATTATTGGGGGGCACCATTTTCTGGAAAAAGTAAGACAAGCTGGGCAAGTGTGGGATAATGTGGGAAAAGGGAAAATGGATTCGTGTGGTTATGCATGTTTCCGTCTTGTGTTGCCTTTTCTCTTTGTTGGTATTTGATGATTGTGTCAGTCAGCTTTTATATGTGATGCCTCCTTGTGGCCCTTCCCCATGCGCATGAGTACCGGAAAGTGAGGAGATGAGCTGGGATTCAGTGCCACTATGTAAGCGATTGCCGATATCCCGATTTATCGCGGTTTTCTGGATTTTGGGGACCTTTTTCCTAAGATCCTTGTGCTTCAATCCTTTTTGTAATTGTTTTCACAATTTCTCATATGGAACTGTGAGCTGGAATTGAGTGGGCATTATGTAGTCCATTGCAAATATCCCAATTTTTCCTGTTTTTGTGCATTTTGTGCACGTCTTTCCCAAGATCCTCGTGCTCGTATCTCCTTGAGAATCTCTCTGTCTCTCTCTCATTTTTTGGTTTTACCAGTGACGTATGAATAGATGCGGAATTTGATCTTCCTTTTTCGAACAGCTTAATTCACTTTTAGGTTGAAGTGATTAATTCTCAGCTTTTTATTTTGAGCTACTTCAAATCTTTTCTTGGCCAACTCTTGTGCGATGAAAATCTCAGCTTTCAGAAGATTGTGAAATAATGAATAGTATATCTATTAATTGTTGTTTGTATGCTTATGATTTGGGGTTTTGTTTCACCTTTTCGAGATCTATATTTTCGTGGGTTTTCTAGAAATGAAATTACTTGTCTAGATGGCCGGGATAACTCGGTTTTTTGGAATATGGTTCCCCGCAATGCGATATCCCAACTTATCCTAGATCCGCGCTTCATTATCCCAGGATTTTCTTTTAAATTAATCTAATATTGTAAACGTTTTCTTTCTGTCCTAAGATGCTCCTGTGGTTGTTAAAGAGTTAGTACTCTGTTCTTTTCAGAGGCAGATTGAATGGACACAATTTTATGATAGTTTATAACTGGGCTAAACACCTCATATTTTGATTCTATTTTTCAAAAGATTATGTGAAATTTTTATTATATTATGATTCTATTTTTCAAAAAATTATATGAAACTTTTATTGTATTAGTATCTCCTTTCTATAAAGTGATTCACCTATAGCCTGCCAAAAGATGTTCTTTATGTAAAGATGAAAGATATTATATTGATATACATAAACCTTATTAGAGACATGATGGTACAAAAACATACGAGAACTAATAAAGAAATGACTGACTCCTTTGAAATTAATATTGAGTTGCATCAGTGATCAATTTTAAGCTTATATTTATTTATATTGGTCATTGATGAATTAACAAAACATATTCAAGATGCAGTACCTTGTGTATGTATGTTATTTGCATGTGACATTGTGTTAGTGGATGAGTCTAAGGAAAAAGTTAATAGGAAATTCAAACTATGAAGAGAAACATTAGAAAGTAAAAGTTTTCGACTTAGTAGAACAAAGACAGAATATATGCAATGTAAGTTTGATCATTTGGGTACTTAAGGTGACATATAAATTAAGATTGATACACATTACATCACTCATAAGAAAAGTTTTAAATACTCAGGATCAATTTTTCAAAGTGATAAAAAAATTTATGAAGACATTACGACATAAAGTTAATGTCAGTTGGTTAAAATGGAAAGGGAATGTGATAAAAAGATATCATTAAAGTTGAAAGATAAATATTATAAAGCAACAATTAGATCTTCTATGTTTTATAGTTATGGGTGTTGGGTAATTAATCATCAACATTTACAAAAGATGTTTGTAGCATAAATGAAGATATTGAGATGGATTAGTAGTTATACAAGAAAAGATTGTATTAATAATGAGGTTATTAAAAACAAATTAAGAGTAGTACCGATAGAGAACAAAATGAGAGAACATCGTTTAAGATGGTTTGGTCAATGATGCTCCTGTAAGAAGATATGAAAACTAGATTGTGAAAATATTAAAAGGAAAAGATGACGACCACCAAAGTGTTGAAAAGAGATAATAAATAATGATTTAGTTTATATTGAGTTAATTGCTAGCAATAACAATGATAGGGCTCCGTGAAAACAAATAGTTTATGTAACTGACCCATCTAGAATGGGAAAAGGCTTAGTTGTTGTGTTGTAGAATTTCCTATATTTTTTTATTTATACTTTTTTTAATAATTTTTGGAAGTTTTTTTTACCTTGATTTGTGTTGCATTCCACTACAATGGGCCATTAGTAAAAAGTATGAATAGCCAAACTAGGTTTTGGTTCGGGAGATTGTTGGAATAAGGTCCTTGAAGGTTTAATATTGTTGTAACTAGAGTTGAAAAACTACGAAAGAAACCCCATCATATGAGAAGGGTCCCTCACCTTGTTTGTGTGGTCATTTTGTTATTTCTTTTTCTTAAAGATTCATCTTGGAAAATCCTATTTTACGGATTGTGTGGAGGATATTGATTGTGGGTAGTCTGCCCAGCTGTATCCCGTGAGCTTCTGATAAGAACCTGGCTCAACTTGAAACCTTTTATATGATTTTGTGAACCCCGTCATTGTAACCATAAGTGTGTCCTCAAGTTGGGTGGACTCACCTTCTTCCTGCACTTAGCCTGGCTGGCTAGGCCTAAACCCAAACACTGGACTGCCTGTGTGAATTTGGTCCGAGGTCCTTGGTTACTCCTGACTCGGGGTCCTATTATCGGAGTGCTAGCGTCCCCGGTCGAGCATTGAGGAGGAGGTCCTTGGCTGGGTTCGTTCTTGGTTAGACTAAGCACGTTTCTTCTCCAAACTGGTGATAAAAATGCTCATTATACAATCCTCTAGGTGAGATCTGAGTGTCGTCAGTCTCAAATTCGGATGTGAAACCTGCAATGCTCCATCACCTAGTTAAACAATCGTGTCAACCTGTTCGAGAGAAATTCACTCTTTCGTGCTGCTGAATCTGCTAGAGACCCCATAAAAAAGATGGTGATTGATTGTGCCTTTTTGTTGGAATCGGCCATTTTTACATGGGAGTATGTCGATGCACGTACGTTCATTTCTGTGTTTTGGGTCTGCTCCGGTCTAGGTGGATTTGGTCATCTCTTGGATCCGTATTTTGTTTAGACATTCTTTTTGGATTTGTTACTTGGCAGCCAGGAGGTTGGGGGCATAAAACTCTGATTCTAGGATCGTCGTGTCGTGTCGTGTGTGCTGTGATTGGTTTTTGGTACGGACACCTAACCAATTGACCCGGTACACGAACCTAACCTATTCACGGTGGTTCTATTATGAACAAAACCAACCCACTCGGTCTTGGTTGTTCGGTAGCGTTACTTGTCCGTGTCAACGTGTTGCTATTTTTACATTCATGTAGGACTCTTGTAGAGGAGGGCCCACGCACGACTCTTTCTTCTTTACCAAAAGTAAAGGGGTCTCTCTCTCTTATGAAAATGATGCCAACGTATTGAGATAGGATTCTCGTGGTGATTGAGTCGCATAAGTTCTTCATAAAAGGTTTAGGGAAAACCAGAAATCTTCAAATTATAATTTCAGTGGCACCGAGAGCGCTGCCTCAAGGGGGAGGACGCTCCAGCACCCACCATTGTTACTGGTAGGGAGTCACTCCCAAAGGGAAGGGTGTATGTGTATGTGTATGTGTGTTAGGCTTTAGCCTCCTTTTGTAACAAAAAAAAAATCTAATTTTGGTGGTCTTATTCTCTAGTTTTTTAAAAGGGTTTTTGGTGAAGAGAACCTAAGTATTGGTATATATGGCAAAATGCAAAAGTCAGTGGGTGTATTTAGAAACAGCCCTATTTTGAAAAATCGTTGCTATAAAACCAGTTTAAGCGGCAGTCGTAATTGGGTCCTATAATTTATTATATATTCCTTTTCGGAACTGTCTTTTCATCCCCAAGTTTGAATCAGACACGGTTTTCTAACACAAAATCAACTACCCCGGCTATCTTTTTCTATAAAATCTTATTTCAGTTGGAACTCTCTCTCGCCGGTGATCTCTTATTCAACATCAACAGTGCCTGTGCTTTCAGACGCAACTGAAACGCCAACACCGGGAAAGGTTAGCTACCTCAATTCCTGATCATGGGTGGTGGCGGCAGGAGGAACGTGCCGGTGCAGAAGCCGGACCCCCTCGAACGCGTCCCGACCGATCGGCCGCCCTTTACCGTCGGCCAGATCAAGAAGGCCATCCCCCCACACTGCTTCAACCGATCCATACCCCGCTCCTTCTCGTATGTCATCACCGACCTAACCATTGCCGCCCTGCTTTACTCCGCGACCTGCTACTTCCACCTCTTTCCTCCCGCAGCTGTGCCCTTCCTTTGGACGATCTACTGGGTGTGCCAGGGCTGTGTCCTAACCGGCGTGTGGGTCCTTGCCCATGAGTGTGGCCACCATGCTTTCTCTGATTACTCTGTCCTTGACGATGCCGTCGGCTGGGTGCTCCACTCTTGCCTCCTTGTACCTTACTTCTCATGGAAGTACAGCCACCGACGCCACCACTCGAATACCGGAAGCCTCGAAAAGGACGAAGTGTTCGTCCCGAAGAAGAAATCATCTTTGGCATGGTTCTCTAAGTATCTTAACAACCCGCCAGGCCGGGTGCTCACGCTGGCTGTCTCTCTTTTGCTTGGCTGGCCGCTCTACCTCGCCTTCAACGTCTCTGGTCGCACCTATGAACGGTTCGCCTGCCATTATGACCCCTACGGCCCCATCTTCTCCAACCGCGAGCGCGTGCAGATCCTCATGAGTGATCTTGGCGTCCTGGCTGCCTGCTATGGGTTGTTCTTGCTAGCCAAGGCTTATGGCTTTGGGTGGTTGGTCTGTGTCTATGGGGTGCCTCTGCTGATAGTGAATGGTTTCCTTGTGCTCATCACATTCCTGCAGCACACGCACCCGGCCTTGCCGCATTATGATAACTCAGAATGGGATTGGCTGCGGGGTGCGCTCGCGACTGTGGACCGTGACTATGGAGTCCTGAACACTGTGTTTCATCACATCACAGACACTCATGTCACTCACCATTTGTTCTCGACGATGCCGCACTACCATGCAGTGGAGGCAACCAAGGCAATCAGGCCAATTCTTGGTGAATACTACCACTTTGATGGCACACCTGTCTACAAGGCCATGTACAGAGAGGCCACGGAGTGTGTGTATGTTGAAGCCGAAGGTAAGTCCAGTGGGGGTGTCTTCTGGTACCAGAACAAGCTCTGAGATCCAGTAGGGGGAGAGCTGGTAGAAATCATGAACCAGTGTTTGGTGATTTGGCTCTTTGTTTGATTTTCTTTTTGAGTTGTTAGTGGGTGATGCTTTGGGACTGCTTTTGGCTGCTGATCCTGCTGCTGTTTCTGTTAGTGAGAGATTTTGAAATAATTTGGAAGGAATAGAAATCAGTCCCTTCATCTTTGTGTTAATTCTTTTGTCTTTGTTGTTCTCCCCCAATCTTATTATTTGGCTTTTGTTGGTGCAGAGTTAGAATATGCCTTCTACAAGGCCCATGTAACCATAAGTAGATTTTTCACAAGTATTGCTTGTGTTCGAGCACTGTTCACAGCATATTCCTCTTCTTTATCTTGAAGCCAAGCATGAAAGCTTGTGTGTTTGATGCATACCGACCATAGCTCAAACTGTCTTTTTCCACATTAAGTGGGCCTGGCTGCATCAATGCTTAATCTCCATCAAGCTCGATTCTGCGTGAGACAAGAATTTAACTGCAAAGCATGTTTTATCGGCCACCTAATGCAACGACTGAGTTATGATGCTAACTAAATGGAACCTGTTGCTCTTGTTTTTGGTAAATGTAACAATACAAAGTTAGAACCTTTAAGTTTAAGGTCACAAGTTCGATTCCGGGGAATCAGTTGGGGGTTGCCTAAACCTATCTTGCCATTAAAAAAAATGAGGGAAAGGGCTAATGGGATAACCATGTTCTAAATAAGGATATTGTGGATTGAGGTCCTGAAGAAAGAATACAATAATCAGTGTCGTCAAATAGGTTTCTTTGGTTTGAATTGTTTTCTCAAAAAAAGATTTGGGGAATTGGCCCGAATTGAATCAATCCAAATTGCTAACTTCAAAATTCAAAACGATCAACTGCATAAAAAATTACTGAAAAAGTACAGAACTTCCTCGTTTCACGAGAAGGCAGTTGAGTCTATAGACTCTCTAATACCCTCTTCCTCAAGTGAAAGGTGTTGAGCCAACAGTAATTGTTCACATTTTAGGAAGGGCTGGTGCAGTACCCTCTTTATCTAATGCTGTCGAGTTCAACTTCATTTGTGGCGTTCTATATCTTCTCGATAAATAAATCATTGTCTTTGTTTCGGAGTGAGTAGCTTCTCTAATCTAAAGTCAAGACAAGATTCCAAATAGAAATGGAGGAGGGGGGGCCTCTGCTATCATACGGGTGGCTGGTGGGGTTTGAGGCCATTACAGCCATGTGAAGGCTTGCAGATAATTATAAGTAATGATTGGAGGGCCTCCGCAAAGGATAGTTCAGTACAAATCTCTGAAGGATTATTTTGTTTGATTAATAAATAAAATACAAATAAAATAACGTGATTCTTATGGATCTTGCCAATTAAAGAAAAAACTTATTTGTTCCTATTTTTTCCAATTTTTCATAATACTTTCCCACCTCACCAATGGAAAGGAGATGTTGGAGTCAGCTTAAGTCTCACTTATCAAATGCGGCTATCATTGTTGAAGGACGTATAAGGTGAGCCAATGGCTGAAAGGCCCTATCAGTACAGTGGGGCATACTTCATCCTGTGGTGTCAGCATGGATAGAATAAAGTTTTCAATATGGGACAGATGTTTGTATAAGGATTTCTTGGCTCACCATCTTTTGGGTGCATGGATGAGCATCTCCCAATGATAACTAAATGTTTTAAATGTTTTTAAACTAACATAAAAAAAGAGTTCTTTGAATTAATAATATTGTGAGAGTTCTTTGAATTAATAATATTATGATATCTCTCTCTCAACCACCTGTATCTAAAAGCCCACAAGGATCCCCGACTAATCTGGTTTGAGTTGTTTGGTAAGGCAACCAAGGTAAAGCTCTCCCAATGCTGGTTTTCTCCATTCATAAAATTTGAACTCGAGACCTTCCTTAAGGGGAATAAATGTCAAACCACTTGAACCAATTAAGTGTTGGTATATAAGCGTTGGTATATTATGATTCTTCTCTTGTAAAAAAGAAAACCTAAACTGGGCCTTGTCCAATACTAAGTGTCACTGGTTATACTGAATTTTAGTCATCGTTATGCTCTATCTTGTGTGTTCTTTACCTTTTTGCAATTAGTTCATTACTTCTCATTAATTTTATAATTCAAAGAACATTTTTTTGTTAAAGAGGAGGCCGAAGCCTAACACACCCACTCATCTGTACACCTTTCGAGAGTCAAACTCCCCACCTGCAGCAATGGCGTTAGAGTGTCCTACCGTTGAGCTAGCGCTCGGTGCATTCTAAGAACTTTTTTGTTGTTTGAAACTTAAACTTTGCGTCAGCTGCCTAACACAACCTCCTTTTTTTATTTGGGCTTGGATCTAGTCATGATCTTGAAAGATCCATTTTTGGAAACATGATGGATGTTATTCCAAAAGAAGAAGAAAAAAAGATGGATGTGAAAGTTCTTTGAAGGTGATCTAAAATAACAAGGTCCAATGGCATATTATAAAGATGGGGATGCAAATAAATAATTGAAAAGGTGATTTGAGGCGTCAAGTAATTAGAAAAGCTTTTGATTATTGAATGCAATCAAAGTTGTTGGAGATAAGCTAAAAGGTGAAGGGATGGCAGTGTTACATCTATCTATCAATAGATATTGATTTAATCCAATATTAGGGGAAAGAATTAATGAATCACTTAAGAAAGTGTCTCTGTCTCGATCTATTTTTTTCTCCAATGGCTCAAGTGAACATGGCCGGTTTCGGTTTGCCTGAAATAAGGAACCAGGATCAAGTCAGTTCTGGTTCTAATTTGAAACCATCGGTTCCAGACCCGGTTTGGGATTAATTTCTGAACCGTTTAAAATAAATAAATAAAAAGTATTTGAATTTTGATAAAAATATTACAAAAATCATGGAACCGCCAGTTTTGGTTTCAACACGGTTCTAGTTCCATAGAAGCTGAAACTGGAATTGAATCGGGTCTTCCCTTGTTCTAGATCTGGTTCAGGATTTGGCTTTGACGGTTTCTATTGCAGCTGGTTCTTGGCCCATTTGGTTCCGGTTGGAACCACCCGTAAAAAAACATGTCTAGACTCAAGGAACTCGATCTTTAGAAGATGGGACTTAAGGCAAGAGGTTAGGGAGACCTTTTCATTCTTTGTTTTTGTTTTCTTGTTTCAAAGGAAGGCTGAAGCCTAACACACACATGCACTCGAGAGTCGAACTCCCCACCAAGACCAAGGGCGTCAGAGCACCCTGCTGTTGAGCTAACGCTCTGGGTACAGATCTTTACCATATTGATAACAAAAGATCAAAGTAGAAACCATAAAGACGTTGAGAACCTTTTCGGGGATGAGCCTTTCAGTACTTCTCCCGGCTCAAATGATACCAAACTTTGTTAGCTTTTCTAATTATAAACTGAAAATAAGTCAATGAAATCCTTCTGTTGTGACTTCGATCCTCAAACGCAACTTTGATGAGGTTAATTCGATAATCTCAGGAAGTTTCAGTGATCTAGTCTTGTCTATCTTTTCTACTTTCAGCGAGGGAGTTCTTGTTCAACACTAACTTACCGATCAACAAACGCAACTTTGATGAGGTTAATTTGACAATGTCAGGAAGTTTCAGTGATTTAGTCTTGTTAATCTTTTCTACTTTCAATGAGGGAGTTCTTGTCCAACCCCAACTTACTGATCAACAAAAAAAGGGTGTTCATTACCTTTCTTTAGAGAGAGAGAGTTCAGAGATTTTGTATTTTTAGTAGAATATTACAAGATTTGCTAATTCAAGCCGACTCAATTGAAAGACCAAATATCTGAATCATTTTGAAAGATGATCGGATTCAGAAAACTGACTAACAACATAAAGAGACCTCATTTTCCATGGGAAAAGCGTGAGCAGAGGAAGGTGAATTGCGTGATACATGAAACCAAAGAGATGTCCGACATGAATGTATGGGTTTTGAAGCTCAGGCACCATAATTGTTTGCTCTCTCTCTCAATCGACCCTACTTATGATACGAGCATCTATGAAGATTAACTTTATCCTTTTATAACAAATTTCAGGGTTTGTTGGTAGATCAGCCCTTGAAGATATGACATATTTGACACATTTTGGAGTTATACCATTGCAAAATGAAAGCTTGTTTTGCTTGAATTTCCTCAACATCAAGCTCAATAATTTTGTACATCACAAGTTAAAAAGTTCTTGGCCTCACTTTGTGTGTGGTGTGTGCGCGTGCGTGCTTGTGTGGAGAGGAGCTCTTAGTAGGGGAGGCAATCTATGGTTTTCCTTTCTGTTGTTGAATTGAAAGATGGCCTAGTCAGATCTCTAAGGGATACAAATTAAAAACAGATTACAGTACATTCTTAATGTTTTGATTCCCGATCTCTTCTACAAGAGCACAACGCCCTGGCATTACTGTTGCTTGTTTGGTTGTTCGATCGAGGAACACAACCGTTGCCCCAGCCCGCCATTGGCATCCCTTATTTTCTCAGTTGCACTGCTTCACCTTTCACTGGAGATGATCTTCATTCTTTAGAATTCAAGCATAACTATTTTGTTCGAAATGTTAAAACATTTCGATCAAGTTTCTCTCACTACTCTGGTTTACATATTTCAGATTTGCTTATCCTTGTAGCTGTGATGTGAATAACAACACATACACACGATTTCTCTTAAAGATTTGAAGCCAATATTCTGTACTAAAACCCTCTGTCTCTCTCGACCACAGTTTCTATTAGGTCGTTTGATGGTTTTATCGTTGGGGGTGATAGAACCCTCTTCAACTTGCATAATGCAACAAACCGCAGTTGTTGTCTTGCATTAATGCGCGCAAGACAGGGTAGTCTGCACTCGCATACAACATGCACTAGACAATACGCAGGCTCCAAGTTCACAGGCTTGCATGCACGTCTGTCAGTATATGCCACATACATATCAGGCATCACACACACACACTAATGCTAAACCATGTGCATAAGCCGTGGGCTCAATTGTTGTGGGCACAACTACAGCTAGGTTGCCCATTAAAAAGAACACTTTTAGTTGAATCTTTCTTTCTTTCTGTTGGCTGTCTGCAACTCCAAACATGTTTGTCTTCAACAGTTGTTTTCTCTGTAAAGCATCTTCTCTTTGTGAACCAAACTGAAACTCAAGAACCCCTTTCTCGTGTTGAGCTTATGAAACAGCCCATCTTTTGGCCAACCCTTCTTCTCCAAAAGAAAAGGTGGGTTGGGCAGATCCTTGCCAGTTTTACTTCTTTCTAAAACGTTAAGCTCATATCTTAAAAGCATATGGACGAGTCAGGCAGCTTTGCCATTTTGGCCAAGCGATTAGCTACAAGATTGCAATTAAAAAGAACAAAACGATTTAGCGACCGCTTGTTAAAACTCTAAAAAGGAGATGGCGGTGGTGGGTGGTTGAAGGTAGACCTGGATGGTTTCAAGTAAATTGAGAACACCAGTTCCAAATGAATGGTTCTGGTTCCATCAAATGCTGAAACCAGAACCGGACCAGCCCCCTTCACTCTACCAAATAAGTTGTACTTATGTACAGACTGTTATCCTAAATTCTTTATTTATACAAATATTTTTTTTGCAATTTTATACAGATATTTTTTTGCCAATTGCATATGAAGGCTTTATCTGCTCTCTAACAACCACTCTGACCTAATATTTTTCTTTATTTGTACAATGAGAAAGCGGAATTCAGACGCACCCCCCGAGTATCGAACTCATGACATTTGATTCCGATCCCTTAACCAGGTGAGCTATTGCTCTTTGTGCTACTTTGACGTGCATTTAAAGGTTCAGCCCCGAGGTTCTAAATAGTAATGTACTTGACGGCACTCTCAAAGCAAAGCATCTCATATTATAGCTTTTTTGGTTGTCATATTTTAAAACTTAGATTCCAAATTCCAAATTCCAAATAAAGACTGGCGGATCTACGTTCAGCCAAGGTGGCGCGGACGCTTCACCCAAAATTCAAAAAAGTGAAGGAAAAACATTATATCTCGTGATTGAATCCGTTATCATAATGTATAGCTCGCCCCGCTTTAAACAACCTCATGACTTATTTGTCCCACCCATATATATTTTTTGATCAGCCATTAGAGAGAGCGTTAGCTCAACCGTAAGACGCTCTGGTGTTGTTACTGCTAGTGGGGAGTTCGACTCCCAGGGGTATATGCATGTGTGTTAGGCTTCGGCTTCCTCCGACAATAAAATAAATAAATAAATAAAGACAAGTTTCATAGGGTCGAAATCGAGACGAACTAAGGGTTGATTGTGTTCATCTCATAAACAATAACGAGCTGCCTTGTCTGTGTTCAAGACATATCCTCCATGAAACCGACCATGAACGAGCCAATGGCGAGCTAAATCGGGACGAACCACGAGTCGCTCAGTTCTTTTACCATCCCTAGATGAATCGAAAGGTGAATCAGGTTAGGTTATCTAACTCAATTTACCAAAGTGGGTTAATGAAACACTTTGACGAAACTGGATTGCGTGGTCATATTCCAAATATGATTCAAAGCCTTACATGAATTAAAGGCCGTATATGAATCAATTTTAGGGTGCAAAAGCTCTTTTCGTTTGGTAAGGTTATGCGTATTGATTATGATGTTGGAACAGTAGTGCATTGTGAAGTCATAATCATAATCTTTAATAGTTTAAAAGCTCTATCACATTCTAGAGAGAACACTATAGTAAGGGAATTGAATTAAGCAAAATGTTGGAAAAACCATAGGATTATATACATAAATAACCAAATACAACAATCATAACATGCCCCAATCAATAACAGCCGCAAATCCAAAGTATGTCATAAACAAACTATATTGAAAACATAGGCAAATAATAATCAGAAAAGGAGAACTTATCTATGTGAGTCGCTCATGTAGATTTTCCTTAGAGAAATCATTGTCCCGCTACACAGTATATACGGGTACATACAATAATCAGAAAAAGCTCTATCACAATTGTAGACGTGAAATTTTCACCCTAAGCCTACGTAGAGACTTGAAATGAAATTTTCAACTCCACTTGATGCACGAGCGTGCCAGCTAGTTTTCTAAAAACTAGCAAAATTGAATCCGACGGGCGATTGTGGTTAAGCGGGCTCTTTTCACATTAGACCTTCTTGAACCGATGCTCAAGGGTCAGTCTAAGTACTTAGGGATTCCAACTAAATAGGTGAAACTTCCAAATTCACGTGAAAAGCAAAGGTGTTGAGAATTGAAAACGTGTGCACTTGATTCAAATTTGCAAAATCAGCAGGTTCTGAAAAACAGAAACTGGTTCTTTTTTTGAGAGCTTATTCCCGAAATTTTTATGATAGCCTAGGGATCTTTAAAATTCACAAAAATTTTGCAGTCTATAGTTTAAAATGTTGAGATCCTAGCCCCTTTTTATTTTGAATTTTGGGATAGTAAATATATAGAATTAAATCGAAGACTAGACTCAACTCAACAGCTTCAAGGTGTTCTGTGAATCACAGAGGCTCAAATAATTCTCTGTATCTCGGTGTACAGAACCCCAAATATTATGATTTTAGTTTTTTCGAAAACTATAGATGTCAGCTTTCCGATAATACTAATTTTATCAAATTTGGTTTCCTACAGACAGAGATATGAGACTTTTACCCAACCCCTGTTGCAAGAAAACTGACTGTATAGAAAATAGAATTGAGTTTATCTGATTTTGCTCAATTTTATTTACGTAGTTAGACGATCCTAAAATTCTTGCCAATTTTATTTCTAATGTGTTTGTATGTATAGATATTGTGCCTAAAATTTTAGAGCATTCGGATCACAGGTTAGAAAATTAAAATTACAGAAATCAAAGTATGCAGATGCTGAAAAACCAGAATTTCGTTTTTAGAACATACATGAATGCAAACTCACCCGAATTTAAATTGCAGCAACCCAACAACACAAACCAAATTGCTGAAGGAAAATGAATGGAAATATATATCTTAGCTTAAGCATAGAAGGGATTAGAGAATATAGAGTGTTTATAGAATATAAAGGGGTAGAAACAAGAACTCAAACACATAGAGTGCGTAAGTAAGAATAGAAAATTTGCAGCACATCTACTTCTTATTACATCATGGGGGGAGACAAAGCTTCATTAATACAACCCATTTTAAATTTAATATGAAGAAGAGATATGGAAGAATCGGGGATGAGAAATACTTACAAGGATTTCCTCAAGAATCGGCTTCAAATGATGAATCTCGGTCCTCACTATCCCTTTGATTCTCTCGTTGTTTCTCACTCACAACTCCCCAATGCTTGCAAAAATTGGCCTAACTTCTACCCTCTTTTCCCCTCTCTCCACTCTTCCCTTGCAAAACACGGATTTCCTAGATGGAACCCCTTTCAATGCTCAACACCTAAGACACTCCAAGATGTGAAATGCAGCTACCCTCTAAGCTCTCCCCCAGCCCAAGGTCTCTAGCTCATCCTTATCCCAAGGTTACATTTGATCCAAACGGCTCCTTGATTTGCATAACCAACTCGAGATGCCTTGCTGATGGCCCATATAATTTGATTTGTTTGAGGAAGATATCCCTTTGACCTAGTCCATCCCTTTGTTTTCGGGCTTGAGCTTGATCCCAGATTGAATTGGGTCCCACCTATTCGCCTGATTTGCTCAAATCATTTGGGCTTTTTAACTTGAATTTAAAACCTTCAATTTGAAATATTTTTAAAAGATTTAAACTTTTCATTTAAAACAAAAGGTTTTAAATCATTTTGAATTTTCGAAATTGGGAGTTTAGGGAAAATTTTGATTTTGGGTGTTTACAACAATCAATAAAACGTACACACGATAGAAGCACGTACCTTGCTTGAGTCGTCCTCGAGTGCTACCTCAGTCATGTACCTTCCTTGAGTTGTCCTCGACTGTTGCTTCAATCGCCTTGGCTAGAAAGTGAAAGGGATAAAGGAGAGAGCACACCGCGGGTTGAGGGGAACACAAAGAGTAGAGTGTGGGAAGGAGAGAGAGTACAAAACACATAAGTGTGGATTAGGGAGCCCTAATCCTATATTTAGGATCATGGATTTGGATCTGATCCAATCGTTGCATATCTCTATCCCGTAACTGTAGACATGAATTTTTATTTCAAAACCTGGGTGTGGGGTATCGAACCACTTTAACCACTTCAACGGGTGTAAGGTGTCGAACCACTTTAACTATGGGTATTAAGTCTTGGAATGAGACCCTTCTCAATTGGGCGAATTTCTGAGGTCTGGTTTGATTTAATTTATTTTTGAATATCAGGGGTTTTGTAATTTCATAAATTTATAATTTGCAAATATTTTGGGTTTGATTCCCAATGTTACCTTTTTCATTTGTTTATATAAAAGGAATTGTTTGAAATCATCCTTTCTTTGAAGGCAATCACTTAAAAAGGTAAAATCCTACTGATTTGGTCCTGAGGGCAAAATCACCATTTTTATAAAATTTTATCCAAATTCGAATTTTTCTGAAAGGGATGCAACATTCCATTATTTTAAGGTTGCTATAAAATTTTGATACCAAAATGAGCTCATTTGATGCATTTTATTAAAAAACCCAAAGCTGCCAAAAATAGTCAATTTTCTAAAAGTTAAAAATTTTTGGGTGTTTACAAAAGGATATGTGAGTTTGTTCTCCTCTTCAATATGCACAAGTATACATCTATGTGTCATCTAGCATGTCTTCTCCAATCTTTTTGAACTAAGGGTAATGAACTACAAACTATATAAAAGGATATGTGAGTTTGTTCTCCTCTTCAATATGGGACTAAACTTTTGTTCTAAATGGTCTTCATATGCACAATACAAACATTATGGAGCTCTTCGCCCATCTTCAAAGAAAAAGTTTGTTATCTTCCATTATTGGCAATGCTAATAATATGATGACTAATATGACAATTCATCTTTTCAGTTTTCTCCAACTTGATTTTTTTTTGGTTATCACATTTTTTAGCCTCCAATTTGTATATAACTCCTATGACAAACAGATGAGCCCAACTAAAGTTTGGGTCATTATTTTGTTAGGAGCTGCTTGTTAACATGTTCGAACACGTTCGACTAGTATCTCATCGAACATGAATAGGCTCATACTGTAAACGAGTCGAACACACGCTGCAAAGTTAGCTATTGAGCTGAACCACGAACACGACTTGTTCAGTTTGTTTGGCTTGTTTACCAGCTCTTCATGTTTTGAGTCATAGGGCTTCAGAATCGATGAGGGATGAAACATGATGACAGAGACTTCGAGCCATTTCATTGGATGAAGGTCGCTCCCACGAGATATTGTTGGAATGTGGCCATTCTCGATAACCCAACACAAGCCATTACCAGTGTTTTCAGTTTCAGAAAAGATCACATTAAACAAAAAATATTAACAGATGGACCGTTACCGGAAATCACGATAACGATCCAAATAAGGTTCCTAAAGAGGAAAACCCAATAGGAATAACTAGGAAAAAGGGAGGAGCTTGCACTGCTTTATAAATACAGAGTAGTGCGTATAGAAAAACATTCTGAGAAATATACACATTTTTCCTGAAGAGATCCACTGTGAGGAAACCTCAAACACAAAAAGGAACATATTCACCTACTGCTGCAGGCGTACCAAGAAGTGTTCAACGGCAGACAACCAGAAGCTCAGAATCAACTGGAATCAGGAAAGCAAAAAATCCTACATTTGGTATCAGGGCCTTGTTGTTGACCCTACAAAAAAAAAAATAGGTACGCGTTACTGTTCTGAAAAAAAAAAGGGAGAAAAAAGAAAAGAGAGAGAGAAAAGATAAGGCCGAAAGACCACACACTAGAAAGCGGCAAAAAGTCACGTAAGGTTGCAGGTCAAAAGGAGACAACAAGCCGCGGAAGGTCGAAAGGCGGAAGGCTGCAGGCCAGAAGATGGCAACAAGGCGGGAGGCCGAAAGGCAGCAAGCTAGAAACCGCCACACAAGGTCGTCGGCTGCCACAGACAAACACTGGCCAAGAACCGGAAACTGCCTCTCTCTCTCTCACAGACACGATTTTTTCTCTCTCTTGAGGGTTTTATACCCTCCAAAAACCACCAGGCGGTTTCAAAAAATCGTGGGCTGAAACAAGCGGTTTTCCAAAATCGCCCCTGTTATGCGAAATCGCCTTGGGCAGCGGACTAAAAAGTTTGTTCTGCTCCGGCCGGTTTTCAATTATTATCAAACTGTCCCTAGATAAAATTGCAAAAATATCTAGATATTTTTGGGTAAAAATATAGTTTTTCCCTTATTGAGCAGAAAGTCTATTTTACCCTCTGACGGTTTGTAAAAATTATGAAATACTAGGCTGTTGTTTTATGTTATTGCCCTTCTTGGTTTAAATTATTATATTACTGCCATTGTGTCAAAAGATAGATTTGTCCTTGTACTTTTGAAAAGTTTTAGATTCAGAATGAGGGTTAAAATTATAGATTTAATCCCGATTAGTTACGAATTTTACAGAAATACGAAGAGTAATTTTATAGTTTTACCCCTAGTATTTTTTGAAAAATATTAAAGGCAAAATTTTTTGAGAAAATTATAAGTTTATCCCAAGTTGCGTATGAGTTATTTTTAGCGCATTTTTCTAATATTATGCATTATTCTAACAAGATTTTTGCTATGTGTGTTTGTTGCTTATTGTTTGTTTCATTTTTATACCGTCTAATTGTTATGATTGTCAAATACATAAAAATGAATAGAATAATATGTGTATCGGAATTGGCAAAAACCGAAAAAGTTAACAGTCTGAACTTTCAAACATGAAAGAGGAGAATCCCACTTTCTCTAACACTTGAAGGTATTGAGTATGTATTGAAGGAAACCGTGCATCCGCCACCAGCAGATGCAACTGAGCAATAGATAGAAATGTATAAAAAGTTTTTAAAATATAACATAATAGCAAGGACAATCATGTTGACATACATAGAAGATGACTTAATTAGGGTCTTTGAAGAATACGAGACCGCAAAAGAGCTATTTGACTCAATAACAGTCAAGTATGACATAACTGTCAAATTACATATACAATTGCTACTATAGAAGTATAACTCCTTTAAGATGAAAAAAAGAGATAACATAGTAGAACATGTAAATCACATGTTGGTAATGGCTAGAAATCTAGTTGTGACAAAGTTACTCATCCCAGAATTGATGCAAATATCAACAATCCTTAACAGTTTACTCCCATCAAGAAACATGGTTACTACTACTCTCAGGTTAGGACCAGAAATTAACCTTTTTGAGTTACCTCTAAAACTAGAAATAGAGCAAGAACACATGAATAAGAACAAAAAAGAAAAATTGTTAGTGGTATAAGATGAGATTAGGTCTAGCTACAAAACCAACCAAAAGAAAAATAAACCAAACAAAAGGTTTGACAAGAATAACAAAAAAGGTGGTCAAAACTTTAAGAAATCGCAAGAAACTGCTTCTTGGTTTAAGTGTTTCAGTTGTCGAAATATGGGATACCAAAAAAGGGCTTGCTGCAATCAGAAAAGTGGAGGAAACAACCTACAACGCGAACAGTTAGAGAACAAGGATATAATCTATGTGATATCAGAATGTCTATACATTGACCGTCCGGTGACAGGTTGGTGGATCGACTCTCGAGCTACCACACACATATCAAATACCAAGGAAGGGGCAATGAATCTAAAGGAATACAAACCAGGCGAACATGAGTATACATGGGAAACAACACCTTCTCAGATGTTTTGGGTATTGGGTACTTTAAAATATTTATACAAGGCAAACCGATTGTACTGACTGATGTATTAATTGTATCATCTATAAGGCACAATCTGGTCTCGGTCCCTACCTTAGTAAAGAAAGTTTTGAGGTCAAGTTTATTTCTGGTAAGGTGACTCTGGGAAAACATGGGAGAATATTATTCTTTGAGGAGTTTGATGTAGAGCATGGATTGTTTAAATTAAATGATAATGAAATTTGAAGTTCTTCTACTTATATTGACTGTGCCTTTATTGTTGATGTGAATGTGTGGCGTAAACGCCTTGGGCATATAAGTTTGGAAAAGTTGAGAAAATTATCCAACTTTGACTTACTACCTGGATTTGAGGAAAATACTTTCAACAAGTGTGAAGCTTGTTTACAAGGAAAAATGACAAGGAAAGTTTTTCCTAAAGAGACAACAAGGGCAACAACCCTGTTGGAAATCATTCACACGGATTTACGTGGACCATTTAGAGTAAGGTCACATCATGGAAAGGTTTATTTTATAATATTTATCAATGATTACTCTAGATATACATATTTATATCTTTTGACACATAAATTTGAAGCACTAGAAGCATTTAAAGAATATAAGCAAGAAGTGAAAAACCAACTAGAGCATTCAATGAAAGTCTTAAGATCAAATAGAGGTGGTGAATATACCTCTGCAAAATTTCTTGAATTCTATAAAGACTTTGGTAATGTAAAGCAAAATATAATGCCCAAGACACCTCAACAAAATGGTGTAGTTGAGAGATATAATAGAACCTTGTTGAATATGACAAGGTCAATGTTGATTGATGCCTCTCTACCAATGATATTTTGGGGAGAAGTAATAAGTACAACAGTTTACATACTTAATAGAATACCATGTAAAGTTGTACTCACTACACCATATGAGATGTGGTTTAGAAGAAAACCCAACCTATGTCATCTCAAGAGGTGGGGATCTATTGCATATGTAAAGATTCTTCATCAGTCTAGAGACAAATTAGACAGTAGGTCCTTGAGGTGTATATTCAGTGGATATCCTAAAGGTTGAAAGGGATATCGATTTTATCATAAGGACCACAGACTGATAGAAAATAGAGATGTTGAATTCTTAGAAGATACTAAGAATGACATCCTGAAAAACAATGTTTAATGTAGTGATGATCTAATAGACCTATATTAATCATCATTTCAACCCATAGAAGATCTTCCTGAAACAACCGAAACCTTAAGTGGACATAAAAGGCCTACGGCCACTCCGTCCTACTTAAAGGATTATCACACTTATCTTCCAAAAGAAGTGTGTAATTTAGTGGATTTAGATGAGTTGACTGATAACTTGACTTATTAGCAAGCTATGAACTCATCGGAAGTATAAGATTGGGGGAAAGCCATGGATGAGGAAATTGAATCCATTGAGAAAAACCAAGTCTGAGAATTGACTGATTTGCCAAAAGAAAGGAAAGTCATAGGCCGTAAATGAGTTCTGAAAAAGAAATACAAGGTCGATGCTTCAATCGACAAGTTTAAAGCGAGGTTGGTTGCAAAGGGTTTTTAGTAAAAAAATGAGATAGATTATGTTGAGACATATTCTTCAATTGCGAAATTTGCATCTATAAGAATAATTCTAGTAATATCTACATATTATGATTTGGATTTACATCAGTTAGATGTAAAGACAACATTTCTAAACAGAGATTTAAATGAAATCATATACATGCAACAACCCAAAGGATTTATAGTTGAAGGCAAAGAAGATAAAGTATATAGGTTGAGAAAATCTCTATATGGCCTGAAACAGTCACCTTGCCAATGGTATTTGATATTTCAAAATGCCATTATAGAACGTGGGTTTGTGGCTAATAAACTTGATCACTGTGTATATGTCTGGAACAGTGGTAGCCACTTTGTCATCTTATCGTTATATGTAGATGACATGTTGTTGATTGGGAATGACAACGAGATGATTATCAAAACCAAGTCATGGTTAAACTCAAAGTTTGAAATGAAGGATATGGGAGAAGCATCCTATATCCTGGGTATAAAGATCTCTCGAGATAGAGAATCTAGACTCTTATGCCTGAGTCAGGAGAGTTATATAGACTATATCCTCAAGAAGTTCAAAATGGGTGAATGCAAGTCTGCTGTTACACCTGTTGTAAAAGGGATTAAACTAAGTAAGGCTGATTATCTCGGTGAAGGAGACGATAAGCCTAACGTTCCTTATGCACAAGCTGTGGGTAGCTTGATGTATGCTATGTTGTATAAAAGACCATATATCAGCTTTGTTGTTAGTCTTTAAGTAAATATCAAAGTAATCCTGGATGGCAACATTGGATAGTTGTAAAAAGGATTTTAAGATATTTGAGAGGAACAAGAGACTTGAAATTGTGTTTTCAAGCATATGAGTTGAAAGTAGTAGGTTACTCAGATGCTGACTTTGCTAGAAGCAAAGATGACAGGAAATCAACTTCAGGTTAAATATTCTTATTTGAAGGTGGTGTTGTTTCTTGTGCACGTAAGAAATAGGGTTGTATAGCATTGTATACAAAGGAAACTGAATATGTGGCTTATTGTATGGCTTCAATGAGTGATGTCTGGATAAGCCGCTTCATACGTGATTTGAAGTTAGAAATAACCAACGAGCCAATTGTCACTTACTATGATAACAACGCAGCGATTACTCTTATCATGAGTGAAGCTGATTGCTCAAAAAGCAAGCATATAATGGTTAAATGCCACTATGTTCATGATATGGTTATGAGAAAGGAAATATTCATCTCATACATGCCAACAAATGATATGTTGGCAGACCCCTTAACTAAAGACATAACAAAGGAACTTTTCTCAAAACAAGTTACGAACATGGGTTTGAGGTATATTTGATTGTTGTGTAGGAAAATAACCATACAACGGGTAGTGATTGCAACAATAATCATAAAACAACATTACTAGGTAAACCCTACAAAAGTGGGAGGAAAACCAGTATGTCAGTACACTTGGCTTGAATGGCCAAGTGGGAGATGTTGGAATGTGTTCATTCTCGGTAACCCAGCACAGGTAATCCAGTTGTTACTAGTGTTTTTGGTTTCAGAAAAGATCACATTAAGTAGAAAATATTAACAGATAGACCGTTATCGAAAATCACGGTAACGATCAAGATAAGGCTCATGAAGAGGAAAACCCAGCAGGAATAACCGGGAAGAAGGGAGGAGCTTGCACTGCTCTATAAATACCGAGCAGTGCGTACAGAAAAACATTCTGAGAAATATACAGATTTTTTCCGAAAAGATCCGTTGCGAGGAAACCTCAAACACAAAAAGGAATATATTCACCTTCTGTTACAAGCATACCAAGAAGTGCTCGATGGCAGACAACCGGAAGCTCATAATTAGGCAAGCAAAAAATCATACAGATATATCACTATTAGAAATTGAAATCCGTAAAATCCAAGAGTGGAGTGTTCATGGAACTGCCATAACCGAAACAAACCAATTCTAAATGTTGGCAGTTTTGTTCGGTTAGGTTCTAGTTGGAAAGAATTTGTTCGGTTCACGGTTCCAGTGTTGGAACCAAATCATGAGAAATGAACTGAATCGAACCATTATATATATTCACATTTTATATATTTAAGGTTATAAAACTTCTACATATAATCTTTATAAGTTTATATATATGAGTTTTACAACCTTGTATAGATATAAAATGTGAATATATATATATATATATGGATTTAAATCTTGACAAGTTTATGTATGAGTTTTGTAACCTCTCATATATAAAAATATAATGTGGACTATAGATCCAAATAATCTCATGGCATAATACATTGTATTTAACAAAATCCTTAAACAAATAGAACCGTGGTTCAGAACTGAACCAATTCGAAACCAACAGCTCAGTGTGGTTTGGTTCGGGCTATAGCATTGTTTGCTTCAGTTTTCTAAAAGTTGAGAGTCAAAACCAGCGGTTTGGTTCGAGGTTGAAACTAGAACTGAACCAAACCGAACTGTGAACACCCCTACCCAAGAGTCACATATGCTGAATTTGTTAAGTGGACCAATAATGGAAAACATACCTGAATCCATTGCGAAAGTCGAGAGTTGGTTTGGTAGCCTTCCAAGTGAATGCATATCAACCGCTCAAGGAAAGCATGGCGACTTCTAAGTAATGAGATCCCCACAGAGAGGTGAATTTCAAAATATGACTGTGGATTATAACCCCTCAATATATAACCGCATGAGGTTATTGCAATCTCAAGTTTTACCCATTATAAAACTACAAGCTATTGTTCTCGTATTTAGATCTCACACTTTATGAAATGTTACAAAGGCCCGCTATCTAAATGCAATAGATCACTTAATTGGGCCAATTAATAAGCTAGTACATAATACATGATATATATATATATATATATATATATATATATATATATATATATATATATATATATATATATATATATATATATATATATATATATGTGTGTGTGTGTGTGTGTGTGTGTGTGTGTGTGTGTGTGCACGTGCGTGTGTGAAACCACTTTGTCAAATAAAATCTAACAAGTTCTGATTTGGACCAACAAATATATATTGTATAGTTTTGCATTACAAAATGGAGACGCAATTCATATAGCACTTGCAGGAAGTCACTTACGCAAGCTAGACGTGATGTGGTGGGTGTAAGAGAACTTTAATTCTTGTTTACAAAAGGATTGAGCGATATCAGACATTCAAAGAAGGAAGATGGTAGAACGAGACATGAAAGGCTTAATACTGCTGTGTCGGTGGAAACATCATCGGTAAGCAAGTTATGCCTACTCGTATGGAAAACAGGGAAAACTACACTAGGAACAAAAAGAATTGCAATGTTATTGATTTGATTGATCCTTTGCTTGAACATTGGAATGCTATGTGTAGACCTCCCTCGATATTAGTTGAACTCATTCTTTGTGCATACGATTTCTAATAACTTCTCACATGACATGGAAATGTTGCATTTGAACTACAATGTTAAGTACGATTTGCCAGTTGTTACTGTAAACACCCTAAATGAATTTTGAAAAACAGGCTCACTCTCATTTCAAAAACCAACTTGTTTTAAAACCTCTGCTTTAAATTGAAAATTTTAAAATCTTTAAAATAAAGATTTCAAAGTTGAAGATGTTCAAATTAAAGCTGAAGGGATGAAGCCTAGAGGATAGAAACAAATCAAGATGGGAGCGAAGATCAAGGTGACGGTTGAGCAAAGCCCGCATCAAGACCAGAATCCAGCTCGTGTGGACCAAGCTGTGGATCAAATCAAGGCACGGCTCCATCAAAGACCAAGTCAAGTGGGTAGCCTCACCAACCTAACCTATTGGAATCTTATCAAAGCTTAGACTCGATTCACCTAGGTTAGCCATGACTCGTGGTCTAGCTCTAACCAAGTGGCCTTAACTAGACCAAATGGAGTTGACTCACATTAGCCATTTTCACCCCATACTCCTGGGCCAAATCACAATTAAACATCACCTTATCTACCCAAATAGCCTTGACCGAATTCGTCATAACCAGCCCATCTTTTCCATTGAACACAATCGTCCCTAGCCGAAAGACCTAGACAATAGAACCAACACCAAGGTGGCTCGAGCCAAGAACAAACCGGCCTACTTAGAGCTACACATGCTGTGTTTTTGCTGACCTAGGAGACCACATAAAGGTCACTTGAAGACCACGTGAATGCCTTGGAGTTTTGGGGCTGGATTTTGGGCCATAGAGCACCTGCCCCAAGGAAGGGTTTAGAGAAGGCTCCCCTTGGCCTCGCCAAGGGGGATGATTTCCAACATTCTTGGGCATCTTGGCTGGAGCATTTCATGAGGTTTAGCTAGGCTGAAGTGGAGACAGAGAGAGGGAGTGTAGGAAAGGTAGGAAGTGTTGCAAATTAGAGAGTGAAAGAGAGAAAAGAAAGAGGAGAGAAAAGAGAGGAAAGTGAGGGTCGTGTGTCTCATTGTAATCCGTTCTTGGAGGTAATCAAGTAAGTGGTTCTCATCCCTTATTCCTCTCTATTCTCTTCTTAACATTTAATTCAAGAAAAGAGGTTGTATTAATGGAGATTTGTCTCCTCCCATGATATAATAAAAAGTAGATATGCAGTAATTTTCGTTCCTTACTTACGCACTCTAATTGTTTGTTTTCTTGATTCTACCTCTCTATATGTTATAAAAATCCTATAACTCCTAATCCCCTCTATGCTTAAGCTAATCTATATATTTTCATTCATTTCTCTTCAGCAATTTATTTTAAGTTGTTGTGATGGTACAATTTAAATTCGGGTGAGTTTGCATCATGTATGTTCTAAAAAATGAAATTTTGTTTTCCAACATCTAGCATACGTTCATTTCTGTAATTTTCATTTCTAGATCTATTATCCGAATACTCTAAAATTTAAGACACCACATCTACACACACAAACACATTAGAAATAAAATTTTCAAGAATTTTAGGGTCGTGTAGCTACGTGAATAAAACTAGGAAAAATCGGGTAAATTCATATTTGGTTTTTGCACAGTCGGTTTTCCTACAATAGAGGTTGGGTAAAAGTATCATATATCTGTCTGCAGTGAACTAAATTTAATAAAATTAGTCTCATCAGAAAGCAGACATCTATAGCTTGTCGGCAAAACTAAAATCATAGAATTTGGAGTTTTGTACACCGAGATACAAAGATTTCTTTGGGCCTTTGTGTTTCTATAATAAAATATCCTGAAACTGCTGAGTAGAGTTCAATCCCCAATTTAATTCTATAAATCCACAGCCCAAATTTTGAAATAAAAATAGTCTTAGAATCTCCATATTCTATGATATATTTTGTAAATTTTTTAAGAGTTTTGAAGATTTCTAAGTCACCAAAACAAATTTGGAAACAAGTTATGAAAACAGAATCAGTTTCTATTTTTCAGAACTTGCAGATTTTTAACTTTTGACCAAAGTGCACGAGTGTGTTTCTATCAACACCACATTTCAACGTGAATTTGGAATTTTACCAACACATATGAAATCTTCAAAGCGCTTAGGCTAACCCTTGAGCATCGGTTGAAGAAGGCCTAAAGCGAAAAGATCTCGCTTAGTCATAATCACCCAAAGTCTAATTTTAAACTTTTGCTAGTTTTGAAAACTAACTGGCACGCTCGCGCAAACGAAGTAGGTTTGAAGAGTTTATTTTAAGTCTCTACATAGGCTTGAAGTGAAATTTTCACATCTACAGTTACTACCATTACTTCGAGGCTTGTCAGCATATTGAGCTTAAACTGACAACTCCCTTTTTAGACCTTCGCAAGCTTGTCGCGTATCCTCTCGTTTTTTGGGAGTCAATATGTATATAAATGTGTGTTGAACCACTTTGTCAAAAAAATCCAGCAAGTTCCCACTTTGGACAACGGATATATATTGGTATTACAAAATTATCTTATTAGTTCATAACTTCCATCTTCATGAACCATCTCTAATAATCTAGTCCATCAATTATATCAAAGTAGGACTAAAGCGGTTTTTGTCCCAAATATCGAGATTAGATCTGTCAATGATCACATACATGGATACATTTAATGACATAGATCATGTATAGTTGTGAAACATCGAAATTGCATGTAATGTATGTTTGCAACTGATCATATCGTACTTTCTAGTGAGATGAAAATTTAAAGTCCAATATCCAAACAACTGCCCATTCTCGATATGCTTAGACTTAAAAGAGCTCCTGGTTGTTGTTGGAATAAAATACCGAAGACTTATATTGTCACAATAAGTTTATTGAGCTTTTAATCACTTGTTCTGAAATTTGGAAGTTTATATTTTTCAGATGTTGCCTTTAGATAGGCTTGAACTTTTTCCACAATGATGCGATTGCAGGGAATTATTTTAGATGTTTAAATGGCTGGCCGTCATGCTCTGTTTATACCTAACGGCGGATCTACATTGAGGCGAGGTGGGGCTGCCACCGAACCTCATTTTAGAGCAGACGATTGAATCCATGACCACTATATATAATTCGTTCCACCTCAAATGATCGAATAGGCAGTTCGCCCTACCCCACGAAAAATTTAGATCCGCCACTGATACCTGATATTAATTTGCAAGATAACCAACAAACTATTAGTTGCAATTTTAGAATATAAGAAAATAGAACAGGCTTAAGTACACCCCTTTTCTTTTTGCTGTGTATTGGCCCTACCTCATCCGATGCAGAATCAAATAGAAGTGGCCTGCTATTCCTCGTCATCAAGCTCGACTCTATGGTCTTATCTCCATGGTTGTCTTCCCCCATCTTCCTTCTTATCTCTATAATAGAATAAGAGCCTAACAATAGACCAATTACTGAAAAAAAAATTCCAACGGAATGCTAGAATTAGATTGTGTGAACTATTTTTTCTCAGAAGTGGAAAGTGAATGGAGGGGAGATTGCTGACAGCTACTGGCCCATCTTAGTTTAGAGAAAATGGTTTTCTAATTGCTGCTCTTAGTCAAGCACACACATATTGAGAGCGAGAGAAAGGAGTACCTTTTGTTCAACTCCGCGGACAACACACATAGAGGGAGAAGTACCATTGCCAAACTCGATCTTTGCATCATTTATATGGTTGGTGAAGGGTTATGATTACAGTCATCTTGTGGCATTAAAAGCTATTTTTTTAAATAGTAATTGTGTTTATTAGTAGCACTTGATAATATCAATAATCTATACTACAAGTAGAAATGATATTATGAGCATTAAAAATCACTTCTCAAATGGTAATTATATCTCACTAGTAGTACTTGATAGTTATTTGTAACTTATGGTTTAATTAATAGTTATGTTCTCGCATTAAAAGTCACCTCTTAAGTAGAAATTATACTTATTAGTATTATTTTATAATGGTTTTAACTTATGATGCAATAACCAGTCATGTGGTACTAAAAGCTATTTTTTGGAGGAATAATTATACTCATTAGTAGCACCACATGAGTTATATTTTTTCATGTTTATATTACGTAGTATTGTTAAAGAATATTTATCTAATTTTTCTCTCATAATGTTGAGTCTTTGCATACTCAATGTTTCAAAAGAATTTACAAGTCCTACTCTAACAATAATTAGATTTTTAATATTATCATCTTTTCTTTATGGGTTTATCTAAGACGATCAAGAATCTTCGTTGTATTTAAAGATGTTTGCTAGACTCCATTGCATCTCATTATTTGATATTGATGGTGACAAATGAATCTAAAAATTAGTATTTATTATGAATCGAAGAATAACGATATCCTAATCTTGTTTTCAACATGCTACATTCAATATCTTCTTAGATGCCGATCACTGAAAAAATCATTATATCTGTAAGTGTTCAACACCAACAATTATAAGCTCCAACGCTGACGATAAACCAACCACAAACACTCAACAACGAGGAGAAGAACGCAGCCAATTGTCTCACCCTTTCGAGCACACGAAGAGGGATCGTTTTTGGGGTTCAACCTCCTTGTTGTCGGTTCATTCTCTACCCACGCTCACACATTCGTTGGAGATGTAGATCAAAGAGAAGGGAGGTTTCCCAAGCTTTTTCACTCCATTGAGCACCAGCTGAGCTCTTCTTCCTCACGGCTGTCTCAAGCTCTCAACTTAGAACCAGTAACACTCTTTTCTTCAACGATGATTATGGTTCCTCTACCTTGCAATGAGAAACGGCTACTTTATACGCCAAGGGGCCTAATAAATAATCAAACCCAATAATAAAGTGGATCCTTACACAATTTACGTCCAAGAGCAAACCCAAAATACAAACTCCAGATCCAAATCAAAATATAATTGCATTTTCTGGGTAGGAGATAATTGCATTTAGGTTGTAGTTAACAAAAGGCTGAAAGCACTAGTCTAACGTTGGGGCCTTTTGAAGACCTACTAGCACTTTGGGCAAGATGGATGGCATTCAAGGGCCCTTGGACACTATTCAGCTGCTCCTTAACCTAAGTCTTCTCCTTTTCACTGCAATAACGATTGAGGGCTGACACTCACTTGTACCCTTCAACAAAAGGATTCATGCAAATAAATTATATTTTAATAGGTGTCACTAAGATACGAATCTCAATCGGTTCGATTCGGGTTGAATCCAACATTACCAACTGGATTTGCATTCAGGTTCGAGTCCCTATAGAAAAATCATATACTCGTGGGTTGTATTTTATGTGTAAATAACCAAAACGGGTTGGTAATCATCCAACGGGTTCAGATTGAATTTGAGTTCGCATTTAAAGTTGGAAACCGTATCCAAACCCGACGTTCACAAATTTTGGATATAAAATCTGACTGATCGAAGTCGGATATGCTACAACCCGATCCATCGACACCTCCTCAAGCTCTTACGCGAATACTCCCTCTTCTGATTACGTGTCTTCTTTTGGCTAAAGATCTCTGACATTTTCAATTCTCATCCGACCATTATGATCTCCCACTCTGCATAAATCGTTAGATCGCCTCCCACGTGTCGAAGAGACTAACACGTGTCACCGAGTGCTCTAGAAGCTGCAGCTCTCTCCCCTCTGTATAAGTTTCTTGCATACTCCGCTAATGGTCGTGTTCGAAGGTTGAGTTAACTTGAGTGGAACAAGCTGTAGATTACTGTGTTTATTATCGGTGGTGTGAGTTTATATAAGCTTGATTTATAAGTCTAAATTGTTTAGAGAACAGGATGCAGGCCGCAAAGAACGCTGCAGCTTCCGCTAAGGAAGCAGCGCAGAACGTTGCCGCCTCTGCCAAAGCTGGCATGGACAAGACCAAGGCTACTGTTCAGGAGAAGGTTCTCTCTCTCTCTCTCTCTCTCTCTCTCTCTCTCTATATATATATATATATATATATATATATATATATATATATGTATGTATATGTATGTATGTATGTACATATATATTCTCCAATTATATGTGGATCTCAATTTCGTAAAAAGGAGTAGTGATCATATGCAAGTAGGTATGCACTGAGCATTTACGGTTGTTTCTGATGAATTTTGATTGTCGGGGTTGGTGATGAAGGTGGAGAAGATGACTGCACACAGCCAGATGGAGAAGGACATGGCGACAGACAAGAAGGAAGAAAAGATCAGCCAGGCGGAGCTCAACAAGCAGGAGAAACGCACAGAGCACGCAGCGGAGAAGGAGCACACTCGTGATGTAGCTGGAGCCGGGCACCCTCCTGGGATGGCGGGTGCAGGCACGACCGTGAGCACTGGTCCTCATGTGACTGCTGGAACGACAGGCGCGAGCCCGGTGGGGCTGAGCACGGGCACTGGCACTACTGCCGGACACAATCCTATGACTGGTGGCACCCATCTCTGAGCATTGTCGACCGAGTCGATCTGGGTCCTGTGCCTTGGACCTTGAGATGCTGGCGTTCTTATTTTCCAAGTGATTTGATAGATCTTTAGAGTCGGTCTCTTGCTTTCTTTCCTTCGGCTGTTGTTGTTTGTGATAACTGTTCTGCCATTGTGATTGAAATAATGACGTGATTCATGTTTTGGAACTATTCACGGCTCTGTACCTCTTGGCTTTTTGATGATCGCGATGTTGCAGCCGTAGTTCACGCATGATGTAAATGTGATAGGAAAAAACAAAAAGAGGGAAATTAGTTTTTTTACACATGGTTTGAGTTTTTGTTTTTAGTTTTTTTTTTTAAAAGTCATTTTTGTTCAGTTTAGACGTTTTCAAAAAGTAAAATTAGTTTTAATGAAGTTTATTTTGTTTTTTCTTTACGTATTTCATGGTTTCATGTATTGAGACCGATAGTGGTTATCAATTATTTTATCAGTTACTTATATCTTTCACTTAGCTAGTAGAGTCAATCTTGATATATTGGTTTTGCCTTTCAATATTTTTATTTTGGGGTTTATTAAATTGTATTATCATTTATATAGTTAAAAGTAAATCGTAATTTTTATGTGTTATGTGGTTTTTCTATAATCAATATTTTTTTTATAATATATAAAAAAGTGTATTTTTTACATTTATATACTAGACGTATTTCAAAATCACACGTAGGTTATATATTTAGTAAAAAGAAGTTTTTTTAAGGTATTTTTTTATTAAGGAAGTAATCAAGGTTGACATATAATATATAGTTATTTTATTTTATAATGATATTTAATTATTATATGTTTGTTTTTTTAATTATTAGTTCAGTTTTTAATAAGAGTAATTATTGTATTTTTGTCACAATAAATGACAATTGGTTTGTTGGTCGGTTATGTCCAGTTTTAAATCATGTATAAAACTGTTTATTCAAACAACACTCATAGTAACCATACTTCAAGCAACATACTAGTTTTTGTGTATGCAACACTATAAGTTGATTTGTTGTCATCTTTGCTTCTAGTAAAATCCAATCACTTTTAGTTTATTTGCTTGAAATAAAATTTCAAGTTTTTTGTTTTTTATGATATCTTAGAGTTCTTTTCACAACTATCTAATGTTGTTATCAAGGATTACTTTAATATTTACTCAACATCTGAATTGATATCAGGTCTTGTATATAAAGTAACATACATTAAGTTACATATAGCTTATACATAAAGAACATTAAGTTTATCGTCTTTTTCATCGGAACAATCAGTCTTAATTAATTTGACTCCTTTCGCAAGAGATGTAGTTGCAGACTTACTTTCACCCATTTTAAACTTTTTTACAATGTAATCAATATATCTCTCATGACTTAGACATATAAGTTTAGATTATCTCTTTATACTCAGGATTTAGGATGCTTCTCTCATATTTTTTATTTCAAACCTTGAGTTTAACGACTTAATTTTGATAATAATCTCATTGTCATTCACAATTAACAATATATCAAGTACATATAAAGATAAGATGACAAAGTGGTTCATATGTACAGATCAACTTCAATAGTTACAAATCTAAGTACAATAATAACATTTTGAAAAGTCAAATACAATTGACAAGGTAACTGTTTAAGGTAATATAAGGATTTTTTTCAATATATATATTTTATCTTTTTAGCATTCAACTATATATCCTTCAAGCTTATGTATATATATGATTTCATCTAAATCTCAATTTAGAAAACAGTTTTTACACCTAGTTTATGTAAATCTAAATCATAATATGTTGATATCATCAGGATTATTCTTGTGGATGCAAATTTCACAACAGGAGAATATGTCTAACATAATATATTCTCTCCTTTTGCGAAAAATCATTTGCAATCAACCTCTTTTAAAACTTTTTGATTGTTCTATTGACAATATATTTTTTTTAAAACTCATTTTTGCTTATAGTTTTTCTTCCTCTTGGTAAATTAATTAATTTTCATACTTGGTTTTTCTCTATAAATTTAATTTCTTCATCTATAGATTTTTCTCAATCTCAAGATTGAAATGAGTTAATAGCTTATTAATATGTTAAATTTTTAGTCAATTCATCTAAATTTACCGAGTTATGCACTTTCTCAGTAAGGTAAGTGTGATAATTCTTTAAGTAGAACGGTATGACTGTAGGTCTTTTGTGTCCACTTAAAGTTTCGGTTTGATGAAGAAGCTCATCTAGAGGTTTAAATGATGATTGATCTAGATCTATTATATCATCAATATACTTTTTATCATTTTCAAGAACGTCATTCTTAGTGTTCTCTAAGAATTCAGCATCCCTACTTTCTATCAGTTCATAGTTCTTATTATAAAATTGATATCCTTTAGATCTTTTATGATATCCAATGAATATACATCTTAAGGACCTACTATCTATTTTGTCTCTAGGCTGGTAAGGATCTTTACATGAGCGATAAATTCCCACCTCTTGAGATGACTTAGGTATGATTTTCTTTTAAATCACATCTCATATGGTATAGAGAATACAACTTTATATTGAACTCTATTTAGTATATACACAATTATACTTCCCACTTTTCCCCAAAATATCCTTGGTAGAGAAGCATTTATTAGCATATACCTTGTAATATTCAATAGGATCATGTTATATCTCTCTGCTATACCATTTTATTAAGGTTTCTTGAGCATTGTATTTTGCTTTGCAATACCAAAGTCTTTATAGAATTCTAAAAAGTTTATAGACTTGTACTCTCCACCTCTATCTGATCTGAAAACTTTGATTGTATGCCTCAATTAGTTCTCAAATTCCTTCTTATATTATTTGAATGCTTCAAGTTTTTCAAATTTATGTGCTAAGATATATATATATATATATATCGATTAATCATGGATAAACATTATACAATAAACTTTTTTTCGGTATGATTTTACTCTAAAAGCTCCACAATTACTAGTTGGTGGATCGACTCTGAAGCGACCTGACAAATTTCAAAGAGCAAAGATGGAGCAATGGATCTGAAGGAATAGAAGCCTAGCGAGCATTGGGTATATACGAGAAATAATACATTTTCTAATGTTCTTCGGGTTGGATCATTTAGGATTTTTGTACAAGGCATACTAATTATACTTACTAATGTATTAATTATAACCTCTGTTAGGCGCAATCTTTTATTGGTCACTGCCTTAGTAAAGAAATGGTTTGAGGTCAAATTTGTCCCTCACAAAGTCACTGTGAGAAAGCATGGTAAGATAATATTTTCTGGTTTATTTGATGCTAAGTATGAACCGTTCAAACTAAACATAAATAAAAATAAAAGTTCTTCGTCTGCTTATATTAATGGAGTCTATATAATTAATGTGAATGTATGGCATAAAAAATTGGGTCATATAAGTTTAAAGAAGTTGAAAAAATTAATGAACTTTAACTTATTGTCTAGTTTTAATGAAAACACTTGTAATAAGTGTGAAGCCTATATATAAGGAAAAATGACTAGAAAATCATTTTTCAAAGAAGTGATTAGTGCAACAACTTTATTAGAGATTATTCACACTAATTTATAAGAAATAACGCAGATTATATCCTGCATTTTTGTTGGGTCACGTTGTTGATTGTTTTCAACATTGTTCTTTTTATTGCGGTAATCCCTTTTGTAGTGTTCCATTTCGTCAAAATTAGAGCACTTACCAGAGAAGCGGATTCTGTCGATTTCTTAAATTTTTGAATGCCCTACTTTTATTTTTACTAAATTTTTTATTTGGTTTTCTCTAATCTTGGTTGTTTTTGGAATTAGACCATAAATCATCCTGAGCAACTAACAATATTTCTCTTTTGTTTTTGTTCATATGTTATTAAATTACTAGTTTTAATGGGAGTTTTGAAAGGGTAAAATCTGGTCCAAGTCTAAGTGTTGCGGTTACTATGTTTTAAAAAGGTAATAGATTGTTTAAAATCGTGGATATATGTATCGGTTTAGAAATGATTGACTTTGTTACAGCTAAGGATTTGTTGGCATTTTCATACATGCATGTTTTGGCATTCTCATTAATGATTAAATATACCCGGCACTCTAGCACAATTGTTGCTGGTGGTGAGTTCGAGTTCAACTCCAGGGTGCATGTGTTAGTCTCCAGCCTCCTCTTGTAACGAAAAAAAAAGTGTGTGAATGAGTGTGCTTGTTGATTTTTGAGATTTTTGTGAGGTGATGCATTGTTTTATTGTTTTTATTTGTGGTATGTTCTTGCCTTGAGACATATATGATTCAAACATGTTAAATATATATATATATATATATATATATATATATATATATATATATATATATATATATATAGAGAGAGAGAGAGAGAGAGAGAGAGAGAGAGAAAGAGAGAGAGACCTCTACGAATCAGTAGGTGACCTCCTCATTGTTTCAACTCATGTAAATCTGTTTGCAGTGCAACTCTGGCCCTCTAGTCCGTTCATATACTCCCCTAACGTTTTATATATATATATATATATATATATATATATATATATATATATCTCTATGAACCGGACTGTGCGAGCTTATTGTTTGCTTCTTTTCAGCGTGAAACACGATACAACATGGAAAATTGACCGTCTAACATTTGCAATTTCCCATCTTTGGACTTTAAAACGTTGGACGTTAAGGACTACTTCAGTGTTCAAATTTTTTCAAAAGTTTTATTTCTTTTGATGGAAAGGGGGAGGTGTTCACAGCACGCGGCTTGAGAAGCTCATGGGCCCAATCAATATGTTTCGGTTTTGAGACCATTTTGGTTTCAGTTCTGGAATCACTCTGGAAGTGTAAGAACCAGTTTAATTTCTTTTTGTCTGTTTTGGTTTCGAGTTGATTTCTAAAAATCATAAATCGTAATTGAATCGGAGGTTTTTTGGTTATGGTTTTAGGGTCAGTTCAGTTTCAGTTCGAATTGTCTATATATATATATATATATATATATTGAACATGGTATACGATAGTAAATTCAAATAAATATTAACCATTTATTTGAGTGATAAGACGGTTGAAATTTGAATTTAAAAAGAAAAAATGTGTATGTATTTTAGGTGTACCTAATTAACATGTACATCTAGCTTTTTGAATGCAAATTTGATTTGTATCAACTTAGGATGGATGGTTGAGATCCAATTTGTTAGCACTTAAGTGCAATAGCATATTACTAAATATTTTATATATCTGCACATATATATACATATGTTAAAAGTTCAAGCTCATTCACGATCTCAATCAAAGTCAATTAGAGTTGAACTTACTAAGCTATATCTCAACCTGAGCTTAGTTAAATCAATCTTCATTGTCCAAGCCCCAATGAGCCTACATAGATGAACTCAAGTTGTTCAATTATAAGCCTCGCTCAAACTTGAGCCTGTTGACTGAAGGTCTATTGAGGTTTAGCTCAGACGAAACATTTTCTTAACATGTGGAGTGGAGCTTCTCATACGCAAGCTCCACTACGTGGCCCCATTGCACCCTAGATAAAATCAGGGTTGGTGTGTATATATATTATATGTACATATATATATATATATGTATATGTATATATATATATATATGTATATGTATATATATATATATATATGTATATGTATATATATATGTATATGTATATATATATATATAGAAAGAGAGAGAGTTTAGATTTGGGAAAACCACAAGGAACCATTACAACCGTTCGATGATTTATCACATAAAGCATCTAATACACATGGTGCATTAAATATGTAAAGCATAAAATTTTAATTGTACTTTTAATTAATCTCCATCATTTATCATATCAATTATAAATAGTGAAGATGATGGGTTTCTTGTGATTATCTGTTTTTTTTAAGGCTCCTTCAATCTAGATTTCCCTTTTCTTTTCATACACACACTATATATACATGTACATATGTATGTATGTACATGTATATATACATAATATATACATGTATATATGTGTATACATATACATATATATATATATATACATACATACATATATGTATGTATGTATATACATATACATAATATGTATATACATACATACATATATCTATGTATATATATATGCTTTCTGTCGTGCCTTTCTTCGTCTGCTCTAGCTTTCACCTTACACCAATGACCTGATCCCCCAATCTAGGGGACGTTTGATGCAGAGTTCCAAGTGGGTTGGGTCCCTGGGTTTTAATAGTGACAAATCCACGTACCTATCAAATACTAAACAATGTTGGTTCAGGAAACTGCAGTTCCATCGGTCAATTTTAAGCCACAAAGGCCCACAGCTTTAGGTGGGTCAAATGATTTGGGCTCAACCTTAACCTTCGAGAACAAATAGCAAGACACTCTCTCCATTTTCCTCATTTGCCCTAACCTTTTCATCCTCTGAACAAAGTGTTGCTACTAATCCTTTATGGTAACTGTTGCTAGACATGGCCATTTCGAAACCGGATCGGTCTAGCGGTTCAATCTGGAACCAAACCAGCCCACAAACTGGCTGAAACCAAAACCATCAGTTCTAGCTCCGGAACCGGGAATGTCCTGATTCTATTACAGTTTGTATATTTAAAAAATCAGTCCAGAACTCGAACCATTGTGAAAACCGGCGATTTGGTTCTAATCTAAAATTCGTCTAGGTTCGGTTCCGACCCGAAACTATTGATTAAAATATATTTTTAAAAAAGAGAGCACTATGTGACACTCTCTCGTTGGATGATATATATATACATATATTATATATTAATATATATAATATATAGTGATTGATGAGACAATGGCTATCACTAACAGTCGACTGTCACTCAGCCAAAGGGTGCACATGGTGCCCGAGTTTTGGAGAGGCGGTCAGCCTCGTTCACCACGTAGCTGTACCGCGGGCACCACGTGTAATAACCTGGGTCGAACCTGGAAGGTCCACCTTGGGTGAAACACAGTAACACCCGATGTGTAATTGTGTTGTAAGGAAAGAGAGAGGGAGGGTAAAAGGTAACCGCACGAGCAATTGCAACGTCAAGAGGAATCCAGCGACCAGCGACATCACGAAAATCGACCATGTTATAACTAATTTTTCATATTTCTATTTTTTTTAATTTTTTATAAAAAAATTAGTTGTTGATCATTGTTTTGGGCTTGAATTGAAGCATTGAGGTAGCACAAAGGGTTTTGGTAGGATTGAGTAAGTTGTAGGTTTCAATTTGGTTAGAAAATGATTCAAATTCATCGGATTTTCCATTTTTTGTAACTTATCATTTTCATCTTAGCTTTTCGGCTAAACACCATCACTGGTGGTTGTTTTTGGGTTTGATCCCTGGACCATTAGCGGTCTTGATTGTTGCCAAAAAATGGCAAAATAACCATCAAAATACCACCAAAAATACCCCTTTTTAGGCATGTCCTAATTCTCATGTCGTGTCGTGTCCAACACACTATGAATGTCATTCGTTCGTATTGTGTCTTCGTGTCTCATATCATGCTAAGAGTTTCGTGTTAGATAGGTCGTGTCTTGTGTCAAAACATGAACAGTTTCTAGGTTTGAAACAAGACTTGTTTGAGTAATTTCAGGTTTTATGTTGATATCGGAACACATGCAACCTACAGTGTCGCCTATTTTGGATCGAATATGGATCTGGGTGATAGTTTAGATCCAAGACAACTTAAACAGCCACATGGAATTGGTTCGTGTCGGGACTCATGCGGGTGTGACATTGCGTGGTTCCCGATGTCAACCATATTATACTAAAGCCCCATGTGGTGCTGGTACTAGAGAGGCGGGTAGCCTTGCTGACCGCTTGGCTGGACCGCGGGTGCCACTTGGTGCTTGCGTCCATATCAAAATAAAGTGGACACCATATGGCTGTTGCATACTTGTTGGCTGCCTTTAATATTTATTATTTTAAAATTGTAAATGGGTGCCACATGGCACCCATTTCTTGGTTAGCCATCAATCATATTGACTGTTTGATTGACCATTTAATTGATTTTTTAAAATTATATTTTAAAAAATATTTGTCTATGAATAGTGTTTTTGTTCTATAAATAGTAGTTTTCAAATCGAAAATCATGCAACTCACACACTCTTGCTCTTCCTCTTGCAACCTTACTTTTTTTTTATCTCTTGCTCTCGATTCATATGATACTTTAAGTATTTCATTTTTATTTTGGCAACTATATTTTAACAAAAGATACAAAAATCACATTTAACTCGTTCTTCAATTTTGTGCTCTTATTTTTTATTTTCATATCATTGTATTAACATTTTATTTTAATTTATTTAATTATTTTATTAAGTGAATGACTTACCGTCGTGATCTTCTAGTTCCAAAAACAACAAAAATCCATTTTGAACATAAGCAGGAGTTGCCATAGTCGTAAAAAACTTTTGATGTTAATACCACACTATCAAGAAAGCATGATAGATATAGGTTACGGTACAAGACTAACATATCATTTATGCTGGAAACAATTTCACTTTATAAAATTATATAATGAAAAAGACAATGTGAATCAAGCGAAGTCTAACTACTATGATAAAGTATATAATTTTAAGCAAGGAGATTGTTATGACACACTAACAAATCATATTATAAAAAAGCATCTAGGAGTAATGTGTTTAGATGTTCATCAAACACAATTTTCTGCATATCAAATGTTATCCTTGACTATGATGAAAAAGCATCTAGGAGTATACAGGACTAGTGGGTCTGCCTCTATGAGATTTTCAAAAAATATTAGACATCATTGGAACTCGACCTATCAAATGTTATCCTTGACTATACCCTATAGAGTGTTATCAATAGAGTTTATGCACATTCATTTTTCATAATCAAATTTGTTTAATTCTGATTGAGATGTCTATACATATCTTTAAAAAAAAAAATATTTTAATAATGTTATAAATGTATTATCTTGTGTTTATTATCTAACATGTCATTTATTTGATTATCAAGCTTTAAAAGTAGTTCATGCATTATCATAATTTTGTACCAATTCTTATTTATCTCATACTATGTTAGAGATGACAGAAAAATGACTTAATTATTATATAGATCTTTCAACAATTAGTTTAGTTGTTGTTGCATTATATCCTAGATTAAAATTAAAAGGCTGAGAATTATTTTTGAATGTTTATTATAAAGATCTTTCATTAAATGAGCTTAAGGATATCAATAGTATAATCAATGATATAATATTAAATATTAATCAATTATGTGTTGATTATAATTATGTGCATGATCATCTTATTCCGCAAGTTGAAGAAGAAAGCAGTGACAATCATGCATCCTCCTCTTTTTGTAGTAAGTTTTTTAGTCATATTTTGAAATCTAGACTTAGAAAGCAACCAAAATATATGGTCTCGATCTAGTTTGAGGTATATAATGTTATTCATTATGATCTTCATGAATTTAAAGAACATGAGGATGAAGATAAATTAGATGTTTTAAAATAGTGGTTAGAGCATCAACTTACTTATCTAATTTTATCTTTAATTGCTAAGTATGTTTTTGTTGTTTCAATCTCAACTATTGTTTTAGAGTAAGTATTTAATACAAGAGGTAATATATTAGATGAAAACTGCTCTAACTTATAACCTATGACCTTAGAAGCTCCAGCGTACATAGATGATTAGACTAGAGCAAGGCGTCAAGCATAGAAGTATGAAGAAGTGTTGGTTGACATATATATTGAAGACTATGCTACTGAAGGAGGAACTAGTATGACCACTATTGATACTATTCTAATGCAAGTATGGACGACGATGATGATCAAGTTCAGAGTCAATGACTTTAGGTAAGGGGTTTCTATCAAAAGTTAAAGTATTACATAGACTTTGATTCCTATCCACCCAAGAGGATATGTAGGAGGCATAATTCATAGGTAATTAAATTATGATCAAGCTCATTATTTCTTTTATTTTTATTTTATATATCTTGTATAAATTTTTATACATATATTAGATTATATTTTATAATATTATAACTTAAGTTTAACATCTTATTATTATTATATATATATATATAATACAATACTTATATAGTTATATTATATAATACATTACACATATCATATATGTAATATGCTATATACTTACATAGTTACATTACTATTGCATAGTCTACATATATTTTGTAATGTAATATATCGTGTATGCATAAATTAATGAATGTAATACTTATAAGTTATAACTTATAAGAACTTATATAATATAACTATATCATTTTTAATATAATATATGTATGTATAATGTATTACACTAATACTTATAGTTATAAACTTATATAGTTATATAACTTATAGTCTTATATAACTTATGATCTTATATAGTTTAATAGTTATAAAACTAAACCGGATCTGAAGCTAGATCCACCTCAAAACTGAATTTGAAACCATCCAAAAATCGGAGTCGAAACCACTAAAACCGGATCCAAATGTGCTCCAAAACCAAATTTGAAATTGTCCAAAACCCGGATCTGAAATTGTCCCAAAACTGGATCCAAAACCATCATAAAATCATATCTTAAACCACCACTATCACTCGAGTACGACTCTGAATTTTGCTATATTGGAAACATACATTGGATGTTGTTAGATATTGCATTATCAATTTGTTGTTGATCATTCATTGTTTGAAGCATACATTACGTTAGCAAGAGGCTTAAGCGGGTTTTTTGTTTACCTACACAAGTCATTTTTAACTTCAGGTTGACTTTGTGGGGCTTAGGATGATCCTTCGTATATGATGATAGAATGCTTTGTATCTCATGAGGTTTAAATCCATGTTTGTTTTGCAATTTGTACCACTCTTGATGTTGTTGGTAGATGTGACTACAAGGATACTGACATTTTCTTTAAGGTTGGTTTCTATCACGTCCCACAAGTGTCGACCAATAAGACATAGGGCCCGTCCATGCCATGTGGTTGATACCCGTGAACCGTTAAATAAATACGAAGAAAGCATAACCCATACAATCAAAGACATGTCAAAAGTATATTTATTAATATACAGTTTAAGATCCAACAAGGTAGTGGTACAATAAAAAGAAATTCAAAACTACATGAAGTCTATTAACTCCTACCATCTAGTAGTGGAAGATAGAATCCTACTTCAACATCCCACGTGCTCAACGTCTCAACTAGTATACCCTAAAAATGTTTAAATTGAATCATAAACACCACACTATGCTCATAGATGGATGTGATCTCTCCACAAAAAATCATACTAGAGACATATACCATTTCAAACTAGGCAATGAAAAAATATATATATTATCAACAAAACAATATTATTACCAAACATGCATGCATACTCAAACACTCATCAAGATGCAAATTAGTTTCAATATCATAAACTTTATAGTATAACAACTCACTATCACGTCATACGAGTTGCCCACACCATACTTCTGTCTAGCTATGTAACCTCCGACAATGCCCTCTATGTGTCGAGCCCAAGATCCTAGTGCCTTTCAAGCCCCACCAAATCCAGCTTCTCGGGTTTGTGGGGCAAAAATATCTAGATACCTCACTAACAAAGTCATGCATTGAACCATATAATCACAACAATAACTCCAGATCACATCTCATATCCACAATAACATCTCTTGGGTCATCTCCTAGAATCCACGTAACTACATTCACATCCACAATAGTCACATATATCCAGTTATCTCAAAATAACATATCTATATCAAAATCATACAATCAAATCAAGTATCAAATTTGTTTTACTATACATAAACTCTACTTTCGTTGATTAGTTTCACTTATCCCCAACTCAGGCATGTTGTAATCGATATGAGTTGCTCACGACAAATATAAGTGCAAACCAGCTCAACCAACGAAGTAGCTAACACAACTCAACATATCTATGAGTTAGGACCATCCGATATCTCTATCTACAATCCACTAATGTCATATACTATCATAGAAAACAGATTCATACCGATAGTATTTCACTCGCCTACAATGATAACCAACAAGCTAACACTAACATATATGTTCATCTAAAATCCATTGACATCTTATACAGTCATTAAAAATTGATTCATACCCATTAAGTGGTTTACTCGCACACAAGCACACTCATGTCATGCACCCATATAGTCATCAAAGCATTTTAAAGACTATTTTACAAGCCAACATATATATACTCATTTAAAAGTATTAATAAACATTTCACAATCTCATGCTTCATCTAAAACAATTAAAACTACATCTAGCATATAACCGAAAAGAGAACACATCCACCTACCTAATCCCAATATAATAGTACTAGTTCCCTCTTAATCACCTCGATTTAATCCCTAAATCATGATAAAAGCATAATATTAACATTCTACATTTAAATAAAAACCCAACGGTTCAAACCACGTCGACATCATATCTCAAACGATTAAAAATCCTAAAAAAATAAATATGGTGAAGTTTGTACCTTGGCCTCTTCACATACAATTTCTTTTTGTCTTCTTTCTCTTTTTTCTTCGTTGTTCTTCTCTCCACCTCTCCTTCTTCTTTTCTCTCTCTCTTCTTCACCATTCCTCTCTTCTCTCTCTTTCTCTTTCTTTCTCTCTCTCCCTCATCATTCCTCTCTTTCTTACTCTCTCTCCTTCTCCCTCCCTCTCTCTCTCTTTCTTATGTTGGAAGGAAGGCAGTTGCCGCCTTTCTTTTAGTTGATTAGTGGTCGTCGTGGCCATTACTGAGCTTTACAGTAGACGGGAGTCCATGGCTCCCATCCGCTGCTCCACCACGTCTGGTTAGGTCTATTGGACCTGATCCTATCAAGATTTCATAATTTACCCTTCTTACAAAAAAATTTGTCCTCCAAACTTTTAAATCATACCTGAAGAGATACGGATGCTTCTCACGTACCTCCTATTCTATTTCCCAAGTAGCCTCACTCGTCGAATGGTTACTCCATTGAATGTCCAACTTTAGTACACATCAACGAAGAACTTGCTCCTTCCAATCGATTATAGTAATGGGATATTCTTGATAGGTTAGATCTTCTTGTACTTTAAGTTGTTCTAGTTCAAGCACGTGAGAATGATGAGGAATGTACTTCTATAACATCAACACATGGAAAACATTGTGAAGGTTAGAAAGAAAATTAGTGGGTGCTATTATTTGGTAAAAGCATCGGACTCATCCTATCGACGAAGAATTTAATATGGTCCGATGAATTTGTAGGAGTTTAGATTTCTGGAACTTGGTATACGACGGTACTGCGGGGTGTGACTCTCAAAAACACATGCTCATTCGCCTTCCTCCAACTCAAAGAGGTCTCACTCCTTTTACTGATCCGATATAGGCTCTTTTGTCAACTCTGAGCCGACCGCATCCTTTATCCCGAAATTATCCTAACCTTCTGTACTGTTTTAAGCTGTGCACAAGATCGAGTCCTAATCATAAGGTGCTCCTCCACAATAAGTACTAGTACAAATACGTGCGTGTTCTCAGACCGTCATCTCAGATAGAGCTTCATAAGGGTGTTATCCCTATGCTCGATCTTTGGAGTATCAAGTATTGCAGGTGAATTCTCATCAAAGGCAAGAACCTCATGCTAACTTCCAAATATGTTCTAGAGTACATGCTCTCAAGATCTTCCAATGATTGAATCAGTCCTTCTCCGTTTGACCATCATATTGTGGACGATAAGCAGAACCTCAAAGATGAAGTTTCATTCCCATTGCTTTTCTGTAGGCTCCTCACAAACCTTGATGTAAACTCCTATAAATTCTCTGATAAGAAAACAATACTAGAAGGCAGGTACAGTGAAGTCCAACAATCTCCTGCCAATCTACAAATAAGCTAATCTCTCCAATTGAATATCTTTATGTTGATCTGGGTAAGTGAGTCTATATCGTAAGTTCTAATCCACATGATTACTCATATGGAATCATAACCTTTTCGTCCTTTGTAATCCAACAACAAAGTCCAATGTGATGCCTATCCTATTTCTATTCTGGGAATAGCCTGCGATTGTAAACGTTCCCCGAAGGTCTCTAAAATGTTCAACCTTAAGCTTTTGACAAGCTAAATCAGACAAGACGACACGCTAGAAGCAACGTCCTGCTTCATTCCTTTGCCACGAAATAACCACTTCGGGATCTTTGGTACATTTTGGTCATTCTCGGTGGATAATACTCGACCTGCTCGTATGGGCTTCATCATGAACTCAATTTCCTCAAGTTCACGAATTACTAGGTACACAAACCTGGCTATTTACGAACCTTAGAATACGTACGCATTCATCCAGGAAGTCGCGATTACAATGATACTCGCCGCTTGCTTCCTAGCTCTCATCATTGCATAGGTAACAGTGGGCATATCTTTCTGCTTTCCTCTTGAATTTCTTCCATCAAATTCACTTCGAGCCGGTAGTGATCTATATTCAAACAAAGTCTTCTGGTGTCCATACGCCACAGACTTACCATATCACATCCAGGTAACTAACTCCAAATCATGGGTAGGGATAATTCTTTTCATGCGTTTTCAACTATCTCGATGCATAAGCAACTACTCACCTATGCCGCATGAGAAAACACACCTAAATCCATTCTGAAGCATCACAAAATACTTCAAAAGTCTCCCGAGGATCGGGAATTACCAAAACCTGTGGTGTAGTTGTCAACCTCCTCTTTTAAGCTCTTGAAACTATCTCCACACTCTCGAGTCCATACAAAAGTACTACATTTCCTAGTTAATCTAGTCAAAGGTAGTGCATTCCGGAAAAATTCACTAATGAATCTCCTTTAGTACCCACTGTGCCTATGAAACTTCCTATCTCACCAGGGTCTTGGGTCTCTCCCACCGTAACACCGTCTCCACTTTACTAGGGTCTACCGAAATTCCTTCTTTAGAAATCACATGCCCTAGAAATCGAACTTCGATAGCCAAAATTCACACTTTGACAAGTTTGGCATACAACTTCTTTTCCTTGAAGGTCTCGAAAACTATATTCAAGATGCATCTCATGCTCTTTCCATTGTCTTTGAGAATAGACTAGATGTCATCAATAAGAATACTACTACAAACTTGTCTAGTAAGGTCTAAAAATTTTGTTCATGTAGTCCATGAATACAATGGAGCCTGCATTCGTTAACCTAAAGGACATCACAAGATATTCATAATGCCCATACCATGCAATTGGTTAAATAAATCATAATATTTTCTACAATTGAGTTTGCAATTCCCTTATTTCAGTATATGCCATTCTATATGGTGATCTAGAAATTGGTTGAGTACCAGGTTCTAAATCAATTACAAGTTCAACCTCAAGCTCTTAGAGGAAGTCCTGAAAGGTCATCTCGAAAAATTTCTACAAATTCTTTTACAATAGAAATACTCTATAAACTTGGTTTCTCTTTATTTCCTCTAACCGTCACTACCAGAAAGTCTTCACAACCTTACTTCAGATGACGTGATACTCGTGTAGCCGACATAAAAGTAGTTGGATGACTCATAGGTTGACTTTCAAGTGTAAATAAAGACTATTCATGTATATAAAATGTAATACATCTCCACTCACAATCAATCACCGTACATGTATATAATGTCAACCAATCAATCCCCAAGATAACATTAAAATTAGTTATATCTAGAATAATTAAGTCAATGAGTAGATTCCAACCCTAATAATGATAGAGTAATCTTGTAACATACTGGATGCCATAACAATCACATTAGTAGGTAGGTTCACCAAAAATGACTCATTCAACATTACTAGTTGATAAACTTGACGAGTAAAATCTTCACAAATAAATGAATGTGTGCACAACAATCAAATAACACATGTGTTATCTCATCGCAAACAAATAAAATGCTAGTAACTAATGAAAACTCATCAAATTCTTGCCTACTTGGTGTGCACAAAGGTCCCACTCCACTCGTTTGTTTGACAGGTGCCCTCTGTTACATGATATCAAGACACTCACTCTTTCGATGTCATACTTGCCCACAACCAAAACATTTGAATTGAGATACCCAACTCGTAGAACTTCTTTCTTAAGGGTGAGTATCTCTAGAAAGACAATCCTTTTGTTGATGACCCGCACCCTGCATCTATAACATGTAAAGCTTGCTTGGTTGACCTTTATGTTGCTCCTTGACCCACTTGAACTAGCACTTGAGCTATAAGGGGAAGTTTAGGGTCCATGTTGTGGTGCCTGAAACCTTAGAGTTCATCTATGTTGTCTACCAGTCTTACTGCTCGAAAGTAAGTTTTTTTGCTACCTCCTGACTGTCAACATAAAGCTTTTGGGCTTTCAGATGATGTTGACCATATGGATATGGGTCAACTTGACCCATTTGTAACAAAATTTTAAACAACTTACAAATACGAGTATTGATATGCATACTCAGGCATAGTCAAAATTGAGCTTTTAGAAACCCATATACAAACACACATACCTGGTGCAGGTACTCTACCCCCTAATATATATGTATATTTATATATATATATAAATGTGTGTGTGTGTGTGTGTGTTCATATATATGTTGCCATGTTCTTGCTGTCATGGTTTTTTGAGTTGTATCTGCATCCATGCACTTGTGGATAGCTTGTGAGTTGTGATTTTATGTGAGCTCATTAAGGTTGATGCTGTAGTGAGCAGTTAAAATGTGAACAGTGGAATTGCTATTTTAAGGCCATGTAGTCATTTTTTTTCTGTTACCAAGTGCAATTTTATAGAGCTGTTTATGATCCGATTTTAGTTTTCAAAGTTTATGGTTATTCTAGGATTATTAGTTACTCTTGTTTGTACAGGTCAATGAGACAGTTGCAGAGCAGAAAACGGATACTGATAAAAATATGTTGGCTATGTTTGATATCTTGAGGAGGCGGAAGCGTGTTCCCCTTGAGAATTTAGTGCTTAATAGAAACTCTTTCTCGGAGACAGTAGAGAACATCTTTGCACTCTCATTCCTTGTCAAGGATGGAAGAACTGAAATCACTTTGGATGGCAATGATCACCATTTTGTGTGTAAGTAAACTTCCGTCAGGTTACTATTCTTGATGGGTTTTCAGGTTGGCTACTATTCTTGATAGTTAGTTGATACAGGCTGTTCTCAGTTCTGTCCGCCGCAATAACTTCTCATAATTCACAGTGCCAAGAAATGCTCCTGCTGCCAATATGATTAGCTCAGGGGAGGTTTCATAGTCATTTTGTTTTTAGATTTGACTTCAGGGATTGGTTAAAGGGAGGGTCTTTTTTCCTGATTTGATGGCAGTTTCCTGATTTGATGGCAGTTTGAGGGCCATAATTTGTTGGTTCTTTCTTTTTTTTAATTTACGATAGGAATATGTGGAAACAAAGAATCCATGTAACTGATCTCGTCTAGTATGGGAAAAGGCTTAGTTGTTGTAGTTGTTGTTGTCTCTTTTTTTTAATTTGAGCATTTACTCTCATTTGGTTTAATTCCAGTTTCTCCCTCAGCATTTTCCCAGCTATCATATGCAATCTGCTTTTGTTTGATGTGCAAAGCGCAGTGACACATAAACAACTATTTGTTTTATTCCTCTTGCTACACTTCTTTCCTGATTCACTTACAATTCAAGCGACGAATATGAAGATTAGGTACTTTGAAGACGGATGTGCACTTTTGGAGCAGCTTCAAGCATTTTGTAAGAACTCCGGTTCATGTTGATTTTGCTCCTTAATAATTGAGCCTATCTGGATTTTGAACTTGAGCACCTGGAGGTCTTAATATGCCCTTTTAAAATTTTAATGACACTTTTACCCCAAAAAAATTGAAGAGGCACCCGTACACACCGTGAGTGCTATGCAGGAACCGTTTCTCTCTCTCTCTCTCTCTCTATATATATATATATATATATATATATATATACAACAGATACATTGGATTGGTACTTGTTTAAAAAACGGTAAGGCACTTTTTTAAAGAAACGGTGATGTCATGAGTCCTGATCTTCCGTTTTCTTGTTTGTTGAAGAAATTGGTGCAAACACATTATGAGCCTGAGTTGAACATGCTTTTTCAAGCTGATGGCTGGTCTTTCCATGTATTGAGCTTCTCTTTAGCAATCCAAGTCATTCTTGTTTCACTGTTATGGAGCCCTTGGTTTTAACCATGTCTTTTTCGATCCAGTTATGGTACTGGTGGTTCTCTCTGGACCCATGTTGCAAGGACAAAAGAAAATATGTACACATTTTTTTGATATTTTATTCATTAAAAATGAGTTTCTGAAAATTATTAATTTCCAAAATAGATTTGGTTTTATACTAAATCATAGTGACATGCGTGCCAGACACACATCATGTCACACTGCCAAATGGTGTGTGTGTGTGACATAGCTTCTGGCTTCTGTAGCACGGAGTTCTGGGCGTGATACTTGTCAGATTCTGTTGATTGATGAAAGATTGAAGTTCATACTTCGTGATAAGTTACCAATTTTTTTTTTATTACTAGATTGTGGTGAGCTAGGTGGAATTTGTGAGGATTTTTTTGTGGGCCCCGGTAGGAGTTCCCCACAGAAAGGGGAGGCCTCAGGCCTGGACTTATGACAACAAAGAATGTTTGGGAAGGGGAGAACATCGGAAACTCTGCATCCTCACTCTCCTTTCACATGAAATTATGCTGATAGAGAAATCCGCTCAGAACTCTGAAACCTCAGAAGCAGATATTTTAAATCCTCAGTTGAATAAAAAAATTGAATCAAGTTTAGTTTTTCCATGTTAGTATGTCTAGGAAGGAGAGTTTCCTTGAGGGTTTTCCCCTTCTTGGGTCTTTTGATCTTGCTATCGTCCTGTTGGGTGTGTTTGTTGAAGTAAAACAAACAACAACAACTAAGCCTTTTTCTTCCTATACTAGATGGGGTCGGCTACATGGATTCTTTGTTTTCACAAAGTTCTATCATGAACCATGCTAGCAATTAACTTAACATGAGCTACATTATTGGTTATTGCTTTTTCCAATACTTTATGGTCTTCCTTTTCTTCTTTTACATTTTCACAATTTAGTTTTTCATACCCTCTTATTGGAGCTTCTTTTAGTTGCCTTTCTAAATGTTTAAACCATCTTAAATAATTTTCTCTTATTTTGTCGTTTATTGGTGTCACTCCTAATTTGTTTCTAATAACCTCATATATATGGTCTTTCTTTCTCATCCATCTCAACATCTTCATTTCTGCCACAAATATCTTTTATACATGATTAATTGTCAATACTCAAAACCATAAAACATAGGAGAAGTAGAATACTTGATGCCTCTTTCCATTTTGAAAATTTTTCGCATCTCAATACATAAGTTTCGCATCTCGATCAGTTTGAGAAATGTTCTTAGCAACCATTGCAAAGGTAAGAATGATAGTTTCCGACCCAGCTGTGAACTTGTGATCCTTCGATTTATTGATGATCTAAAAACGTGGCTCTTTACTCAGATAATGAAGGATCAAGTTGCCCTTGGCGAGGAGCTGATGCCACGCAGAGGTACTGGCGGTTCTGCAACAGAGGCATCTTATGATGTCAATAGAAGTGGTTGCGAGGAAGTCCCTGAGACTCCTTTTGAAAGGATGACAAGAAGACGTGCCCACGCTATTGAGGAAATTGCTGCCTGATTGAAAAGCAGAGTTTTTCCGCATAATTTAGAGTCGGCAATCATATTAACAAGGTGTTTATCAGTGCCTTCAGGCAAATTCTTCAGGGTTTCAAATGTTGTATCCTTTTGCTGAAAAAGGAATTTCATCATCCAGGCTAATATCATAAACGAAAAGAAATGCTGCAGGATTCAGGGGAGATAGCCATATCATGCATTGAATATGTAAGGTCAACCAAAATTGTGTAATTCGCTACCCAGATTAGCATCCTTGGGCGCCTATATTGATGCCCTAATTTTGTTAGGTGGTTCGTTCTGTTTTCTTTTATTCTTGTGTATAAATCTTAAATCTTTCTAGTATTTCAAGATCTCCTGAATCTTCACAATAACTTTACTGAATTCTGAAAGGATCGTCACTGTCTTTGAAGAGCTCTTGCCAAACACTAGCTCCTCTAGCAAGGTAAACCTCATGCGATGTCGCAGCCCTCATGGCACAGGTTTACTCACACGTGCCACATTTGGTGAGCAGGTTGGGTGCACTTTGGCTAGGTCCAGGGTGCCGGGCTCTAGTCAAGCTGAAATGAGGTTTTCCGTCCATAGTTAGGATCTCGTTTAGTTCTCTTTCCTTTTGATTTGAATTCTTGTAATAACTGGGCATTAGATCGGTCATTTGGGCATTATTTGGTTGAGTTCAGTAATAAAACAGGCCAATAAGATCCGGTTTTAATGTAATTGGTTTGAGTCTATGTTTTGGAACGGGTCCTTAAGATCCGGCTCCACTTAGTCGCATTAGGGTTTGGTATAAAAGAACCCTCCTTTCGAGGTCATTTGTTCAGCCAGTCATTTTGGAATAAAAATCGTCTTCGTCCTCTTCTTGCTTTGGACTTGGATGTGTACGTGTGCAGTGTAAAGGGAGAGAAACCGTGCAGTGTGGGAGAAGATACTGTGTGAGATGTTGGTAGTGTTCAGGCCCGGTCTTTTTTTTATGGCAGCAGTCCGGTGTGGCCGTTGCTATCAGCAGGCTCTTCCAATGGCCGAAAATTTCCGGTCTACTGGAGGGACAGTGACAGGCGATGATACGACCTTACTGCCGTAAGTGCGAGTGTATTGCGTCACCTGCATGAGGGCAGCTCAAGCATGGCAGATATTAGAACATTGGGTTGCAAATCTACGTGGAATTTGTCTTCCCTGTCCAGCCTGTTTCATCAAATACCTTTTTCTCAATCTCACCGCTATTTAATTCACGTTATCCTAACACACCAGCGTGCGGGCAGATGCACACGCATACAGTAGTAACCATCGACGCTTTTGGAATGCATATGATGTTTCGAACATGGTGTAACATGCTAGGTGGTCGTGCATGTGTGATGCTTTCCCTTCCTCTTTTGTTTCCCGTCTTCCAACCACCATGGGAACATGACATGGTAGCTTCAGGAAAATGCCATTGATCCTGATCTTCATTGCTCTCCTAAAGGGCGTGTCATGAAAGGGGCATCAACGATGAAAGAGAAGACGAGTGCTCTTGAATCATACCATATTAGCTGGAAACTTGATCAAGGCTAGAAAACTTCTTGCATGAACCAAACTCCAACACTTCAAATACATGGAGAAATTGTGATGCACTTCCCAAATACATGGTAGCGACTTCCCAGCTGAGCATATGCAGTCTGCTTTAGTTTGATGTGCGAGAAGTGGTGACACATACGCAACCATTTGCATAATCTTGCTACACTTCTTTTCTTGATTCTCTTACAATTCAAGTGAAATATGAAGTTTCGGTATTCCGAAAACAGGTGCGTTTTAGATTGTAGAACTGTGGTTGAGCAGCATCAAGCTTTTCACGAGAACGCAGATTCTCTCAGTGCTAAGGGCGTTCTTTTGCACAAAAAGCGATGACATTGAATCCCTCTTTGTTCTTTCAAATGGATCAGCATTCTCCTTTTTTGTTGAATAAATTGGTGCAAACACATTTGATCCACATTTGGACATGTTTTTTAAAGCTAACGGTTGGTGTTTCCATGTAAGTGAGTTTCTCTTGAGCAGTCAAAATCATGCTTGCATCACTGTTGTGCCACGATATCAACAAGCAATACCTGTAATGAAGCTGAAATTTGGATTGGTAGACGCCGGCGCATCTGGCCAAGGAGACTAGGAAAAACGTTTAAGTTGAAAGGCCCATGGTTTTGATAGACGGCACGCACATCTTAATGTTGGTCGTCCCCATCTTTTTCATCAAACTAAAAGGAGGCGTTAGCGACTAAAATCAGATGCTTCAACGGACAGAATGGATCGATGCTCACATTATGTATGAAACCCGCCTAAACCAGTCACATTGCCTATACATGCATTGTGCATAATATTATAATGAATTTTCCTTCACTAAACCCAGTTGAACAAAGCAGTATAGTGGAACAATTATTACTCGGGAGTCTGAAGGAAAGAACAGTTCTCTTGTTCCTCAGGGAATTTGGCTCGGAAATCAAAACAGTTTCACTAATTGAAGGAATAGATAAACAAAAGAGAAATGCTCTAGAAAATATTTGAGATGGTTTGGGACAGACGGTTGATGATTAGAAATGGCATTCTCGCTGAAAATGCTGGCAAACATAATTCAAGTGGATGCATAGCTTGCCTCAGTTTTAGGAATACCTAGCTCAGCAAAAATTGGACTATCTACGCCCACGCCCATGGCGTGCAAACCATTGTCAACATAAGTGATGGTTCCGGTCATCGCAGAAGACAAAGGTGACGCCAAAAATGCAGCTACATGGCCAACCTCATCTGCGCCATTGTCGAGAAATCATAAACAATGATTCAGGAAATTTAAGTAGTCACCATGTCACGCAGTACAAACCTGCTAATAGTTCCTTCTGCAATGGTGCATTGGCAAATGAGTAGTTAATCATCTTGTCAATGAACCCGATCGCCTTGGCTGCACGACTTCCCAATGGACCTAAACATGCAAAAAGTATGATCACATTAATCCTAGTTTGCGAAAATAACCCTTTTAGATCACCCTCCTGATTATTCTAAGAAACATGCAAAACTAAAGATTTCATTTGGTCAAATTTTCCCTGTAATGGAAGTTCAAAAGCAAGCACCTGAAAAAGCAGAAATTTTTGAGAAACAATTTCAAATATCCAAAGGGAAGGGGGGAGTTAGAAAAATAGAAGGACCAAATACACAGGATATCTATGTGTGTCATGCATAATATGAAAGTGTGGAAACAAAAGAATTGTAAACTAACTTTTGTATCACTTTCCAAAGCAGCTTTTGCAGAACTCATACCACCACCATATCTGCATATCAGTCAGTTCGAAATTTTGTCAATCAAAAAATGTTATTAAAATAACAAAGTATATGAGTTTTTGAGGCATAACCAACACACCCAGGAATGATCCTCTCTGAAGCAATGTATGTAAGAATATATATATATCCAAATGATAAATGAAAACACGTATCATACTGTAGAAAACCGCGAAAGATAACAGTCAGGAGCCGGAACCCCCCCCCCCCCCCCCCGCCTCTCTCTCTCTCTCTCTCTCTCTCTATATATATATATATATATATATATATATGTAGCTAAATACCTTCAGTATAACCTAACCACATCATGAGCCACAATAATCATTTATTTATCAATAAGGGCAATTTTCACAAAGAAGAAAGGAGAAAATAACGCTATGAAATTGAAGATGTTAAGGAAACATCCAAGAAACAACTTTGTGAATAACCATACAGCGTATATGCATATCTGCTCTTACAAGTTTGGAGCTGCACAAGAATATAAAAACAATACATCCAGATCAAGAAAGGGTCAAAAGCAAATCAAACTGATATTACATACCTGGGTTCATTATTGGGAGGAAGTGCTTTAGCAGAGAAACATAAGAATAACTTGATGCAGAAACTGCAGCCAGGTATCCCCTCCTTGAAGTTTCCAACAAAGGTTTTGTGACCTATTCAAAATATTCTGTTTTCAAGAACGGAAAATTTGAGGGAAAAAAAAGAGAAAAGGATGAATATGAAATACAAATTCCACCTCTGGGCCATTAGCAAGGGAGTGCACAAGGATATCAATGGTTCCATAATCACGTTTAACACACTCAGCTACTTCCTGAGACACATCACATATCAAGAAGAAGCATACATTTGGTTAAGTTATGAATGTGATATCAAAAATTGTTTAACCATTAAAAGGACAGGTAAGGAGCTTATATAATTATAATCTACCCAGCATAACTACAACAATAACATCCCTATATTCAAACATCGTGTATCCTACATAATTCTTCAAGTTTGTTGCTTCTTTCATTTTCAATTACTTTATACTTGTATGTTTATAGTATTCTTAAGAATAGCACTACAACCAGTACTCTTTACCTCTTTTAATTTCGTTTATAAATTAAAACATTTAAATAACAAGAGTTCACCAAACATTTCCAGTTGTGCAACAGTATCCAACTCATTATGTAGCTGGACGTGTGTAAGGCACAAAGTGAATACAATCATCAGAAAATTAATAAGTAACATTTCAATACTACAAGCGCTAGTACAATCTAAGGTCCCAGTCGCTCCACAAAAGCACACGCATGAGAAGACCAACCCAAGTTCAATGAGGAAAATAGCGAATATGGGCATCAACTACCAAAATCATACATCAGAGGAAATAACGCAACAATTTTGTAGAAGGCACATAGCAAACATATGGTGTGGCTAGGACATGGTTTTAACAAAAAGATCTCCAAGTTCATTAAAATTATGAGTCAACGTCCATCCAGATCATCAAAAATAAAAAAAAGAGGATCCAGTATAACCAGTAATATGAAGAAAAATCATGTACCTGAACTGTCCAATGTGAGGACCCAGCATATCTCTTGTTTGTTTTGACCTGGAGAGGAATCATCAGATAATTTAACATGATCAAGAGAAACAAGTTTTAGAAGCAAAACTGCACAAAAGGAAGAATGCATCCTTCATGTCAAGCGATAAAGAACCATGTTTTTAGTCCTACATCTTCAGGAACATCCTCAGGGCAGTCATAAACAGCATCCAAAGCATACACTTTTGCTATCTCCATCAGAGAACCATCTGGTAATCTGCCAAAGAAAGTATGAGAGCATATGAAGATCAAAATTCACAAACTTTCACTGCAAGGAGGAAGCAAGGAAAGGAATAAAGAATGAAATCTTACACACGTGACTCATCAAATTTTCCACGCCTCAAGCTAGTCTCAAAAATATTTAGTGCCTGCGAGATTCCAAGTGTGAATCAGGCAGGAAATTGTTTCAGCAATGTTGAGAACGCCCATTTACAAAAGTAAAAAAAGTACTTACAGGTACCCAAGTTCCAATGAGGATCTCAGCCCCAGCAGCAGCAAGTGCTTTAGCTATTGCCCAACCATAACCATTGTCATCAGCAATTCCAGCAATAAATGCCCTTTTACCTGGTACTCAGAAACCACTAGCAGTCAACAGAAACATATATAGAAGAAAAAACTGAAGATACCCTAAGTGCCTAAAATAATAATGACAGCATCTGGGAGTTAGGATAGGATTTTGGAATTAAAATAATATACATATACGTGAAAGTGTCAGTGAATCTCCAACCAATTTAACTATATTGATTTACAGAACACCAATGCATAAAAATGAAAAAAGAAAAACAACCATATCTTACATAAACCAAAAAAGCTAATATTACAACAAAATACAGGGTTTTCAGGAAACTCCCAACTTCAGGCACATAGACAAGTTCACCATTGCCTGAAACATCGTTCTCTGTTGGGTAATCAAGCCAAAAGAGCCTTTGGGGTCATATGCTGTGGGTGATGAAAGATAATTTAGCGATAATTTTGTCAAAGCATGTCCACAATGTGAAAAATCTCATAACTTAAAGAGAAGGAAGTGCAAATGTGGTAAAGTAATGCTTTCTCTGGAATCTGGAGCATATGTATCAGAATGCAATTGGAGAAAACTATTATTTGGAATAGATTCAGAAATTTGCACATAATCAGTGAATCTAGATATCAATGAAGTCATCCACCTTAGTTCTAACTAGTAAAGTTCTCACTTTCGAGCATTTGAGTATCAGTAGGCGGACTTGGTTAGCATAGTACACATGCAATAATATCACCAAAAAAAATCGTTGATAAACATGCCTGAAAGAGTCAATGACTGTCACAAGTGCATCACTTAGAACAAGTCACACAAATACTATTATTAGGTGCTCTGGCATTATTAGATAGTTACAACATAAAGTACAATGCAGAAGTTGACAAGCAGCAATCAGAATCCTATCTAATTTCCCTCTCCCAGATAGCATGAAAACCAGTTATAATGAAGCTTGATTGTGAAAGAAGTCTTTCAACCTTAGTTCCTATGTAGTCAAGTTCTAATCTTTCCAGCATTTGGTAACTAGTGGACTTGGTAAAATAAAAAGTATAGAATGCAAGAACATATCACCAAATCACCTTGCCGATTAACATGCCTAGAAATCCAGTGATGATCACAAGTGCATCATCTAGCTAGATTGCCGACAAATACCAATTTTAGTAAGCCTTCTGGTATCAAGAGAAATTAAAAGCATCAAAAGCGAAAAGAAAGTGCAGCAAAGGTGACAAGCAGTATCTTAAGAAGTTAAAGAATTCTTATACAATTTTCCTTTTCCTAGATTACATTAAAACCTCAATCAGCAAAGTTATCTGATAAGTCCTAAATAACCTTAGTAGAAAACAAAATCCACTGTTTATTCAACAGCTTGTTGATTGGAAATTGCTATTATTTTGTACTTTTCTTTTGCTATCTAATACCCAAGTCAAAGTCTTTTTGGAAGGCCAAAGTCCATCACTATATATAGCTTGCTTCACAATATAATTTCTGTTTATTTAATGTGAAACCCAAATGGAAAATGTGACTTCTAACCTCTAAGATCAATAGATAAGCTGGCTGTGGCAGCACTTCCATTTACACCAGACATTGCCTTTGTCACAACTCTATTATGCTTCCAAGTACAATGCGCATAGCTTCGATCCAGTGGGGAAATTGATGATATAAATGACGACGTTGAAATTTTGGCCTTGGACTCTCCACCCAAACCAACTCTTACCACAGCAAACCGTGGCTCCTGAAGCTTACTTGAAGAGGCACAAGGCATGGCCATGGCCATTTGAAGATTTGATGCAGCTGCTGCAGCCATCAACTTAACAAACAAGCCTAAAAACTACAAGGAAACCTGCAATAACGTCAAACAAAGTTGCTTTTTAAAGTTAAAGATAGAGCTATGAATTATACAAAGTCATAAACAAAAGGAAAATCAACTCCGAGAACTGAAAAAGGCCTTGCATATGATTAAATTCTAAAACGGCAAAAGACGAAGGCATTTTTCATGAAACCAAGAAAGATGTGCAAATACAGCAAGCAACATTTGGAAAGATCATACGAAGCAGAGCGGAGAAACTAAAACACGAACAACATTTTTAACAGCATTCTGATAACAAGGTAAGTACAAACGAATATATTCGAAGAGCATGTAAACAAATCCGAGCGGAAAAGAGAGCAGATTAGGAACATTGAGGCAGATTAATCGGCAATATTTTGATAGGTAACACGGATCTAAACATTATATGCAGACGATGAACATTTTGAGGTGCACCATAGAGAAAAAGTGAGGGCAGAACAACCAGATCGTGTTGATTTCTGCTGCTAGCACTTCAAAGAGGAAAAAACACCGTCTTCAAGAGCATTTTCAGAAAGAATTAAGAACCTCGCCCGAGCCCACCGATACTGAAAACAATGACTTTCCAAGGAAACAAAACAATAGAGAATGACGAAAAATAAAATGAGTTTGATACATGACTCTGAGTAACTCATCAACGACACTTGAGTCCACACAAATAACATCAATTTCGCATGTTTTATATAATCAGACAGGAAAATGAGCCGATATTCCCTACTTCAGTGTACATAAAGATCAGGCTCTTTTCTCTATTTTTTTCACCATCGGTATCATTTTCAGGCAATAATCATAGTAGAAGCTACAGATAGTCGAAAATCATAATTTCGAACAGAATCCGACGACAGAAACGGGAAAACGAGAGCGTTTCATGAAGAATTCCTCGGGACGGGTCACAGAGAGCTCGAAACAAACGAAACTCAGGCCAAAATTTCGTCTCGTTCGCATGCATCAACAAATCCCAGAGGAAAAACTGAGAATTCTCAGACCTTATTTATATGCACACAGAGATCAGGTTGTTCTCCTCCAACTTACCTCTCCCTAGTACGGGAAAACTTGTTTTGCAGCCGATTCTAGCAATCCCGGAGACGATACGACTTGAAAAAAAGGAACTACGGGCTTTAGAGCTCTATCCACTTCGTTCCTGCTGCCGAGAGTTCTCCGCCTTTGCACGAAGAGCTCGTCGTGTCGCCTCACTCACTCAAAGAGCGTTTCCGATGGAACCTAGGCAGTGGCTTTGTAGTGTGCTGTTGAACAACGACAGCTCGAGAAGCGAATCTGGGCCGTGCATGAGGTAGATCGACGGCGGGGAGAGAGGGAGATTCGAACGTGAGAGCGAAGAGTGGAGCCCAGTCAGACGACTGAAAGAGGTTAACATCACACACCCAGTTTTCCTCCCTTTCTTTTGTAAAAGGAAGAAACTTTTAGTAAGGGGTGTTGATCGAACCGCCAAAACCAACCGAACCGAACCGATTCGTTTCTAGATGTCTAGCTGTTCGATTCGGTTTTAGCAGAAAAATTTTGGGTGGTTTGTATTTCGGTTCCAGTGTTGAAATTGAATCATGAAAACCGAACCGACTCGAACCATATATATATATAAACCTGGGTCCTGGTTGCTGTAAGCTCGCTGAGTGCAAATCCTAGAGTTGATTTCCTCTCCGCTCCCTTCCCTCCTCTCTCTCTCTCTCTCTCTCCGTTAGATTGCGACCTCTCTTCGCCCGCCACAGGCAAGCATCGTATTCACCATGTGAGTGTCATCTCTCCCGTCTCTCTCACTCTATCTACATCCCATTGAGGAAGTTCTCTCCCTCGGCCTCATCGAACACCGACCATCGCATTGTGGTTTTCCGCGTGCATAATCCCCATGATGTCTTTCAGCTCTCCCTCCCTTTCCCTCCATCTGTATATATTTCAGGGGATTTATGGTTGTGTTTTTCAGTTTTTAGGGTTTGTTTTATATTTTAATTTCTGCTTCGTCATTCTCATTGGAGGTTAGGATTTGTCATTGTGTTTTGGGATTCCTGCCTTGTGATCGTATTTTGTGATTGTGTTTTCTCTGATAAGGTTCTGGTGCAAACGTTGTATAAACTGCTTTGGCCAAATTTAGGACCAAGTGTTTTTTTTTTTTTTACCCTTTCTTGTTCGAATCATATGCCATTTAAATGCCAAACCTGTTTATTTGGATTGTTCTTAAGAATTCAACTAATAAAATGAGGGTGTATTGGTTGTGCACTCGTTTTCTGTGCATCCAGGCATTCAATTTCAACAGGTTTATAAAAAATCATATGTTCCTTTTAATTGCTGATATAAGGTGTTTGTTTGTAAGACTATTGCAGTAAGGACCTTAAGGGGCTTCATTATATCTATATATACACGTAAATACAAATATTTATAAGTCTATATATGAGTTTTATAACATTATATACATATAAAATGTGAATATATATAGCTTATATACTAACATGGATTTAAATCTTGACAAGTTTATAAGTTTATACATATGGGTTTTATAACCTCATACATATAAAATGATAAAACGTGGACTGTACATCCAAATAATTTCATGGCATTTATATTGTATTTAGCAAAACCCTTAAATAAGTCGAGTTGTAGTTGAGAATCAAATCAAACTGGAATCAGTTGTTCGGTTTTGGCCATTCTCTAAAAGTTGAGAACCGAAACTAGCAGTTTGGTTGGAGGTTGAGGCTAGAATCGAACCAAACCGAACCGTGAACATTCTTACTTTTAGTTAAAAAAAGAAAAATTCAGAAAATTAGCTTGAGGTTGGTCATTTTTCTTTTTCATCATTCAAAAAAGAAAACGATGGATCTACCAAAATGGCCGGTTCTGGTTTTCTTAGAACCAGGAATCTGGACCTGGTCGATTTTACTTCCAATTTGAGTCCTAAACCTCCTAGAATCAGTTGTTCGGTTTTGGCCATTCTCTAAAAGTTGAGAACCGAAACTAGCAGTTTGGTTGGAGGTTGAGGCTAGAATCGAACCAAACCGAACCGTGAACACTCTTACTTTTAGTTAAAAAAAGAAAATTCAGAAAATTAGCTTGAGGTTGGTCATTTTTCTTTTTCGTCATTCAAAAAAGAAAACGATGGATCTACCAAAATGGCCGGTTCTGGTTTTCTTGGAACCAGGAATCTGGACCTGGTCGATTTTACTTCCAATTTGAGTCCTAAACCTCCTAGAATCAGTTGTTCGGTTTTGGCCATTCTCTAAAAGTTGAGAACCGAAACTAGCAGTTTGGTTGGAGGTTGAGGCTAGAATCGAACCAAACCGAACCGTGAACACTCTTACTTTTGGTTAAAAAAAGAAAAATTTAGAAAATTAGCTTGAGGTTGGTCATTTTTTTTTTCGTCATTCAAAAAAGAAAACGATGGATCTACCAAAATGGCCGGTTCTGGTTTTCTTGGAGCCAGGAATCTGGACCTGGTCGATTTTACTTCCAATTTGAGTCCTAAACCTCCTAGAACCAGAAAATTAATTAAAATTTTGATTTTTTTTAAAAAATATGAGACCAGTGTGAGGTGAAACCACTAGTTCTGGTTCTGGTTTCATGGAAGGTGGAACCGGAACCAAGCTAGGTTGTCCCTAGTTTTGGGTATGATTTGATCGATTTCGGTTTCTGACCCAGTTCGGTTCTGGTTGGAACTGCCAGACTGGTTCTAAACCAGCCACTTCTAGATCTACTTTCATGAGGTGGGGGTCTACCGCAACCAAAAGCCGGAAAAGTAGAAAAAAAGTATAAGCAATAGCTGGATCTGTGGGCTATACAGCAAAGCCCACGGAAAAGCCTTGCTTTATTTGCCCGTCCTTAAAGAGTTTCCAGGAACCATGAGTTGGGTTGAGTTAAAAGGGCTCGGGCCCCTTAACCGTCTAGTCCCTGGATCTATTCTCAAGGGCGGCATGTATGAAGAAATGCCGTAGGGAGGATTCCACACCTTTGGCATCTAACCATAACTCGGGAGATTAGTCTCTCTCGGGTTTGAACATTTCATAAGCCCTACATTGCATAGATACGGGTCTGGTACCGGTACCCGCAATTAGTACGTGTACGAGATACATGAATTTCAGAAAATCTAAGGTACAAATATGTATTATATATAATTAAAGTATATGAATTTAAATATAGTACTTCATAATTGACAGCTTAATATAAGAAGATAAATTTAAGCAAATGAATTTCACTTTTTCTTTTTTACAATTTACTTTCTATAGTGAAGAAAACCAGCACGGGATCTGAACAGCTGATCACCTAATGGTATGTCTCTCTCCACGTACGCCAAATCTCAGGTGGGAACTGTGTAGACACTTACAGGTGTTTGATTACGAACCAGGCCCTCTAGTACAACCCAGCGGCCGTCGGAGTTAGGTGTGGAGGTATTCGCCATTGGTCCTAACCAGCGACGGGTTTTCAATCAAATTGCTTTTGAGAAAGATTCAGTAAATTACGAATTGGTAATTAAAGGTTTAAATTATTTATAAATATGTAAGAAAATATATTTCAAAGATTCAAATTTGGTGCGACTCCAGCCCAGAACGATTTAACCTATAGTTTTAGGAGTCCGTTGTCCGGCAAGAAGTCAATAACCTACTGATTTGATCCAAATTGGCTGGCTGGATTCTGTTTGACAACAGTGCTTCAATGAGCAAAGGGCAACAAGTTTCATTTTAAACCAACCAGGAATCCGCATATATGGACCTTAGCTTAGTTAAGGTATGTAACAAGGTGCTTAATTTTGAGTCCTCAACTGCTCACCCTGCAGCAGGGCGGACTGGGGTTAGTGTAAGCCCGTTTGCGGAACCCTTTCCTATTAAAAATGTAATTTTTTTTTATCATTTTGTTAATGATGTAACTTTTTTTATGTTATTTATTTCATATAGCTATAAGTTAGTGATATTCAGAACTAATTTTAATAATTTATGCTAGGTAGCACGGGTTCTATTGGGGCAGATGTGGGTTTTGAACCTTAAAATCTAAAATCTAAAATCTATGCAAGGGTGGGGCAATGCCGGGTGTTGAAGTCTCCAGCCAATACTCATCACCATCTTATAGATGCCACGAGTTGAGAGTCCAACCCAACCAAAATACACTCCCGATGTATGCAATGAAAGAATGTCCGAAAATCCGTCTGGCGACAGATTAGCTGCAAAACAGCAACTACATGAGAATGTTTAGTTAACTTCAAATTTAATCAGATCGTCACCCAACTATTTTGAAATGTTACAATAGTCCCGTCATCCATTTTGTGCAGCACAGTTGGAGATACTTTACTATGCTTCTGATGATGATCATGTATGGGATTCAATAATATACATGTTGTGGGACTGATAAAGGATGCCATGTACCATTTAATACTTTGAAATCCCAGGCTCTCTACATGCCAGAGCAGTGACATCTTGAGATTCACATATGTTCAAAAACCACGCATCATCTATCGAAAGTGAAGCAAATACATGAACCGAACAATTTCATTTAAGATATCGTGAAATATTGCTTCTTAAAAGTTACTTAAAAGCAATAAGAATATACAAAAAACAACTTCAACAGACTCCCAAATAGGAAACGTGGAAATCACAATATACTTAGCAAGTCACCCAAATTTCTTCATGTTCAACTTGACCAAGAGCTGCAGATGCAAGATGCAGTCACTCATCATCTATGGAAAATTCCGCAAAAACATATTATTCAAAATGGAAAGAAAGATTATGAACTGAAGCATTTCATTTAAAATATCATGAAATATTGCTTCTCAAAGTTTCATAAAAACAACAAGAATCAACTTTAGCCGACTGTCAAATAGGAAAAATGGAAATCACAACGAATACTTTAGCAAGCACCAAAATCTCATGTTCAACTTCACTAAGAGCCGCACATGCAAGATGTTTTGCAATTAAGTAACACAGATACAATGTATCCACTTAGTGAAATACATGAAAGAAAGATATCTTATAGCATGTCAGATTATTCTTCACAATGATGACCAGTGTTGTTCGACGCATATCGTGTCGTGTATCCTTTTAATCCATGATACTCGTATCATATCGTTATGTATAGTAATTTAATACTAAAAAATTGATAAAACTTCAAAAAAAAAAGGAAAAATAAGAAAAAATATGATAATTACAAAGAATTCATATAATTCAAAAGTTTAGTACATATTAATCATTCACCATTCAATAATTGAAAAAGAATTACATATTTTGAAGCAAAATTCTTAAAAAAAATACATTTAAACATTATAATAAGGATCATCAACTAAATAATCTTCATCTTCTCCTTACTGAAGGTCCTCACCACCTTCTGCTTTAAAATCAAAATTTTTAATCCCCTTGATGATGTTGTTGCGCTCCTTCCAAATTAATTCATGCAATGTCTTCTTTGGTTAGGAGTGTATTTGTTTCATTATCTTTCATAATCCACTCCTCTAATATATCAAAATTATCCAAACTTATTGGATCAAATTGGGTTTTTCTTATTTAACTTTTTTAATTACTTCTAAGAAAAAAAGATAAGTAATTAGTAAATAACATTAACAATTGAAGTCAAACAAAATATTGAATTGAATCTTAAGTAATAACTAATATAAGATTACCTATGTCAGAGTGATGCAACGAATTTCTGAAACATTGTTAGGAATGGAGTTATTGTCATTTTACAAAGCTCTCAAAGGAGAGCAAGAACCCTAGGCTAAATGGTGGATTTTGATGAAGAAAGAGTACTTCCGGCAAACCTGGTAGTTTAGGTGCAAAACTGATTTGGACCATAAGAGCATTATCATGACTGAGTAGGTTTGCTCCTGGAGCCATACATGTCTTGTTCTAAACGATCGAGAAGAATGCGCACGACGGACAGACGGTAGATCTCTACCAGCCTCACACCGTGTATCTAGTAGGGCTGGCCACGTAAGATTGAACCAAGACCACCCGAAAGTTCATGTTCGTGTCCACCCAAAGAAAGACAAAAGGAGTCAGGTCTTGTTCAGATTCTCATAAGAATTCTTATGGAACATGAATGACACAAAACATATATATATATATATATATATATATATATATATATATATATATATATATATATATATATATATATATATATATATATATATATAACCCAATGCAACCTACCCTTAATACTATTATATATTCTCCTTACTTTTAGGGAACATTATTTAAACAGTCATAAAATATTTAAAGAAGTATAAAATACACCTTTATAATACACGTCTCCCAATAATTAGGAGTGAGATCACTGGGTTGCGTCAAAGGTAGGCGACATCTAATCTCTCTCTCTCTCTCTCTCTCTCTCTCTCTCTCTCTCTCTCTCTATATATATATATATATATATATATATATATATATATATATATATATATATATATATATATATATGATTGTGAATCCTAGTATCAAACACCACACCCCTTTCAATGCAGGGCAGCTAACACACCTGGAATCAAGAAAAATGAAAAAATTTAATAGTACGGCCGTTGGATCGGCAGAGTGCAGCCTACGGGATAACCATGGGACGTCAAAAGGTATAGTCCATGGTTGAATCCATAGGCTATAATATGGATTCCACAATATCCCCTTGGGCTATAACACAGAAACCATAATATAATAATTCGCTCTTCACCTTACCCTTAAGTTTCCACTAAGCTATCTGAGCTAAACATGAACACATTGAATGTTGCTGAGGAATACTTAGGTGTCCGACGGACCATCCAATGGTTTCACCTTTTATATGTTAGAATTAATGTAACTTAATTGTTGGGTTAATTAAACCTATGGATATGAATTGTATTTAGTTCTTGTTAAACATTTTTATATATTCATTTGATGCATCTTTGATATATATATATATATATATATATATATATATATATATATATATATATATATATATATTCATTTGATGCATCTTTGATATATATATATATATATATGTATGTATATATATATACATACATATATATATATATATAGATACATATATATAGATACATATACATATACATATACATATATATATATATATATACATATATATATATATATATGTATATACATATATATGTATATATATATACATATATATGTATATACATATATATGTATATATATATATGTGTGTGTGCGCGTGTGAAAGTTCTAATGTGTAAAAGTCACATATGGGGGACTTTGCATGTGAAGACTAAGAGACAAAGTTTAGTCCCATATTAAAAGATGAGGGAAACCCACATGTCCTTTTATATAGTTGGTAGCTCATAAACTTTAGTTCAAAGAGTTTGGGGAAGATATGTTAGACCACATATGCACACACCTACGTTGAGCTAGTCTTGGGTTTGAGAATTGTGTTCAGTCTTTGATTTATCTTTTTACACGAAAAAACACAGTCAAGGATAGCTCAAGCAAGGTACGTACTTCTTATCATGTATATGTTTTATCCTGATAAGAAAGTGTAGTTACCCATATGTACTCACTACCAGGGTGTTGATTTCTCTAAGGCAAGTCCACTAGGGTGACTCACATAAATAAGTATTTTGATTTTGATTTTTGTTTCTTATTTTTTTGTATGGTTGGTTATGACTTTTGATGGATCTGTAGTTGTTATTGATTGGGGCATGTTTCTGAATATTGCATATTTGCTTTTTATGCATGTAATCATACGATTTTTCTAACAATCTTAGAGAAATCAGAATTGGTAGTTAATATGTCTTCATTTGCTATCTTCCTATTGATGGTCGACTTAACCTTCATGTTGGAAAAAAATTTCGATACTCACTTTAAATGTTGGGAGCAACATATGAAAATTTGGTTAATCATATTAGGGTTGTATGCTTTTATCGAGTTTGATTGTCCTTTACTTGATGATACTGACCTTAGAAGCTTAGATTAAATCATTGAGTGAAAAGAAAATGATACTTTGTGTTGATATTTTATCGACACTATCGAATATACTTTTTGATGTTTCCATTTCTTTTTCTTCTACGCCAATAAAAGATTTATGGGTTACCTTATTGAAATACAATATTAAAGACCTCAGTCTTGAAAAATATTCGGTGATGAAGTTTTTTTAGTATAAAATGGTAGAGGAAAAATCTATGATTTTGCATGCATATGAATTTTAGTTTTTATGCCATAGTCTGAAGAAAGCTGAGATAAAACTTATTAACAAATTTATTGTTATGTCTATCATTGAGAAGTTGAGAGGACTTTGACTTAGATAACAAGCATAAGAAGGATAATATGACCCTTGATGATCTCATAGTGATAGACACAGTAATAGAGGAAGAATATAGAAGACAAAAACTTGTTATACCTGTTGATAGCATCTGTAGGGTAAACTTAACAATCGGAAAGGAACAGTTTAATGATCCTAAGAAAAAATAGGCAAAACACAACCTGTAGGCAAAGATAAAAAAAAACTCAAAAACAAACCATGTTAGTTTCTTTGTAGTAAGGTTGGACATTGGGTTAGGGATTGTCTCTCGAAGAAAGCCAAAAAACTTGTGATAGCTGAATGAGCTATTGTGAATATGGTGACCTACATCTAGTGACATGTATCTTTTTCTTAAATCTCATATCTTTTCTATTTATAAGTCACAGTATTGGAATGTAGACACTAGGGTTAATGTGCACATCTGTATTGATCAATCTTTATTTATGTCTTTCCATACTGTCTGTTACATAATCATAACCTTAGGGGATCATTCAACTACTTAAGTTAAGAGCGAAGGGCATTTGGATCTTAAGTTTCTTTGAGAAAGTTACGACTCTTTAGAGAGTTTGGCATATTATAATGGTTCAGCAGAATATCCTCAGTGGTCTAGTTTTAGTTAGGGAGGGTTAATGTTAGATTATAAATGTAATAAAATCATAATTACATGACACAGTACTAGGTGTTTCTTTGGGAAGGGCTATTTGTGTGATATAGAGGATCTGTTTAAGGTTCATGTAAAACCAATTATTGATTCTTTTATGAATTTTAGTGTTAATAAAGCATTGTATGGCATGCTATGTGGGTTATGTAAATTTTGATTCTATAAAAAAAGAGATTAATATTAATCATATTCTTAAGACTGTTATAGATAGAAAATACAAATATATGAAAGTGAAGCAACCTTGCAAACCTTTGTATACGATTGACAAAAATCCAAAATTTTAGATTTGGTTCATAGTGACATTTATGAATTCAATGAAATGATAACTAGGAAAAATAAAAGATATTTTATCACTATTATATTTACTTAATGAAAAGTAAAATCTTTAGAAATGAATCCCAAATTGAAACTAACAGGATACTTAAATGATTAATGTTTAATAGAGGAGGAGAGTATACCTCAAATCTATTTCAAGAATTCTATCAAAACAACGGTATCATGAGGTTATTGCTTCATATTTATATCAGTCGAATGGGATAGCTGAACAAAAAAATATAATCATGTGAGATATAGTGAATATTTTACTTCAAAGTTGTGGGTTACCTACTTACATTTTGGGGAAAATGTTTGAATGCAGTTTGTCATATTCTAAATAGAGTTTCTCATAAGCATAAGAAAAATAGTTCCTTTAAGCTTTGGAATGATTAAAAGATTAGTTTTAAATATAAAAATAGTGTAAGGGTGTCTTGTAAAAGTTCTTATCTCTTAATATAGGGAAAAACATTATACTTAAAATAATACATGTCATATTTCTAGGTTATATCGAAACAAGCTATACATATAGATTCTTAGTCATACGATATGACATAGATGACAACACGATCGTTGAGCTTCATGAAGCTACATTATTTGATAATATGTTTCTCATGAAGATTGGAGTTCTCTAAAGTGCATCTTGTAGAGATCCTTACCGTATTACTGATTTTATTCTCGATGATGTGGAAAGGATAACAAATGTGAGGGTGATCCTAAAATTATCGTTTCCAAATCAGATGATTGTAAGAAAATAACTAAACCAAAGAGAAGTAAATGGCGTAGGATATCAAAGAACTTTCGAAGTGACTTTGTTACTTTAATATTGAGGATGACCCTATCACCTTCTAGTAGTCTATATAATCTCACCAGAGGTTAAGTTTTGGAAGGAAGTCTTTAATGATGAAATGCAGTCAATTTTTTTTCAATTATACTTGAGAAATTAGTGGATTTGCCTATTGTGAGTTGAAAATTTTCAAGAAGAAACTAAACGTAGATGAAATAATTAATAAGTATAAGGAAATGTTAGTTGCCAAAGGGTACACACAAAAAAGGAATAAATTCTTTCAATACCTATTCTTTAGTTTCTTAGATGACTAGGATCCAAGTGTTTAAAGTATTATCTTTTGTATAGAATCTCACAATCCATCAGATAGATGTGAATATTGTTTTCTAGCATGATGATCTCAATGAACAAATTTACATATAGATGAGGTAGAGAGATTTGTAGCTCATGGGAATGAATCTAAGATGTGTAAGCTTGTTAAATTATTATATAGTTTGAATCAATATCCTAAACAATGACATAAAAAGTTTGATTGTGTGATATCATCTTTTGACTTTGTTTTTAATGAATTTGATAAGTGTATTTATTCCAAGTCGGTCAATAATGCATTCATAATTTTGTGCCTAAATATAGATGATATATTCTATATTGAAAAAGTTTTAGAGAGATTTGAATATACAAACTCTAGACTTGTAAAGACCCCATATGATTCATCCAAAACTTAGTACAAGAATGAGAATGGTATTTATTTGTCTCAATTACGATATTTTCAAATTATTGGTAGTTTAATGTATCTAACTAACCGTACACGATCGAATATTGTTTTATCCGTGTGTAAGATGAATAGATATACCAGTTGTCGAAATAAAATCCATTGAAAAGGGTTAGACAAAGTACTTTGTTGTATGAAGGGAACTATTTTTCTTCGACTCCATTACGGTAAACATCTTTCACTTCTTAAAGGATTCAATGATGGTAGTAGGATCACGAAGATCTCTGTAATTAATTAAGTCGTTGGATATATGTTTCTTTTGAGGTAGTGGAATTGTCACTTGGAAATATAAGAAATAGATTATTTTAGCTTGTTTTATCTTTGATAGAGAATTGTATGTTTTGAATGAGACTAGATTGGAAATTGAATGACTTAAGAGACTTATGTCCAATTTACTTATGATAAAGAAGTAACTTTCTTAATTTTAATATATTGTGATAGCACGACCACAATTGCTAAGATCAGTTATTTGAAGTATAATTAAAAGCAAAAAGATACATCTAAGTCAAACTAAAGTCTGTAAGGGCTATAGTGTCTCATGGGGTTAAGGTTGTTGATTTTGTTGGATCTAAAATAATACAATTGATCCTTTGACTAAGGTTTATCAGTAGTCCTAGCTAAGAAATCTAGGTTGGGATGAGACTGAAACCTACGATTTATTAACAAGTAGTGTGACAACCTAACCTAACTAAGTAGAGATTCCATGAAATAGGTTTAATGTACTATTAGGTAAATAGGATCAACAACAACAACAACTAAGCATTTTCACATACTAGATGTGGTCGGTTACACGAAATCTTTGTTTCCATAGGGCTCTATCATGTGTCATGCTAGCACTTAATTCAATATAAACTAGATCATTCTTTATTTCTTCTTTTCAACACTTTTGTGGTCATCCTCTTCCTCTTTTAACATTTTGACAATCTAGTTTATCATATCTTCTTATGGGAGCATCCTTGGGTCATCTTTTTATATGTTCAAATCATCTTAAATGATTTTTTCTCATTTTAAACTTTGCTGATACTACTCTCAATTTGTTTCTAATAATCCAACACTCAGAATCATAAAACATAGTAGGTTTAATTGCTACTCTATAATATTTACCTTTCAACTTCAATGATATCTTCTTATCACATACAATATCTAATGCTCTTCTCCATTTTAAATAACCGACACTAATTTTATTAGTAATATCATCAATCGACATTGATCCTAGGTATTTAAAACTTTCCTTATGAGGAATCAAATATGTGTCAATCTTAATTTTCATATCCTCTGAAGTACCCAAATGATCAAACTTATATTCTATATATTCTATGTTTGTTCTAGTAAATTAAAAGTCTTTACTTTCTAATGTTTCTCTCTATAGTTCCAATTTCTTATTAACTTTTTCCTTAGACTCATCCACTAATACAATATCTTCTACAAGTAACATACATCAAAGCACTCTATCTTGAATATGTTTTGTTAACTCATCAATGACCAATATAATAAATAAAGACTTAAAGTTGATCCCTAATGTAACCCAATATTAACTTCAAAAGATTTGTCATTTCTTCATGAGTGCTCACATGTTTTTACACCATTATACATATCTCTTATAAGATTTATTTATGTCAATAGGATACTTTTAATTGTCAAGGTTATCTAAAGAATATCTATTGGTACCCTATCGTAAGTTTTTTCTATATTAATAAATATTATGTGAAGGTTTTTCTTTTTTACTTCAAAATATTTCATAAGACGTCTCAACATGTGAATCACTTTAATGACAGATCTATCGGGCATGAATCCAAATTGGTTTTGTTTTGTACTTGATACTTTTCTTAGCCTACACTCGATAATTCTTTCTCATAATTTCATAGTATGGCTCATTAACTTAATACCTCGATAATTCTTAAAATTCTGAATATCTCCCTTGTTCTTATATATGGTTATAAGTGTACTCGTTCTCTATTCTTTGAACATCTTTTGGGTTCTCCATATTTCATTAAATAGTCTTATGAGACAAGTGAATCTCATCTCTCCTAAGATTTTCCATACTTTTATAAGAATATTTTTTGGTCTTAAAGATTTACTAACCTTTATATATTTAAGAGCCTCTTTGACTTCATTATTTTGAATATGGCACTAGAAATTGTGGTTTATATACTTTTCTGATTTAGCTAACTCTCCTAAGCTAATACTATCATATGTATTTTCATTAAAAAACTTATAGAAATATTTTTTATATATTTTTGATATCATCATTCGCCACTAAAATCTTCTCATCCTCATCTTTGATGCATCTAACAAAAGTAAGATCCTAGTTTTCTTATATCTAGCTTTAGATATCCTAAAAATATATTTTTCATCTTCTTTTTAGTTAAGTTTTTTATATAAAACCTTTTAAATTTTGACTTTTGCTTCACTAATGCTTTTCTCGCTTCTTTCTTTACTTTATTATAAACCTACCAAGTTTCACTAGTCTTTTTAGCATTATACAATTCGTAACATACCTTCTTTGCCTTAGTTTTATCTTGCACCACTTCACTCCACCATTAAGCTTCTTTTTGTATTGGTACGCCTTCCTTAGATTCGCCTAACACATCTTTTATCATTTCTCTAATATGTATAACCATATTGCTCCACATATCAGGTGTACTTATATAATTTCAAGCATCTCCTTGAATAATTTTTTTAAATATATCTTCTTTCTCACATTTGAGGTTCTACCATATAGTCCAAATAACTCTATGCACTCTATTCTTCTTTGTCTATTTTTTTGCCAACAAATTCATTACAAAAAGTCGATTTTGAGTAGTTAAGCTTCTCCTAAAATTATCTTACAATCTTTACAACATGATCTATCTTTCTTCCCACAAACAAAATAATCAATTTGTATTTGTGACAAGCCACTCCTATTAGGTAAATAGGATGACACTTAGTTTTATGTGATACTTTCAATATTTGTTTGTTTGTCACTTACAAACCTAAAGTATTTTGACTCCAAGTTTAGCAAGAGATTATTCTTTAAATAGGATCAAGTCTGATGACAGGATGCTAGCAATAGATCCTTGGAGATGCTCAACTAAGTAATCGACATTATGAAGCTGTAATAGGCAAATCCTCAAGAGTGACTCGTAAAGATAAGTATTCTACTTCTAATTTTTGTTTTCTTTTTTTTTTTTGTATGATTTGATTAAGGCTTTGGATAGATCTATGGTTATTCTTGATTGGGGCATGTTTATGATTTTGCATATTTGCTTTTTATACATGTAATCCTACGGCTTTTTCCAACATCATAAAACCAAAATCGGAATCAAAGTGAAACGGATGGTTTGAAACTGTTTGTTTCAATTCTTTTATAATTTATAATTTTTAGTAAATTGCCATCGATTTGGTTACGCTTTTAAGTTCTGGACTAACGGAAAACCATATATGTCTAAATAAATGTATACTTCTCGTACAGGATGCCATGACCCGCCCCCCAGCCTCCGCCACTTCTCCATAAAACGTTTTAAACTCAGAAGATGGAGAACAGAGAACTCCATGATTATGACCTTCACTTTGAAGATAAAGAATTTGATAGCTCGGCGCCCAATTAGAGAGAGAGAGAGAGAGAGAGAGAGAGAGAGAGAGAGAGAGAGAGAGAGAGAGAGAGAGAGAGAGAGAGAGAGATGCGTTCTCCTTTAGAGAAAAGGTTGAGGCATGCAGTTACCTTTATGTGTTCTTACCAGAATTTCTTATCCTCAACACACCTTATTTCCAGAAATTTGCTTCTTCTTTTCTTGTTTGTTTATTCATGGCTGTTGCCCAGAAGAAGGAAGAAAGTCGATGCACTGGTACCATGCATCTACCTCTGTTTTCTAACGATGTCCTAATTCAGCTTGCTGGGACCAAAATATAAAGGTCGGAAAAAAATCCAAAAGATGTATACAAGTCTGAATTTTTCGAAACTTATTTGAACAACCTCTCCTGAATTTCACCAAACTAAATCTTGCCACACTAGAAAAAGTTTCTAGGTCCGACGCCGTCGAGGAACGTTGATGTCCTCTTCCCTGATTTCATTACTAGACCTTGATTTGGCAGATTCATTACACAGAAATGGCAGGCAAAATGATGAAAAACTGTGTGTAAGGTTAGCAGCACTGAAGTGATGAGAGGGTGATCCAGGAGTAGAGATGTGAACGGGTCAGATGACACAAATCTAAATCCAATTAGTGAGATCCAGTGACCAAAATCATAACCCCATGTACTGGATTCGGTTAATAACGAACCCAATCATATCCATTAAATTTTGGCAGGCCCAAACAAGTGTTGGAAGGAAATAAATGCTCATATGGCACAAATTATAAAGTATGATGCAACTAAGAATGCATGTCGGAGACGGGGTTTGAGAAGGCTTCTCGTTTAAGAGGTGGTTATAATAAAAAATCGAGATCCAGAAAACTCGAAAACCACGACAAAGCATTGTGTGTAGTCTATGATGGTGTTGCTCGTACAAATCAAGCTCTTCTCTCTCACGACCGGCTCTCTCTGTCTCTCGATCCAATTCTCAAAAGGAAATTAAGGTAAAAATCTTTTTACAATAGAAACCAACACCCTTATATATACTAGGAGCCGAACGCTAAAAAGACCTTTTACATGAACACGACGACACGATATTAATGAAAAGGGATACTTGACAAGGACACTTCAAATGTAATACAACAATACCAATGTGAATCCTCACACAATTTGAATCCAAATCCAAATTTATTACTTATATTATAACCTAAATGACTCCAAATCAAATCAGAATCCGAGATTAACGTCATGCGAATCATGCATGAAGGCTATTGGCATGCGGTGCATCTCATGACGGTCAACAAAGTGTTTGTCGAAGAGGGTAGTCGTGAGAAGGCTTCGTAATCCATTGGGTGGATTGCGAATTAATACAACCCGAGATTGACCCGTTGACGCAGTGATGTGCATAGCTGATGGGCCCATGCTCGCGATCATAACACGAGTCATGCCTCATGAGCATGCACGGCTGGCGTGTCCCCAAAAAATAGTGCAAAAGCAATATCCCTTGAGAATCTATATCTGCTTCCAAAGTTGGTTCGTAGGTCAGCTGGTTGGCCATGAGCAAGCACGGAATGCTTTAATGAATGTTGATGGAACATATATGACTGGTTCCTTTTCCAAGAACAAGTTCAGAATCTGCATTTGTAGATCATAGCACGCCCATTGTGGATCCTGACTCGGACCAATGTGCCAGTGTTGGTCGATCCGGACAAAGAAGGACCAGAAATTTAGTGCGGATGAGGCTGTGATGTGTGAAAGTAACAGTCATATTGTTTACTTTGATTTGATCTTAATGACCTTTCCGGCAACGGGGTCTTAGTCAGATCTGTGAGAGAGATTGGTGAATCTTGCAAAGGAATCGCGGTGCACACACACACACACACACACACACACACACACATATATATATATATAGAGAGAGAGAGAGAGAGGAGTGATAGTTTTATATACATAATAATTTAACCAATCAATTGTTGTTCTCACCCACCTTTCCCTACTCCTTCATTTTCTAAAATTATTTTTCAGGAGTTAAAACTATAGATTCCACCATTAGAACCACCTAAAAAATGTATCTATCTATCTATATAGATATAGATATATAAAAGGATGATTTTGTGATTTATTCAAGTTTTTTTAATGATTTTAGTAGTGATGGTGATGGTCTTAAGTGGAGGTGATTTTGAAATTGGAGTAGGAGTGGAGGGTGGTGGAGAAGTAACGTAATAATGTCAAATTAAGGATTATACACTCCGAAACATTATGCATATAAAACTACCTCTTTCTCTCTTTATACATATATATATATATGGTGTACTTAATATTGAAAGAATTAATCTTGTCTAAATGCCTCAACTACCTATAAAAGTGATGATGGCATTTTTATTAGAAATGCATCATCATCCGTTCACCCGTTCACAGCATAGTAGTTTGTTTCTCCACGTTTTGTCCACAAAGTTAAAGTATTTCACTGATAATTACATAATACCTAGCACTCGATTTTCTTAAAACAAGCAAAAACTTATCCAAACTAAAGTCCACTCACTCGTTAAGAGCATCGTCAACTGCTTTAGTCAAGTAGCATAATGCAGATAAACATCCATTGAAAAAGCAGCAAAATTACAATCGCCAAAATTCCATCAAAAGAAAGAAGACGATCATAAAGTTTTCTGTAGTTGCCATGGTTACATCATACTTATCACTACATTATGTTTGAGAGTCCCCCCTCTCTTCATTTTTACACTGGGTGGTTTGTATACAGCTGCCCAACTAACAAGAAAGGGAGAAGAAGAGTTGGTTGTGCGAAGCTTTTCTCATATGGGCTTGCATCCACGAGGAGGCTGCGACCCACTGTCGAATCAAAGAAGGGCGCGCAGTCGGTGGGAGACAGCTTATCATCTCATAAGGACACGAAGCTAGCGACAAATTAAAGTCTCGCCTCTGATAAGGTGAGTGATAGTGCAATATGGAGACGTCCGTCTCTGATAAGAGACATGACGTTTTGTTTCTTTATATATGGGCTCTGACTCACTACCTTCAAAATCTTTCCACGGTTTTTAGGCACTTTTTTTAGGGTCATTTCTTAACCAAGAGATATGACGTTAGCTTCTTCATATACACATATATATACTTTTAGCATACAAAATTAATTAATTAATTATTATTATTAAAAAAATTATATCGTATAGTTAACGTATTTTAGAGAAAAGATTTAGTTGTTATTGTTCACGTATTTGCAACTTGGCTGTGCACTTTTTTTTCATAACAGACCCCAATATTGTTTACACCATTTTCACTTTAGAGTAAATTCAGTAAAGATGTTACTCTGAATCCGATCTGGTTCTTAGTCATCTAAGAGAATGGGAGGCTGAAGCTATATGCATTTTATTTAGGTATCCAACTCATGACCTTCAACTTGTGAGTCAACCAGTTAGCCAGATGAGTATCATTTTATTTGGTAAAAATAATAAACTCTTGTTGTCCTAAACATAATCGGTTTGGAATCGGCTCGTCACTTCAAACTGGAACCAAACCATTGGCAGAACCAGCAATAACCAGAATATATAACCGGAGCCAGGGACCCCTCAGTTTGGTTACTGTTCATAGTCTCTGAAAACCAGAATCCGAACCGATGGTTTCAAATGGTTGTTATTGTTTAAATATTCTTTTTGAAATACCTTATCGCAAATAGGCTGTTAGCTCAACAAGAAGGTGCTCCCATAGTTGCCTTTAGTGGGGAGTTTGACTCCTAGAGGAAGCAAATACAATGCTCTTGTATTTCAAAAGAAAAAGGTTTTAAATATGTTCATTAGCCCAATGGCAGGATGCTCCCCACCGGTTTAGCTGTTGGAGAGTTTGAATCTCAGACGGTTCAGTGCCCTTGTATTTCCAAAAAAAAGGAATTAAGGGATGCCAACACTTTCAAAACCAAAATAGGAAAATCAGTCCTGTGACGGTTCGAATCCCTAAACCGAGAAGGCAATACGGGAACCCGGCGACTCGACCGCCTCGCTTGCCCATCCTCGCTAGAATGTTCGCCGTTGCTTGCCATCCCTTGCGGATTTTTCATGGATTCCGGCTCCTCGGAGCACCAAGAGACTTCGGTACACAGTGACATCTCCTCTTGATCGTCTCCTCGTCGAAAGTCGGCAAGGGCGAGCCTATATGCATCGCCATTCTGCAAAACCAAGCCAGACGTAGCGATATCACCAAAAGATCGAGATGATGAAAATTATCCTTCCTTTTCTTAGAGAATTCGCCGTAGAAATCTTCACCACTGCTACACCAAGTAAAGCGGAGCTGACGATTTGAAGCCACCGGTTAAACTGGAACCAGAACATGTCTAGTTGTTCCATCTAGAGTTTTATTTTCAAAACTCTGAAAATACGAAGCTCTTTTGTGTTTGCAGAAAAGTTAGGGGCTAAATTGAAACTTACCGAATGATTACAAGCTGAACCTAAATACTACGTATGCATTTAGGGATCCAAGTGAGCCGAGCTGCTCATAAGTTACTCAAGCTCGACTTGAGAAAATCTCGAGCTCGTACTCAGCTGAAGCAACTCGTGAGCCAAATTGAGAATTATCATATAAATATGAAATTTATTTACGTTAAAACAGTTTTATTTTATTTGGTTGACCCCGCATTAAACTTCAAGTTTTAGATCTTCTCAAGCTTGAGCTAATTCACGAGAACAATTGAGCTTGATCGAATATGAGCTCAGTCTCCAGCCAAGCTTAATTGAGTCGATCTTGGTTGCATGGAGCTTAAACAAGCCTGGCAAGCTGAGATCAAGTTGTTTGAACATAACTGGAGCTTGAGCTCGAGCCAGAGGATTGAAGCTTATCCGACCCCAAGGCAAGCATTTTTCTCGACGACTTGAGTCGAGTTTGCTCGTAGACAAATTAGAATGAGCAACTACTTTTAGTCCTGTGGATAGTGTGTAATGTAACTACTTTTAGTGGAGTCCAACTATGGCTTTGTATTTTCACCCGGAGCATTAGCTCACTTGGAGGACTTTGTTACCGCACCGTTGGCGGCAACTAGAGCCAGCCTCCTAGAGTAGCAAGTCTCACCTAAAAATCCTTAAACCAAACACACACATGGCTTATCAAAAAATAAACTTTATTGAAGAAAGAAAGAGGGTTTACAAAATTCAAACCCGACTTATCCTAGATCCCCTAAGAAAAACCACATGACCGTCTAAGGCACCTTTAGGTAGTGAAAACCCTTAAGCAAGCCCAACTCTACCAAGGAATTAGATGGTAGTGTTGGTCAGTTGAAGATGCCCAAGACACCTTTGTTGTTAAGCTTTCTAGACTCTCTAGCACTCCATGGCTCAACTCTCTCAATGCATGATCGTTCTCTCTCAACTAGTCAGCTCTCTTTTATACACACAAGGTACTAGGCACAAGCAACTAGTGGGTGGGTCTAGACAAGCCCCTAGATGACTTGGAGTAGATCCACGTGTTCCACTTATAACCCTAGACGGGGCGCTCAAGGCTTACCCACTTATTCAGACATGGGAGAGAGAAACCTCTCCTAACACTAGGGTGCACGGGGCATGGCGCTGTCAATGCTAGAACATGTTGCTTGACGGGGCACTATAAGGGCTCAGGGTGCGTGCGCGTCTAACATGTCATGGTAGGGTGGCATGCTGTGCAGAGGATCCCGAGGCTGTGTCGCAGTAAGGCAAGGCATGCATGCATGTGTCCTATTGAGGCATGGTGGCACACAAGGCATGTGACATGCGCACTGCGGGACGAGGTTTGGAGGTGCTTTGATAATTCTCTCCCACTTGTTTTTGAATTCGTCTTTGAGGTCGTGTGATACTATTGCACCATGTCCTCATATTCCCAAACTCAGAGTGACTGGAAGTCATGTGTCTTCATCCTCTCCTTCGTCAATCTCACCAAATAGGTGAGTTTCCTAGGTCCTTTTTTTATGCACTTCATGTTTAATTATCTCTAAAATGGAACTTAAGTCATGTCTAATGAGTGGAGTTGGATCCCTTTATACACCTTTTTCATATATTATCAGGGATTCTTACCCAAACTTTATATCCAATATTGTATTGCCTATCTTTCCTTTTTCTATTGGCGAATATTGTCACTCTTGCTCTTGCATGCTCAAGTGATGTGTGGGCTTCTTCTAATATGATGTACCTCTCTCAAATCTCTTTTAAAGTCGATGGACAATTGCTCTCAACCCCACCTTAGGCTAAGTCGAGAGGCAATAATAGTTGTCAATCCATTGTCAACTCAAAAGGGTTGTTGCTCGTAGTGGAACTCTTATATACATTGTGTGCAAATTATATGGTCTTAATTAACCCAACCCATTTATTTTGTTGGTCATTACATAGTGTTTTAGGTACTCTTCTAATAAAGCATTGAACCATTCAATTTATCCATCTGCTTGAGGATGATGAGCCGCGAAAAAGTATAACTTTGTGCCGGCTCTTTAGAAGAGTTCCTTTTCGAAATTCGTTGTGAATCTGACATTTCTATCTGATATGATCTCCTCTAGCATTTTAAAATGCTTTGCTACTTCTTCATGACGAGATTAGTGGCTTCTTTAGCTCATCATTCTTTTGAAGCTATCATGAAGATAGCATACTTGAAAAAATTGTCAACAACTACAAACACAAATTTAAATGCATCAACATTAGGAAATCCACCTATGAAATTCATAGTCACTGAAGACTAAGGTCGACTTAGCATGGGTAGGGGTATTAAAAGTCTGGGTGGTGTCAGTAGTAACCTTTTCATAGGAGTGATAAGGTCATATCCTTTCCTTGATAACCTGCATATGGAGTGTCATGTAATTCTCCCAAAATTAGATGCCTTAATCTACTTGTTTTTGGCATTACCAACTGATGGTCGAGTGTTCATAAGAGTTCATCATCTTCTATGATGTTCTTGGCAATGTGCTTATGTACTTGCCTATATAGTTGTTCGTGTGTAGAGTATGCGGGAGTATGGAACCTCACCTGTTGCTATAAATCTCCTTCAAGGCGTGGGATTGTGGCCACTATCTCGGTCACTCTCTTTCTACTTAGGGCATTGACCACCACATTGTGTTTCCCTAGTCGGTATTGCCACTGGAACTCATACTCCTCCATGAGCTCCAACTAATGTATTTGGCTACCTGTTAGTTTCTTTTGTGCCTTGAGGAATGTATTGATCATATTGTCCATGACCACAACTCTTCATACTAACAAACAATGAACAACTCTTTTTCGTGAGCTGGATAACATGTTTCAGTCCCTTTGAGCTTCTGCTTCTCAAGAGTAATCAAATGTCTCTCTTAGATGAGGATGTTGGCTACTACAATATCACTCACGTTCATGTGTAGCTTAAAGGGCAGTGTGAAGTATGGTAGGTGCAACACTGGCTTATTAGATATGGCTTGCTCCAAGTCCTCAAATGCCTTGATGCAGGGTGCATCCCAATCCCAAGATGCCTCCTTCTTGAGCATCTTCCTGAATGGGCATCTATCTTTGAAAAGCCTCTAATAAACATGTGATAATATTTAGCTAAGCCAAGAAAACTCCTAAGTTTCATGATTTACTTGGAAATCTCTCACTCTAATATGGCCTTAATTTTCTTCGAGTCCATCTTTACTGATCTCTATTCTATCAAATATCATAGAAAAGAAATCTCTTTCCTAACAAACTGCACTTTTATCTCTTTACATACAACTCATGTTCACACAGCCTAGTGAACACCTTTTTGAGATGTTTGACATGTGTTCTAGACTCTTACTCTAAATTACAATGTCATCTAAATAAACAATTACAAAGTCCCCCAAGAGTCCCTATAAAACTTTATTCATCAACCGGTTGAATGTAGTTGGATTATTGGTGAGACCGAATGGCATGACAAGAAACTCAAATGACTCATATCTAGTCACCATCACCAACTTCTCCTTGTCTTTGAGTAAAATGCATACTTGCCAATATCCGAAGCATAAATCCAACTTCATGAACCATCATGCACCACTTAATCTTTCAATAAGTCTGCAATCAAAGGCAAGGGATACTTGTCCCTCATGATTAGTTTGTTTAGTGCATGGTAATCAATACATATTCTCATAGAATCATCGTGTTTCCTTTGAAATAAAACTGGAGAGCCATAAGGACTCTTCGATAGTTGTATCATTCCTATCACCTAATTATCTTCTTAACTTTGCCAACTCCGTTAGTTCCATCTTTTATTTCACCTTACATGGTGGATTACTTCTGGGGCTAAGAATGATCTCATGATTGGATCTCCAACATGGGGTAGTCATTTTGAAAGTTCCTTCGGCATCTTATCATTGAACTCCTCCAAAATCCATACTACCTCCATGGAAATGGGATTGGCATCCACCATCGGTTCCTCCCCCAAGTGCATGACCAACAGCATGGGCTACCTCTTCTTCATTCCATTTTGCACCCGTAAAGCATACAAGAAGATGTGATCTTTGGATATGCTAGTATTGGCACTGGTGCTAACGTTGATTGTGTAAGGTGCAAAACCCTAATGCTGGGGTGTTGAAGCTATAGACTTGGCACAGGTACTGGGAGGAGTGGGACTGTCATTCAGGTGGCACTTGTGGGGGCTATAGTGGTAACTACGGCAAACATCATTGTAGGGTCTGCAAAAATAGAATACCTTGTTCTATTATGCAGGTCAATCCACATGGAAGTCATGGTAGAGTGTAAGGTGCCAATGGTTGTGTCCTAACGTTGCTTCAGGGTGTCGAAGGCACTAACCGGGTGCTGCCACAAGGGCCTTTGGTGTAGTGGCCTCTAGGGGGTGCAACCTCTGTTCATCAAGGTGGGTCACAGCAACAGGAGAGTTTGAACATGTGTAGCCTACAACATGGGCAAGTAGGTCAGCAAGTGCCTTGTTAGGGTTGCAGTGGTCGATGAAGCCTCATTGGTTCTCATCTGCCACCACCAAGTCTCCGAGATGTGGGGTGACCATGATCTTTCCAATGCATAGGAAATTCATTCCTATGATGAGTGAGAAGTCATCTAGACTGGTCACCAAAAGGTTCATCTCTCTGGTCCAACTTCTGATCGTCAAGCACATGGATGGCGTCATTCCTTATATGGTATCTATGGTTGCATTCACTATTTTAGCTATTTATCTAATGGTACTAACCTTACCTTAGATTTAATGCTTGGGTACTGCTGGATGTGAGGATTGAATGGATGGCACCATTGTCCATCATGGCTCTCATGACATGTCTCCCGATTTGAGCCTTCACATACATTAAACTGCTTTGTCTTGGGTGCTCCATGACTATCGCATTGAGGAACTGAAATGGTGAGGCATGCATGACTTCTTTTGATCTATGTACGACTTGTTCATCCACCACAACATTTGCTTGGGCTTGGTTGGGGCAGTCTATCATGAGATGAGGATCGCCACAAGTGAAACAACTCGTCAGTTGATCTCGACCAACAGTACCTTGTTATTGCCCTCTTCCAAACATAGTCGCTCCTTGAGCGGGATGTTGCCACGTTAGAGCTCCTCCAGTTGGTGGTTGCCTACTGCCAGGCATCCTTCCACACCCAATAGCAGCTCCCTATGGCTAGCCATGTCCACCATAATATGGCTTTGTTACTTGCCTCAAACCGTCTCCTCTTTTTCTTTGATGGTTCCATTTGTTGTCATTATTTTCTTTTTTTTAGCAGTTCATTCTCTACACAAATCAATTAAACTTTTTGCTATACACATCATAACATATATGTCTAAAGGATTTTGTCTTTTAAACTTAATTTGAGTCAAAGGTTGTAAATCATGTAAAAATAGAAATAATTGATCTTTCATATGCATGTCTTTTACTTTCAATAAGGAAGTACTAAACTTATGCATACTCATGAATGGAACTCGTATGCTTGGCTTGTAAGAGAGCTTCACGGGTTTGCTACCCCACAAAGGATGACATAATTGCTTTCGAAACTGCTTCTTCAAGTCCAACCAATTGGTCACCATTGGGTTGTCAGTTTCGTCCCATTGTTTGACACGCAACCAAAGCTTTACATCTTTATTCAAGTAAAATTGGGCTTGGGTGAGTTGATTCTCCACCAGCATGCATGTAGCTTCGAAGTACATATCCACATCAAACAACTAGTTCTCTAAGAGTTGGCTCTCCACGATACTTGTGTAATTCAGTGGTTCAGATATTTTTTATCCTCGATTGGATGTGGCAGCATGCGTTCATCTCTTTGTTCCCGAAATGGCTAGAACATGACCTCCAAAACTTCAGCTATCAAGACCACCTCAGGTTGAGTTGTTGTAGAGGAGAAGGTGTTGGTCCATGAGGCATCCAACTCTTGTTGGAGTCATTACAGCTCAACCACTAAAAATCGCATTTGATCCTCTTGTGGTATGGTGCGTTTCTCACTATCGGGTGATGTGATTGATTGTGTTTGGGTTTGCACCATGGTTGCTAGGCTTTTGGAAAGTAACACAAGTGAGAGAAAGAGAAGAAGAAGAGGTTGTGGTTGTACCTAAGGTTCGATCTCCAAGGCCCGACTTGAAGAGTCGAGGTCGGCTCCTTGTCCACTTGCTCTTGTTCACTTTGATTTCCTCTCTCTTTAATTCTCTTTCACGATTTATTGTCCAAGCTTATGAGCCCCTTCTCCATTTAAGTCTCACCCTTATGATGTCCTTCACTTGAGTTTCAAATCCCCTAGATGTGGGGATTAGTCTGGACACTTTTCGACTTTAATTCAAATTTGAAACTCCTTAGAATCAGAGTTTGGTCCCATACGATTTTATTTTGTTTTTTAATTTTGAATTTTGCAACAACTTGGGGTTGTAGACTTGTCAAAAGTATCCATCTTTAGGAAAAATTACTTTCCTTAGATAGGACCAGACACTTTTCAACCTCCTTAAAATTCGAGTTTGAATTCCTTGATCCTTGGAATAGCTCTCCTTAAATCAAGGTTGGGTCCCACACGAAATTTTGTTTGAATTTGGAATTCACAATTCTTTCAATTCAAATAATTGTTTTGTTTTTTAAAAAGCTCTCTCTGATTTTTGGAGAGAATCTCTCAAGGATAGGAGGGTTGGTTGCTCTCTTTGGATTTCGGATTTGAAATCTTGTTCTACTTTACTAGTAAATCTTTTTTACCAAAAATCAATTAGGCCCTAAACTCCCCCAATTCAAATTCAAATGAGCGATTGAAGTTTAAATTCTCATGGGATAAGGTTGGGTAGCTGGCCTTATCCTCTCGATGTTGGAATTTTGTCGAAAACAACCCTCTCTTTGTTGTCGCCATGGTCACTCACCGCCACACTTGGATTTGTGTATCTAGCACCCATAAAAATCTCACTTTTCCCCTCCACCACAATTCACCACAACCACCATAGGTTGTGGTCTCTCATTTGCCGTTTGCTTTGGGCAATTCCATTAAGACCATGGCTGAAATCCACCACCAATGGGATCTCTTCAATGTAGGAGAGGGTGACCCTAATGCCGCCATAAAGATTTGGTCTTCTCTTACCTCTTGTCAGTTCTTTAAGTGGTGAAATCTGGTCACAAGAGGATTAGACGTTGCCTTCAATGGTTTGCCCAAATGAATTGCCTTACAAGGATCAGACAGCACTCACCTTACTATCTTTTGTGCGATTGAGTCTTCTACTCCAACCATAGGGGCTTCTCTTCCACGAAGCACCCGTCCAACCATCGATGACTCACCCTTACCATATTGGGTCTTCCTTCAAGTATCACCACCAAAACCGCCAAGAATGGTGGCACAATCGGTTCTGATACCAAATTATTACCACACCACTTATGGCAATTGGTGTTACCCTCCTCGACTAGCTAGCCCAACCTGCAAATCCTAAAACTAAATACACATGGCTAATCAAAGATAAACTTTATTAAAGGAATAAAAAGGAGTTTACAAAACTAAAACTTAGTTGACCATAGATCCTTTAAGGGAAACCACGCGACCATATAAGGCACTACTAGGCAGTGGGAACCCTTAGGCAAGTCTCACTCTATGAAGGAAGGAGATGGTGATGTTGGTTCGCTGAAGATGCCCAAGGCACCTTCATTATTCAACCTTCTAAACTCTCTAGGACTCCACGATTGAACTCTCTCAATGCTTCATGATTCTCTCTCTCCATTTATACTCACAAGGGGCTAGATACAAGTAGCTAATGGGTGGGGCTAGACAAACCCCTAGACAACCTAGAGTGGAACCACATTATCTACTCATGACCCTAGGCGAGACGCTCAAGGTGTGCCCACTTATTGAGACACGGGAGAGAGAAACCTCTCCTATCACTAAGGTGTAGGGCGTGTGTGGTGTGACTCTATCAATGCTAGGATAGGGCATCTGGAGGTGTAATGCACCTGGCGGGGCAATGCAGGGGCCTACGAGGAGTCTAACATGTCATGGCAGAGCAGTGTGTGGGTGTGCATCGCAAGGGGAGTGTTGTCGCGTGCATGAAGGCATGCGAAGATCTCGGGGCTCTATCATAACAAGGCAAGGTGTGTGGGCATGTGTCCCGTTGAGATAGGGTGGCACGTGTGATGGAGGGGTACAGAGGACGCGTACAGCATGTGAGGCTATGGCGTTAAGGCATGTGGCATGCACAGAATGGGGTTTGTAAGTGTTGTGACAAACTCTTTGATGCCTACTGGCAGGTGACAATTTCTATTTCGGGAGTGTGCATTCATTTTTTTTTGGTAGGCTTCGGCCTACAATTATTACAAAAGAGCTATAGTTTTATATTTGCATCTTCATATATTTTTCTTTGGAGGTAGAACGTAAATGTCTAGGCCATTATTTTATCTCTTATATCTCTCTAAAAAGCAAGATCACACTTTATCTTTTCTTTTCATTATTTTTCTCTTCGGTCTTGTTTAAAGTATTCACCATCTAAAATCTTAATGCTTTTTACCAAACCTACTTCAAATATTCAAACAGCGTAAACGTCTCTCTGTTTTTTACGTCTGAGAACTCGGGGGGTGGGTGGGGGGTTATGTTTAATAAGTAGTATTTATATTATTCTCTTTTTTATTTTATTGCAGTACATAGTTATTGGCATGATAAGGGATTGCCACATCTAAGTGATTCAGACTTGCCAGAGATAGGATTTGGACCCGACTTGTATTTGATCTGAATCACGAAAAGCACAAATGGGCCAACCCACTTTTTATGCTTCCCTGGATCTGATAAGGACATAGAAAGCGTGACCAAATCTTTCGTAGGATTCCTCTTGCTTAGCCTGGATTGCTTGTTTATCTAACCAGGATCGGGTCCGATTTAGCACATCCAGATTCGCTGGTTGACAAGGATATCTTGATATAGATTTGACGCACTTGACATGGACTAGATCAATCAAACCGAAACGGACTACGACAAGGTTCGGGTAATAAATAACAGTGAGATCCGATCATATGGATTTGACCCAGATCCATCTTTGCCAAACCATAGGTTGTGACCTAAAGCGAAACACTGAAATCATTCAAGATTTAAAAATTTAATTCTTCTGACTTTTTGAGATGCAAAATTTTAATTAAATTTTTATAATCAAGATCTTCTAACATTTCCTTTTCAATTGATAATATGACTAACCCAATCAATCTTTCTTGGGACATTGTTGATCTGAAATAAGATTCTATTAGTTTTAAATTTGAAAACTTCTTTAAGCTTAAGCACCATTTAGTGAAATGGTTAGCATAATCCTGAATATTTGATGCCTACATTGATAAGTGTATAAGTTTTAAAGCCTAAGTTTATTCACTAAAAATATTTTGAGGCCTAAGTTTTTTCAATAGTTGTTTTGCCCTACAAAGCATATAATATTATAACTAAAAATTTGAGGCCTAAAGCGTTTGCTTTAGTGGTTTTACCCATGAGCCGCCCCTGCCTTAACCAAGCCTTTTCTTAGCGTATGTCGGACCCAATCATTTCGAGTTTTAGGCACACCGGGCTGAAGAACCACTCAAATTTTGTGTCTGTTGGGGTTAGCTGAAAGCCTGGGGATTGCAATTGGTAGACTAACTGAACCTGCTCAAAATTATCTCAGGTGACTGAGTTGGAACCAAATCACAACTGAATCTGATTTAATTGGATCTTCCTTAATTGGATTTGGACTGCAAGATGTACTTAGAGTGGACTGGAAAAGCAATACTGAATTTGGATCTGAATAGCTAGTAGGATGTATGTCATAGGTAACCGAGTTGATGTGATCAACCCAGATTCAGATTCGAAATCCATACAGATTCTTAATCAAATTCATGAAAAAAATCATCCATTGTTTTATTTTTATTCAAGTACCTGACCTAGCCCATTCAGAATGGGATTGCATTCAGATCTAAACTCGGGTCGCAGTTGGTAGTTTGGGTAAAGCAAAAGATGGTGCTATTTCCTATTCCGTCTAGTTAAGTTACACACACATGCATGCATGCACGCACACGCAACGCACGTACTCACACGCACACCATGTATCATGTGGTGCTTCATAGACATGGGAGAAAACAAAGACAAGTCAAAAACCTTTCCTGCTTATAGAATAATTAAGCCGATTGAAGCGTAATTATCGAACGATTAATTTATTAATATTCTATTTAGTGTCTCCATTAGAGGATTTATTCTTATACGTCCAACTAGTGGTAGGTGGAAGTAGACATGGTCGGATCGAAATTGGCCCTGTGGTTTGAACCGCAACTGCACCACCTGCGAAACCGGTGGTAACCGGAACCTGCCGAATTGGGCCTAGGATCGTAACCAAAATCAGGATTCCCCGGTTTGGTTACGGTTCATGGTATTTGAAAACCATTCCTATTTCAAGCCTCCACTATATATGATTTAACTATTTTTTCCAAAATTCGTTATTACAAACTGATCGCTAACTCAATGGTAGAGTGGTTCCGAGGTAGAGGGTGCACTGTTTTTTTCTTTTTTTAAATTAAACCAGTCCAATGGTTTCTAGATAGTTCTGAAACCGGAATTGTTCTCACAATAGTTCAGTTTTGGTTCTAGGCAAACCAAAATCAGCAATTTGGATCAAAACACCGGTTCTAGTTTACCCGAAGCCAAACATATCAAGGTGGAAGGAAGAAAGATCAAACTATATATACCAGAACCATATCCAAAACCAATTTTCTCCCACATTAAGTCAAGTTGGTTACATGGATTAGAAGTCACCATTTTACTCGAGCTTTTGATACATCAGCATTTACCTTCAATAAAGCGAGATTATGTTTTATAATTTCCTCCAAACATCCTTAAATCTTGTTTATAAATCCCTCGAAGTGCTCAACATCTAATTTCTCTTATTGTTGTCGTTAAAAGTGGTGACACAATTCAAATAGTACTAGAAGGAACATACTGGTATGAGTTAGACGTGATGTGGGGCATGTTAGAGAAACTCTAACCCTCGTTTTCAAAGAAGAGCATAGATAAAGCTTCAAGAAATTAATTTGAGTTCTCAAGAATATAAGTATATCCCGGTTTTCATCGATATCACACTTTCAGACACGAAAAATGATAGAACGAGACCAACAAGACATAATGTTATCGTATTGAAGAAAACATTGCTCCTACAAAGAATAAGAAAGAGCTATACTGAGAACATAAGAAATTATAATATTATTGATTTGATCGCTTGCTTGAACATTACAATTACTATTTATAGACCTCCCTCAAGATAATAACAGTTAAACACATCTTTCTTGTCACTCACTTCATTATCTTTTTATTGGAGGTCTATTTGGTCACGTTTCCACATGTTCAAGTTATCGTAAATATGTCTCATTTTGTTTTCCATTAGCGTTGCACCAGCTTTTCTTTTTAATAATTATATTATAAATTCATTATCTCTTTATGTATTATACACCTGCCTCATTTTCTTCAGTTCGACCACAGACATCGTTGCACATGTTAATGGTTGACTATCTAACACTCGATAACATTAAACAACGTTGATTTATCTTTGTTTTATAATAATTAATTTTTTAAATTTGAATGATATCTTCTTATCACAATGAAAATGTCGATGAAGTTCGACACAATCAAAATACTTTTTGACCTTTGATTCGGCTCTCATGGTCAACATAGTAAATATGTTATCCAATAAAGCCCGCAAGTTTCCATATCATTAGGATTTGAACAATCAACAAGACTAAAATGGAAGAAAAAAAATGTGGACGCAATCTTTTCACTCACAAGCTGGGGTAACTAGGTGCACCCTGTAACCCTCCTGTATGGAACCCCTGACATCTTTCAACTTTGAAGGTTTTAGCTGACCCTCTAACTAGAAGAACACTAATATGGTACGTTCCCATGCATTTGTGCTATAAAAATGAGAAATGTACAAAATAAGGGTGAGTGGCAAATTCTCAAAAATACACTCTTGAAAAATGAAAATTCTTGACGGTAGAATTCCCAAGAATTCACTCATATATCATATGTATTGAGAATTCACTTGTATCCATATGTATTATCGCTTTCATATCTCTAATCTTTGGAAGTTATGACATCCATTCCTAGTTTCTATGGTTTTATTTAAGGCTTTTCATGAAATTGTCACAATCAAACCAAACCGTCAGAACTAAATCAAACCGTGTCGGTTTGGTTCAGTTCTAGATGTCTGACGGTTTGGTTTGATTCGGTTATAGCAGGAAGAAATCCCTGCGGTTTGCCTCATGGTTCTAGTATTAGAACGGAACCATTACACACAGATATATATGTGTATGTAATTATATAAAGTTTATATACTTATATGACTATAAATCTACAAGTTTATATATATATATATATATATATATATATATATATATATATGAATTTTATAATCTCATATTTAAATAAAATGTGGACAGCAGATTCAAATAATCTGATGACATAATACAATGTGTTTTAGCAAAATCCTTACATAAATAGAACCGTGGTTAAGAACTGAACCAAACTAAAACTGACGGTTCAGTTTGGTTTAGCTCTGGCCATATCATGGTTCAGTTCTGTTCTCTAAAAGTTGAGAACTGAGACTAGCAGTTTGGTTCAAGGTGGAAACTAGAACCGAACCATCAATACCCCTAGCTTTATTTTTAGGAGAATCCAAATTATGCAAGTAACTTAGTAATCAAAATGCGGAACAGATTTATGTTAACAACAGATTATATAGGTAGTGACTCGAAAATTTCTCTTAAAAGAACAGACTCCACCGTCACGATCAAAGACACTACCGGAAAATGACAGACTCCGGCAGTAAACCGTTGGCGAGAGTGCCACCCACGTCAGTTGTTGGTAACAACCAAGCGATATAGCTGTCTTAGGTGAGAGACGTGAAGCATCGGAAAACAAAAGCAACGCTTTTCTCGTGACAGCTCAAGTCCATAAGCTACCCAACTTTTCCGAATATGACATTTCCCCACTAATCTCCGGCCACTTCCCACCGGGTTATTCCTTTTTCAGGCAATCAAGGGGAAGCAAGAAAACGTGATCCCTTAAGGTGATGCTCAAAGGAACCCCATCTTCTTCACTAAGACCATACACCCATTGAGATTGAGAGAGAGAGAGAGAGAGAGGTTCAATCCGAATCTGCTCATACTAAACCTGTCAAGTTCAAGAATTGGTAACAACTTCAAATTCACTTAGTTATTGGGGGTTAGACCCATAAGAATTGAGTAATATATAGAGTAGATTGTGGTTAATCTACAATAAATTATGTCGAACCCCCATCCGACTCAATGTCCTACTATGATTTACCTTATTTATTAAAAAAGAACTGCTTTTCTAGCATGATTAGTTTTTTCTATAAATTTAGGTATGGTTTCCTCAATGTAGACCAGACTGGGCGCATACCCGTGTGTGGTACTGGTCCGAGAACGTGTGTTGGCTGGTCCTAAGCGGGTAGAGTTCGATTCTTTAAACGATCCCACTGAACATCTGTTTCCCTGGTGAAAGCTCCTTAAACCATCCCAGATGAACAATTTTCACATAAACCATACATTGTGTTACCATATTTAGGAAGAATGAAAAGACACTTTTTTAAAACTTTTTCATAAATGATGTTATCTAGGTAAATGAATGTCCATGACATCTCTCTCTCTCTCTCTCTCTCTCTCTCTCTCTCTCTCTCTATCTATATATATATATATATATGTGTGTGTGTGTGTGTGTGTGTGTGTGTGTGCGTGTGTGTGTGTGTACTCGATTCTGCTTACCTCAGAAAAGGATGGTCCATTCCCCGTGAACATGCCCAAATGACTGACCCTGTTTTTGGCTCAGTGTAACTGATTTATTCTGCTTACCAGCCTTAGAGAGGACTTTATGATCTTGAGAGGCATCATTCCATTGTTCTAATGACAGTTCCTTTTGAACATTTTGGTATGAGCATACCCACTTAAGAAGTTTGACTCTTCTCAAAGACAGCAAATGGAAAATGAACGGATTTTTAAGAAGTTTATTTATGAGGTTTTGGAAAAGATATACTTGTTTTAGACTGATATATTTTTGGGCATATCTTGGATGTTTTGGATTTATGGGAAATGGTAAAGCACCAAGAAAAGGTTCTGCAGTGAGACATCTATTTTTTATCCAACTAAAGAAATAGTGTGTGAACTCCCGTATCTCATCAATGGCGTCTCTATCCAAACACCTGAACTTGGAACGATCTTCAGGGTTTCAGGTTGCAGCTCCTAAAATCCGTAAATGGAAAGACTCTAGAGGAATAAACAAGCGAGAGAATGTTTATGTGCGTGTATGAGAGAGAGAGAATGGTCAGAAAACAGTACTCATCAAAGACTATCTTTCCTTAAGACTTGGGCTTTTTAGAGGGCCCATCAACAAAGAGAGGTGATTTTCTATCCACAAACTTATTTCTTTCCCTTAATATGTAAATATTTGTTTATTCTCATCCTTGTAACTCTCTTTCTGCTCCCTCTTCTGGAATAAAAGTTGAAAGGGACCTCTTCTCTCTTGCACTATATATTTTGATCGCATGCTGCTACCATTTACCTAACTCCCTCCGCAACACAGCATTTCCTCTCTCTACCTTGGCCCTTAGCCATTCCATTCCACATTGTAAGTCTCTCTCTCTCTCCCTTTTTACCCAGTCAGACAACCTGCATGGAGCATATTCAACTGAAATGCTTGATTTTTTCCGGGATCTTCAACTTCATTCTTGTTTACTGTTCACTCACACACACACATACAGAGGTGCCGATCAAACCCTCGAAGTTGGTCACTAGATCACTATGAGTTTACTGGTCCATGCAATTGGGTCAGACCAAGCTAGTGACTTAGCTCACTCTTTGGTTCCGTGCGCTTGAGGGCAATCGACTACAGGAACCTGGCCTGTACCAGTCCCAATCCTCAAACATCATGTAATAATGAGCGTCCACGCCCTGCGAGCTAGTGTTTAATTAATCTCACAAACTCGACCAGTTTGGACCACTACCTGCTTTTGGTCGAGCTGTATGAGTCGTGTCACTCAGCACTTACAGAGAACAAGATGCAATACGTGACCCATCTTCATCCGGCTGTGTTCTTCAACTACAATCATTAAAATCAACCAAACTCTTTTTAAGTAATATTCCAGTCTAAAACTAGACATACAAACATGATCGACTTGATCCTGCTAAAAATATGATTTGAATCCGTTTCCACAGGAGCTAACAAGATCTGAGAAAAGTTGGCCGCTCATTTAGGGGAGTCGTTGCCGATCAGATGAAGTCACAGGAGAGTGCAAAGGTATACTAATAACTAAAACCAAGAAGTTTGGGCAACATTTTTAACTCATTTTACTAGATTAGCACGTCCTCATTAATGTTGAACTTCTTTCGTTTGCTATTTTTATGTGTGATGTACACAGGTTGTAAACGTTAGCAGCTTCATTGTGGATGGAACTGGGGGAGTTGCAGAGAATGAAGGAAAGATGGTCCTCAAGAGTGAGCTCTCCAAGGGTCAAGTCACTAAGGATGGGTCTGTTGATCGCCATGGACGACCCGCCGTAAAGGGGCTGTCCGGAGGATGGAACTCCGGAATCCTCTTACTCCGTAATCATCTTTGTCACTCTAGCCATTGGATTTACTAATCACCATCTTCCATATTTAGCGGAAACAGAAGATGGGCTGTTTCTAAACACTTAATTTATTAATCACCATCTTCCATGTTTGCCTGTTGTTTCTTTCTGTAACTGATGAACAGATCATATCGTACTTATGATTGAATTTAATCTGTTTGTGGGCAGTCAACCAAGGGCTGGCGATGCTTGCGTTCTTCGGGGTGGGTGTGAATTTGGTTATATTTTTAACGAGAGTGATGCAGCAGAGCAATGCTGAAGCAGCCAATAATGTGAGCAAATGGACAGGAACCGTTTATATATTCTCTCTGGTGGGTGCATTCCTTAGTGATTCATACTGGGGAAGGTACAAGACTTGTGCCGTTTTCCAAGCCATCTTCGTTGCGGTACGTGCAATTTCTCACATCCACACACACACACACACACACACACACACACACATATATATATATATATATATATATATATATATTATAGAGAGAGAGAGAGACTTAAGTAATCAATTTTGTTTATATGAACAGGGGTTGTTGATGTTGTCATTGAGTTCGTACTTGTTCTTGATCAAACCAACTGGTTGTGGCAGTGGCGAACTCATGTGCCAATCTCACACTTCATTGGAATCGGGGGCATTTTATCTATCAATATACCTTATTGCACTAGGAAATGGAGGGTATCAGCCCTCCATAGCCACATTTGGTGCTGATCAATTTGATGAAGAAGACCCTAAAGAAAGTCGGTCTAAGATATCATTTTTCAGCTATTTCTACTTTGCACTTAACCTAGGGTCCTTTTTCTCCAACACTATCTTGGTCTACTTTGAGGACTCTGGGAACTGGACCCTTGGGTTCTGGACTTCAACCGGATCGGCGACATTGGCCCTTCTGCTCTTCCTTGCTGGCACACTTCGGTATCGCCGTTTTAAGCCATGTGGCAATCCCCTGCCACGTATCCTTCAAGTATTCATCGCTGCGTCCAGGAAATGGAATGTTGATGTTCCTATGAGTGGTGAGAAGCTCTATGAATTGGATGGTTCAGAGTCGGCCATCGCCGGGAGCAGAAAGATCTTGCACAGTGATGACTTCCAGTAAGCATCTTTAGAAAATTCTGTTTTGAATTTAAGCCTTCCATTTGAGTTCCTTGGATCCAAATCCAATATCTGACGCAAGGACAAGAGATCCTCTTTCTAATAGAGTTTTGATATGGTGTCCTTACATGGGCCCACACTGATCGGGCTTTCTTGGATCTGAACCTGGAGTATTCAAATAGTCCATGATTGGACTAAAGGAACCAAAGAAATCAATATTGTCAAGTCTTTTGATCTTGTCAAATTATTTATTGATTGAGCCATGAGTAAATAAGAAATGTGTATTATAACCACATAAAATTACTTGGATTTTATAGGTTCCTGGACAAGGCAGCCACAGTGACACCATGTGACTTCCTGAAAGAGAGGAACAAGAGCAATCCATGGAGACTCTGCACTGTGACTCAAGTAGAGGAGGTGAAATGTGTGCTGAAACTGCTTCCTATTTGGCTATGCACCATTATATACTCTGTTGTCTTTACCCAAATGGCCTCACTGTTCGTCGAGCAAGGTGCAGTCATGAACACCACCATTGCTGGTTTCCACATCCCTGCAGCCAGCATGTCAGCATTTGACATCGTAAGCGTCTTGTTCTTCATATTCATCTACCGGAAAGCCCTCGCTCCGATGGCAGCCAGGTTCACAGGCAACCCGAGGGGCCTGACCGAGCTTCAGCGGATGGGGACAGGCTTAGTGATCGGAATGCTTGCGATGGTTGCGGCTGGATTGGTCGAACTGGCGAGGCTGAGTAAGGCGTACTCGGCTGGAGCTGAACATGGATCCTCACTTAGTGTGTTATGGCAGATCCCACAGTACTGTCTAATTGGAGCATCTGAGGTGTTTATGTATGTTGGTCAGCTAGAATTCTTCAATGGCCAAGCTCCAGATGCATTAAAGAGCTTCGGAAGTGCATTATGTATGACTTCGATTTCGTTCGGAAACTATGTAAGTAGTTGGATAGTAAGCATAGTGATGTGGATCACCACAAAGAAGAACAGTCCGGGTTGGATCCCAGGAAATCTGAATCATGGACATATGGATCGGTTCTATTTCCTTCTAGCAGGCTTAACAGTGGTTGATTTCATGATTTATTTGGTCTGTGCAAAGCGGTACAACTACATCTCTCTGGGGAGCCAGGATGGTGATGATAAAGAAGACCAAGAATTAGGGTTTACAGTAGCAAGAGTATGATGGAATAAAATGCTAGGGTTTTGCTGGATCCTCTCTCTCTCTCTCTTTCTTTGAAAGTCTTGATGTGATTGTAGGAGAGAGAATATAAAATGATAAGATATTGGATCTCTTCGCTGGGTTGTCTCTCTTGGTTGAGAGAAAAAGGGGGATGTAAAATGAGAGCAAGCTCTAGTTGTTTGTGATTTATTGAAGCAATTGATAGATGCATATTTTCTAGGCTTGTCTTCTCAACTACTTTGTTAATGAAATCGTGCTTCTTCCATAAACATGGTTGTTCATGTTACTGCAAGTTGTGTATGTTTCTTGCATCCCTTGCATATGAGAATAAAATCATGATTTTTTTGGAAGTAACAGGCCGAAAAATATTTGTTTGGAGTATTTCTTTTTCAGGAAATTCGTTTTGTGTGCATTGATCCGGTCGTGCTTGTGTCTTATCATTTCGTGTTCTTCCTAAAAGCAGGTCAACTCAAACATAACCCAAATTCTCTAGTCTCAATAGGGGTGGAGATGAACACAGACCCTTTTGGGTAGTGTTTCATGTTTGATTTTTTTGTTTTGTGCCTGAAATTGCCATCAATTTCGTGTCAGGTTGCATTCGTGTTGATACCATGTTCAGAGTTCCACCCCACACCATACCAAGTTTGCCATGCTTTATGATGACAAAGAAATAAACCATCTTGTCCTTCTGTACCTTTGATTAAAACTTGGGCATACGGCTCCATACGTCTAAATGCAGTCAATCCCACCTGGGCATTTATCTTACATTGCTGGATATCATGATGGACGGCTAGTGATGAGCGTTGCCACCAAGATGTGTGGCGCTGCAGTATGTTGACTTTTCTATTTGCTGAGTAGATGCTGACCTGTGATCCACTTAAGCAACCGAACTTAAGAGGACGTGTCCGCAGGACAGCCTGTGACGAGGATTGATAAATTGGTGGACGAGAGATGCTCCACCTAGAAAGAAAGCCATGCATTAAAGCCGTGTATTCTCTCGACTGTAGGCCCACTAAATTACCTATCAAATAAAGTTCCATTAAAATGGTTTGCAATAAAATTTGATGATTTAAGTGTTAAATTTTATTATATTTGGGTACAACGAGCAATAGCTCATTAGCGGGTCGAAATCTCCGGTTCTAAGTATACCAAAATCGGTGGTTTCAAACGGTTGTTTCCATTCTCTCGGAACGGAAACTAAACCAGGCCAGTTTTGGTTCCCTTTTGAAATCATCGGTTGCGGTCCTGACTTGACTTGAAATTATTAAACACCATAAAATATATAAAATTTTGAATTTTAAAAAAAAGAAAGGCCGAACCAGCCGCTTGAACTGGCTGCTCTAAGTTCTAGGCCAGTTATAGTTCCATGAAGGTGGAACCAGTACTTAATTGGGGGTCCTTATTTCGATTCAGTTTTCACATCTGGTTTTTTCGGTTCTCAACCCAGTTTGGTTCCGCACTGACGGTCTGGTTTAGGTATCGATATCGTACACCTACCGGCTTAGGCCTCCTAGAAAAACAAAACTCGTTATATCTGGATTATAAAGGTTGGAACGAAACCAATGATATGAATATTGTAATCCTCAATTATACAATACTCATTATATATGGATTATAAAGATTGGAACAAAACCAATGATATGAATATTGTAATCCTCAATTATGCAATTAGAAGATACTATGGGGAAAGAATGCACTGAGCTCATATATATATATATATATATATATATTTGGATTCATATTGTAGACAAACCTATCATTGAAGTGATCCATCTTATTGAGACGTTTTATGGAATATTTTAGAGTAAAAAGGAAAAAATTTCATATAATATTTATGGATGTAGAAAAAACTTATGATATGATGTAAAGAAATTTTCTTTGGAGAACCTTGGAAAAGATAGGTATCTCGTTGACATATATAAATCTTATAAGAAACATGTATGATGGTGCAAAAACATGTGTGAGGTTACGTGAAAGAATAACATAACTTCTTGAAGTTAATATTAGGTTATATGAGGGATCAACTTTAAGTATATATTTATTTATATTGATCCTTAATGAGTTAACAAAACATATTCAAGATGAAGTACCATGGTACACGTTATTTGCAAACAACATTGTATTAGTGAATGAATTTAAAGAAAATGTTAATAAGAAATTGAAACTATAGAGAGAAACATTATAAAGTAAAGGCTTTCGACTTCCTAGAACAAAGACATAATATATGAAATGTAAGTTTGATTATTTGGTTACTTCAAAAAATATAAAAATTAAGATTTACACACATTGCATTTCTCATAAAAAAGGTCTTAAATACCTGGGGTCAATTTTTCAGTGATAAAAAAATTGTTAAAGATGTTATATATAGAATTAATGTAGGTTGGTTAAAATGGAGAGGAAAATTATATATTTTATGTAACAAGAAGATACCATTAAAGTTGAAAGGTAAATATTATAAAACAATAATTAGAGATGCTATGTTTTGTGATTTTGAGTGTTGGGCAATTAATCATCAACATGTACAAACGATGTCTGTGGCATAAATGAAGATATTGAGATGGATGAGTGGCCACACAAAGAAAGACCGTACACATAATGAGGTTATTATAAATAAATTGGGAATGACACCAATAAAGGATAATATGAGGAATCACCATTTAAGATGGCTTAGACATGACAAAAGGAATCTCTAGTAAGAAAGTATGAAAAACTAGATTGTGAAAATGTTAAAAGAAAAAGACTATAAAACTGTTGGAAAGAAACAATAAAGAATGATCTAATTTATGTTGAGTTAAATGTCACCATGACACATGATAGAACTCTATGTTAACAAAAAAAATCCAAGTATCCAACCCCATCTAGTATTGTAAAGGCATGTTGGAATTACCTTAAACCCCACCCCACTTACAAGCTTCAGCGTGGGTATTCATTAGGTGGGTAGAAATTACCACCCCACTTACAAGCTCACAACAATATGGTATGATTTTTTATCCAATTAAAGACTTCGGTTTCATGAAATAAAGAGCACAAAAATAAAAAATTGAAATGAAAATATTATTGAAACTGAAAGAGCTAAGGTATTACATTTTATGCACTCCTTTTGAATATTTCATTTCAATAAATTGAGTTTCTCCGTGTGCTTTATTGGATCACACACTGAAATGAAATCGAAACAACGCTAAGGTATTCCCCACGATGTCAGCATTGTATATGTCTCACGTTTGATACGCCACCAAAGAAATACGTAGGGGTGATTAATGCTTGCTAGCGGAGTTAGTGGTTACCCGTTTGTGTGTCTGCATGTATGTATGTGCGTGTGATGCTTTATGATGAAAAGGAAAATTTCCTGAAGGAACATGGGTTGGGTTCTAAAGTGAAAATTCCACCTCACTGCCGATCAAGGCAAGGCAAGGCAAAGAGAATCAACAAGGGGGCAGAATAGGGTTTAAGATAAACTCATTCCGCCTTGATCCAATAGATAAATATATATATAATATATTTTATATGCTAAGTATATATTTTACATGCATATATACATATATATTATACATATAATCACTTTTAATTTAATAATATACAACAACATAGAGTAGATTTTGCTTTATGTAAAATATATGATATTAACAAATTTTCTTTTAAAATATTGATAGAGTGGGGTGAGGTAGGGCAGGATGGGGTATACAGGACTAGGTATAGGGCAGGTGGGGTATTTGATCTCCACGCCGACCTGACAGGGTCTACACTAAATTTATAATGCTCTTTGGTGTCAAACTAAGAGGAACGACAAAAATGTTTAACCAAGAATATGCACGGGCATTATGAATTTAGTACTAGATAGAAAGAGAGAGACGATGCCTACTCAGTACTGAATGATGCTTTTTGCTATCTCCTACCTCATCGCCGTTGTCTTCCACAACTTCCACTAATCTCCACGACTCCAACATTGCGATCAGTCAAAATTGTTGCCACCATTATCAAAACCACTTAAAAAAACTAAAAAAGCTAATATTTATATATATTTTAGAAACAGCGACAACAGTTATGACTGACAGCAGTATTACGGAATGGTGGAAGGTGACCGTCATTGGTTGAATTAGCGAAAAGCAGCGAAATTGGGCTGACTATTTTATATTTATGTGTGTGTCACTTGATATGTTTGGCAAATACGGTCAGCCCTCACCTGGTGACGAGCGCTACAACCTTGGTGTGTGGCACTGCACTATCTCGACTTTCTTTTCGTTGAGTCGATGCATGCTGATTTGTACTTGTTCATGACAATCCTAATCAAAACCTAAACCGAGCCTTATCCCACACTGAGTGGTGTCGGGTGCATGAGCTCTTCGTGGCCATTAGAACCCAATGATATATGATGCTTCCAAAGAATAGCAAGAAGTGTTGATTCGGGGGAGGTAAGATGCTCGATCGCAATAAAGTAAGCATATATTTGGTTGCAGTAGGCCCTGTTTAGTTCTTTACCTAACTAATATTCTCATAGAATGAGGCAAAAAATTTGATGATTTTTAAAGGTCAAAATGCACTAATTTAGGTTTATAAAGGTTACTTTTTTATCAATTATAATGAGCAATGCCCTTTGAATCTTAAATAACGTCCATTTCTTGATGTAGCTTTTGTATAAAATTAATGGAGATATGGCTCCTCATTGGGGCCTGCTTTTGCTACTATGCGTATTTGGAGAGGCAGCCAATTGGAGCTCATGAGAGAGAATGATAGTTGGATATGTTAAAGTGGCATGAATTTGTGACAAGGCACGGCCTTGATGGCCTGCCATGTCTCTGCAAAAGAATATCCCATCATTTTTTTGTTTCTATTGCAAATTCAGTGAGAGAAATAGTCATTCCATGTATATATATATAATAGTAGTGATATATATATACACATAAAGAGAGAGAGTAATAGATGTATAATGTTTTTTGGTAGATAATATGCATAAACATTTTTACTGTTCATTTTTTTAGATAAACCATTGATGTGACAAATAAAAAAACTTAGTATACAAAAATAAAATGGTACTTTTTAATTTATATTTTCACTTTTGATGATGGTAATTGAATAGTGAAGAGTATGTACCAAAGATAATGCTCATGTCTACTGTATTTTATTTATTTATGCTAATTGGAGTCTTCTTCTTTCTTTAAGTGTAACTTCTCCAAATCCGTAGCTTCCCTTTCAGCTATTTCCAGTTCCATTTCCCTTTTGGCTAATGCAGAAAACGTCTCTACCTTCTACCTTAGTTACCCTTTTGACCTTGTTTTGAAGACAGGCTAAAGATCATCTGTTGCTGAAAAGGGAAGGATGACTTTGAAATGTCCTTGAAGAAGTACAGACAACTTGATGTGGTGTGTCTTAGCAAAGAAATAGAAAGCTTATTGCTTTGACTTCAAATGCAAGGAAGATGGTGAAAAGATCATCAGCACACCTAACGGGCGTGAATAATCAGATGATAAGAGACTCGATTACTAAAGCAATTATCAAGCTGAACGTTCATCCATTACATGATCGTTCTTTCTCATCTATATCTGAACTTTCAAAACAAGGGTCATCAACTATGTAGCATCGCACTCACACACAGAGATGGAGAGAGAGAGAGAGTGTGTGTGGACGTGATACAATGAGCACCAAAGGAGGTGTGCTAGGCTACATCATATCCGATCACACGTTGGATTCAGTAACATTAGTGCTGAATGGTGCTGTTGAATTTTGTGTGCTATCACAAAATATCAGCCCCAGAATATTTTCTTGTTCGACTCTTGTTCAATGTTTTGATCATGGAGAATCTAGAAAAATGAATTGCCAGGGTGTAGCAACCAGATATCATCCATGGCGTGGCCAATTAGACGCGTTTCTTTGCCACATGAAGGCTGTGCAGTAGTTTTTGAACACTGACAACTTTGCTGATTCACTTCTTTGTTTACTGCGTACTGTAATCTTCCACAGACCACACCTTGTTTCTTGTTTGTAATACTAATAATCCTTCTCATACCATACGCGCAAGCGCACACACAAATACGACTTTGTACATAGATATTATGTGTGCAGAGAAACGTGACATCCAGCCCGAACGAATACTCTGAGAGAGAGAGAGGACTTTATACATGGATACTATTTGTGCAAGAGCAACGTGACACTCATGCCCAAACAAATACTTGAGAGAGAGAAGGATATTATTCGTGAAAGAGAAAACGATAACCCATGTAGTGTGCAAAAGGTTTGATGCTTGCTTTTACTGTCAGAAGGGAAAGGGGCATCTCAATACCCACACCCACTTGAATCAGTGGTATTGCTGCAGTGGGTGTGGGCTGTCCCTCACCTTGTCGACTCAACAAAGCTGCTTTGATATATCTCGCCAATCAAAGCCTGCTCCCTGAAGGGCACCCTGTAGCCGTACTTACTACTTTGTCTTTGCTCGAGAGATACATACATCCCTTCTTATCGACTCTTGTAGCTTAGGGACCCTTAACAAGGGGTACGTAACGATGAATTATTGAAATTTTCTTTTATTCCGTTCTGCAATATTACAGTAGGGCATACCTGTACTTGAGCAGGAAGAAGGAGCATGGATGCTCACCATTCTTACAATGCACAGTTGATGAAAAGATCATCTGGCTGCTTTCTGTGCATGATTGGAAGCAATGGAAGCCTCCCGAAGGTCTGAAACCATGAGGGAAAACATGGGTTTTCATGTGCAAGAGCTTCACAAAGTTACGACTTAGAACCTTAATCTTCAGTAGAAATAAGTCTTATTTTAACATATATAGATGTAAGCATTGGCATATCTCCAAAACGTTTTAGGGTGAGGCGATAGTGGTTGACACACTTTAAGGCATGCTTAACAATATGTAAAGAAATATGGATATAAGCTTTGACCGATCTCAAAAACATTTTTAGGGTGAGGTGATAGTGGAGGACCCGCTTTAAGGTGAGGTAAGGCATTTTTTTTACTCGAAATCTGAAATACAAGTGCTCTTCATGTGAAATATAAATATGCCTCATCCAAAAAATTATACAGTCCACCATTTATTATAACTTATGTATTTGACTGTGGTTTATGTATTAAGCTTGTGATCTTCGTCGGCAAAGACAGTACTCCACCTCAACTCAATGTAGATCTGCCTTAATTTAAATGTTGAACACCCTATACAAGCGAAATGGCTTAGTTCCATATTCAAAGGGGGTTCATATATAACAAATTTGTATATGTTTACAGCCCCATGGTTGAGTATCCTAACCATAGAGTTATACTCCATGTTAAACACGGCCGGTTCCAACGAAACTGAACTGGACCAGGAACTAGCTAAATCCGGAACTGGAACTATACGCACACCCCAGGGATTGAACTCATGACCTTCAACTTGCGAGCCAACCCCTTAGACAGGGGATCTGGACAGAATCCACTTAAGCATATTAACATCTTAGTGTTATCATGACTGTATTATTGATGAAATTGCAGTTTACTCCCTTAATTTTCCATAATGGAGAAGTTTGTACTTGTGAAGACATATTATTGATAATTCTCATGCATGAAATTGTTGAAAGCCCGTTTACGTGCACAAATAGGATGCAATAGACACGATGTAAGTGCATAGTGAGCAATAGCTCATTGACTCACAAGTTGAAGGTCATGACTTCAATACCAGAGGCGTGCATCTGGCGTTGGCATCCCCATCAAACCAAATTTTTTTTGCCAAGAATTCATTTTGAATTAAACGTCTGGTGCCATGAAGATTGACACTATCCTGTATAGAGTGTATTAAAGCTAATTTACCAATTTTCCTCAACCAAAGACTTAAAAAATGGTTTAATATTAAATATATGTAGTCCATAGATGAACTAATACCATAGTTTATTACTGTACACATGAACAATTTTCTGAAAATTTCCTTTAACATAGACATGTCCGGTAAGTGTATAAAAGAAATAATTTTATAAGAAAAAAATTAAAAAATATCAGAATCGCCAGTTTTGGTTTGATAAAAGGTGAAACCAAAACCAGACGGGGTGAGTCTCAGTTCTGGTGGGAACCGCCGGGATGGTTAGAAACCGGCCATGTTTACTTTAACATGTCAGCTTGCTTAGACTTCGATCACACTTGGTTGATGGTTTTCATACATGACCACATGTAAGTAGGCTTCAAGCTTAAATTGATTAAAACAACAAAGTGGTTGTGGAACTGCACCAAGATATATGTTCTATCTCAAAACAGTTTGCGCTTATACAGAATATGAGTAAACTTGCCCACCTAGTTCTGGTTCCACTCAAAAGGACTTGAAGGAGATTATGAGTTCTTTGGCCATGCGCGTGCACCTAGTTGCAAAGCTAATATTCTAACCGTAACCCAAAGTGGGGGTGATGGTGGCCGCCGTAACGCCGCTGCCAAAGGCTAAACCAGATGAGCTGACCGGGTGGAACGGCAAATGCTTGATCCATCTTTATTTGATGCCATCTTTGGATATGTCATTTTTCTGGGAAATGCAATGTATGTTGATTAACTTTCAGTTAATGAGAACCCTCTCCGTGTGAGTTTTAGCAGTGTTTTGTACTGATCATATATGGATACAATATTAGGTGAATGCATAACCTTCATTTCAACATGAAGCACAAATCACCAAAGTTTAACTAGAGACTTTATCCTCATATTTCATCATAGACAATATCGTCGGTTCTTAACCAGCCCGCTGGTTCGACATGAACTGGCCCATCAACCGTCTCCAACTCAAACTGCTTAACCATACCCGGAACCTTAACACAACAGTGGACTCCCAGGGTTCCGATACAGTTCATCCTCACATGGAACTGGAGGTTTGAACCGCCTCCTCCGTATTCATTTTTATAAGTTTTAAGAATTTTTTAAATCTTTTTTGAGTTTTTTTCTTGCTTTTGGTTCGAATAGGGACCGGAATAAGAAGACGGGTGGATCTGTTTTGGTATGATTCATGTTTCCAAGCACAGCGGAACCGGCCATAACTAGCTCATTTACTCCTAAGAGTGGTATATATCCTTGACAAAACTCTCCATAGCTTTCTTTTTCTTTTTTTTCTTCAATGTCAAATTAGTGACATGGAAATCTTACTGCAATTTGTTGTTTTTAATTTTATCTCTTTCTTTACAGGATGTCTAATTGCCGCCAACCACCAAAATCGTCTGTCCATTACCACCACCACCACCATCCATCATCACCTTCCTCACCGTCATCATCTGCTGCATCATGATGTCCTAACATCTTCCTCCCGTACAACCTAAAATGAGTTTATCATACTTTTCTTTCTTTTCAATTCTAAAATAAATTCTCTGATTATAATGACCTGTTTTCATTTTTTATTTCTGAAATAAATTAAAAGACATCCAAGCAGTGCGTAAAACAACAAAGCTTATTTACATAAAAAATTCATGAGGTTTACATATATATGTAAAAGGATTCATCATTCAATGAGAATCATTACATATTATTTCCATGAAGCTAACACGGCTTAATCTTTGGCAATTTGCAGGTAGATGAAGTGCAAGACACTCTTTTATGGGATCCATATTTACAGCCACCATTATAAACGAGGTTGTCGCAACCCCAACACCAATACTCATTCCAAGCATGCTTGTCTTAACTTTGCATATGTCAACATGGCAAATGTGTAGGCAAAAATCGTAGACATACATACATAATAATCTAATATGCAATAAATGTAAACATGCCCCAATCAACAACAATCACTACATATCCAAAATAAGCCATAAACAAACTATACAGGAAAGAAGAACAGAAGCAAAAATCAGAATAGAAATTTATCTATATGAATCGCCCTTGCAAACTCGACTTAGAGAAATAAGTGCCCCGCTATTAGTATGTATGAGTACTTGTGCCTTCCTTCTACGATAAAATGCACACACAACTCGAAAGACACATACCTTGCTTTGAGTCGACCTCAACCATGACTCAATCGCCTATGGCTGGGAGGAGTCACACCGCTGGAACACCATGGATAGAGGGGAGTAGAGAATGGAGGCGGGAGGAGAGAATAATCATAAAATGTATTGATTAGGGAGACTAAATCATGTATTTATAGACTGTATGTTGGATCATGGATCATGGATATGATCCAAATGATGCACTGCTTTGTCCTATTCCTAGGCAAACACTCTTAACTGTTAGATCAAAAGACTTTCGTGCAAAAATATAGACTAAAGACAATTTTCAAACCCAAGCCTAGGCTCGGCATGCGCATGTGGTCTAACATGTCCTCCCCAAGCTCTTTGAATTAAGGTTCATGAGCTAACAACTATATAAAAGGACATGTGGGTTTGTCTCATTTTTCAATATGGGACTAAACTTTGTCTCATCTTGGTCATCACATGCACAAGTTAAACTTTAGGACTTTCACATATATCAGTAATGCATCAATTGAATATTTAGTATATCAACATGAATTAATTGTTATTAATGCACATGGTTTGAATAAATGCAACTTAATTAACATTAAATCCAAAAACCCCCACAAAGTCCTGAAGTGTAAAAGTGCCCTCTCAAACCAACCATCATATTATGCTTTCAGTAATGGTACCTTTCGATTTGAATTGCTACTTGAGTTATCCAATATTATCCTTATAAGAACTAGGTGAACCTACGTCTTGAACTTGAACCTTGGGTATAAAGGTGTCTATTGATAACAATATAATAAAAGGTTATGACATGATCTTTAGGGGTGACACATTAATGACCATGCATCCATACCCTGTATCATAATTGACTTCAAGGAACAACCCAATTTTCCTATTGCAGCCTCACAATATCAATCACTTATCGCATCTCTAAGGATGTAGTGCTAGCATCCTGTCTTAGGACTCGACCACATTAAAAGAATAATCTCTTACAAAACTTGCAGTCATGACACTTTAATATTTATTCATTTCTTTTGTGTGTATCTCTTAACAACTAACCTTGCCTTGTACTTATAAATTGTTTCGTCTAGTTCAGTTTCTTCTTAAAGATATACTTACAACCCATAATAGAACAATTAGGAGGCAAATCCATCAATTCTTAAGTACCATTAAAGAAAATTGATTGAATTTCATCATTAATGGCTTCCTTCTAAAGCTTAACCTCGAGTAAGGTTATAACATGCTGAAAGATGATAGGATCATCCTTGACATTGAAAGTAATAAAGTTACTTCAAAAGTCTTTTGATATCTTACGTCGTTTACTTGTCTTTAATTCAATTATTTTCTCAGTCATCTGTTTTACAAACAACACAATCAGAGTCACCCCCATATTTGTCATCATTATCACATTATCGAGAATAGAACCAGTAGTAGAGTTAGAATCTTTAGAAGATACACTTTGAGGAACTAAGTTTTCATGGAAAACAGATTCTCAAAAAATGTAGCATCACGAAGAACAACTATTATGTTGACATCTATGCCTAAAACATAAGATTTAATGACCAAGAATATGTACGCATAGTTTGTATCCACGTAACTTAGAAATATAACATTCACTGTTTTAGATCTCAATTTTTTTCTCTTGTGTTAAGGCCCATACTTTGAGATATTTGATATTGGTCTTTCGACTCTTCCAAAGTTAAAATGGACTATTTTTCTTATGCTTATGGAGAACTCTATTTATAATATGACAAATCGTATTCAAAGTTTTCCCCACATGTAGGTATGTAACCCAAAACTTTAAAGTAAAATATTAATCATATTAGACTTTAATTGTTTAAGTACCTTTCTTGTTTGAGTTTGTACTTCATTTCTAAATATTTAAAATTTTTCTAAAGTTTAATCTTTACTTTTAAGTAAGTAAATACAATTATTTACTGTAATTATCAATAAACATGATAAAATATCTTTTGTTATCCCTTATAATCATTCCATTGAATTCATAAATATCAGTGTGTACCAAATCCAAAATCTTGAATTTCCTTTCAACCGTATGAAAGTTTTCCTAGGTTGCTTCGCTTGCACACATATACTATATTTGTATTTTCTATCTATGACAATCTTAGGGATAATATTTAAATTTATCATTTTTTTCATTAAATCAAAGTTTACATGACCCAATCTAACATATCATACATCAGATGATTCAATATTGTACAAAGAAGTAAAGGAAGATGAAACAAAATTATATGCTTTATTATTATTAAAATTTATATAAGAATAAATAATTGGTTTTACATGAATTTTAAATAAATCATCTACATCACACAAATAGCCATTCCCAAATAAATACCATGTATTAAGTTGTGTGATGATAACTTATTTACATTTGCAATCAAAGCTTAATCCCTCCCTACCTAAAGCAAGACTACTTAAGATATTTCAGCGAATCGTTGGAATGTATTTAAATTCCTTAAGAATTAGAATATTTTCGAAGGAAACTTTAAGTCTACATGCCTTTCGCCTTTAACTTCAACAGTCAAATGATCCCTTAATGTCATTATTCGCCCATAGATAATTCTAGTAAAACACAAACAAAGACTAGTTAGCACAGACATGCACATTAGCTCCAATATATACAATCCAGTATTGTGACTCATAAATAGAAAGAAAATAGGATTTAAGGGATAAATACCCATCACTAGTAGGTGCAGTGGTCACCACCATGTTAACCATAACTCCTTTTACGGTTGCAGGTTTCTTGACTTTCTTTTAAGGAACAGTCTCTCACCCAATGTTTAATCACCACAAAGCCAATACGATTTGTTTTTGGGTTTCTTTTGAATTTTGGTCTTTAGTTTGTGCTTTGCTTGTTTTCTCTTTGAATCACTAGGTTATTTTTTTCCGACTATCAGGTTAACTTTAAGGATGTTGTCTACAGGCAAAGCATAAACCAAAGGCTGAAACCCTCCCAAGACTTCTATGATTTTTATCTATTGCTATGTCTAATATTAGATCATCAAGGGTCATCTTATCATTCTTGTGCGTGAGATCTATGTCAAAATTCTCTCAAGACTTAGGAAATTTTTAATAATAGACATAACAATAAACTTGTCAAAAAGCGCTATCTCAACTTTCTTCAAACCATGACATAAAAACTTAAACTCATAACCTATTTAGTCACAGATTTCTCCTCTACCATTTGATACATAAGAAACTTAGTCACTAAATATTTTTAAGATCGAGGTCTTCAATATTATATTTTTTATCAAAGGCAACCCACAAATCTTTCGATGATGTAGAAGGAAAAAAACTATATACGTCAAATAAAACATTCGATAATATTGATAAAATATAACAACAGCACATAGTATTCTTCTCCTTCCACTCGGCGATTTTATCTAAGCTTCTAGGGTTGATATCATCGGGTAGGGGATAATCCAACTTGATATAAATATTCAAGCTTAATATGGTTAACTAAATTTTCATACATTGTTGTCAGCATTTAAAATGAGGACTGATAAACTTTTCTAGCATCAAGGTCAAGTCAACTTTAGGTTAGAGGGTAGCAGTTGTAGACATGTTTACTAAAGAAAATAGTGATTTCTCTAAGATTATTAGTAAAAACCATAGACATACATGCATAATAATCTAATATGCAACAAATGTAAACATGCCCCAATCAACAATAGTAATAGATCCAAAATAAGGCATAAACAAATTGTACGAAAAACAAAAACTGAAGAAAAAATTAGAATAGGAACATATCTATATGAGACACCCTTGTGAACTTGCCTTAGAGAAATCATTGCCCCGTTATGAGTATGTATGGGTACCTTTGCTTTCCTCTCAAGATAAAACGCACATACAACGTGAAAGGCATGTACCTAGCTTCGAGTAGACCTCAACCATGTCTCAGTCACCTATGACTAGGAGCAATCATATCACTGGAACACCATGAGTAGAGGGGAGCAGATAATGGAGGCAAGAGGAGAGAGTAATCGTATAATGTACTGATTAGGGAGCCCTAATCACGTATTTATAGGTTATATATTAGATCACGGATCGTAGATCTGATCCAAATAATGCACCTCTTTGTCCCGTAATCATTCGCGCACAAGCACTCTTGACCGTTAGATTAAAAGATTTCATGCAAAAAGATAGACTGAACCCTAGTCTTGCCCGACCTGCGTGTGTAGTATAGCATATCCTCCCCAAGCTCTTTGAACTAATAAGGTTCATGAGGTACCAACTATATAAAAAGAAATGTGGATTTGTCTCATTCTTCAATGTAAGACTAAACTTTATCTGCTCTTGATCATCACATGCACAAGTCCCTCACATGTGACTTTTACACTTTAGAACTTTCACATATATCAATAATACATAAATTGAATATTTGAGATATCAGCATGAATTAAATGTTATTAATGCACATGGGTTTAATAAACCCAACTTAATTAACATTAAATCCAACAAAATGCAATGACCAAAAGCAACACAATCAAGTTATTTGTCAAGGAAAGAGCTCTTACCATGATTAACCATTGATGGTAGTAAAACTTGAAGAAGATAATTTCAGAGGCATGTATACTGTCCTTATTATTCATGTATATATAGATCATTAATTGGATGTTCAATTAAATTTGACCCCACTTATAGGAACTTTAGTAAAAAAAAAATTGTTTTCCGATGGGCAAGCTGGGGTTGGGTAGAGACCCACTTGATGCTCGCCCCTAGTATCGAATTCATGACCTTCAACTTAAAGGTTCTTTTGAGTTGACTCCATCGTCGGGAGATCCGTGGGCCCTAGTGCAGCAAGTTTAGTGATTAAGATATCCTATCATGCAAATACCATTGCTTGATGTAGCTTTCGATTTCATCCGAGCAAAAAGGAGTTGGCCCTTGGTCTAAGTTTTCAATCTGAGTGATATTATTTTTGTTTTGAGCATCTGTGGAACACAACTGTTATGAAAACTAGGCTGCAACCGACGATTGTAAAATTTTTTCCTTAATTTAGGTTTATTTTATTAATAATATCAAAATGCAAGTCAGCTCTTGACTTTCAGATATGGTTGATCAAAGGCACCAAAGCTTGGTTGGTTCAAGTGGTTTGGCACTTTTTCCCCTTAAACAAGGTCTTGAGTTCAAGTCTTGCGAATGGAGAAAACACAGGCTTGGGAAGCTTTACCCACAAAGTGGGCAGACCTGGCATGAGCTGCATCAGGCCAGGTCCTTGTGAGCTTCCGGATACCAGTGGTTAAGACCAAAGAATGTTAATGAAAGGCGCTTTGCTCGTCGGTTCAACCAGAGAAGTATCTTGTTAGAACCAGAGAAATCCCACTTTCTCTTCAAGGCTAATTCAAGAGAGAGTTGTCCACTTGCATTGATGAAACAACCATAAGTAAAAGTGACATCTGAATTTCACCGGCGAAGATGATTGTATAGGTAAAGGCAGAATGTGTGTTGTTGGTTTGCCCCAACTTGACTTAATGTAGATCCTTATATTATAAAAGGCTGAGTTCTTTCCTTCCTTTCGGCTGCGGCCGAGTGCGACTCCTATGGAGTTAGACTCGTTATTCAATATAGTCCTAAAAGCTAATTCAAATGTATAGCTAATTCAATATTTACCAAAGGTAATTATTGGTATAATGACTTGACTTTACTATGGTAAAAGACTAAGATGAGAGATTGTCCCCATCATAGGAGTCTTTGGATTATTTTCTCCTTTAGTCCAAGTGGCTCCCAAATGTGTCTATATCGGGACATTCGATCTGGTTTTGGCATCCAACTGGATTTAGGTTGCTGGTTTTATAGTTAAGATCAATTACGCTACAGTAAACATGGATATAGAATAATTGATATTCTGTTTATTCACATGGAAGTTCAATTTTGTTTTTGGACAGAGTTCCCTTGACAATAGAAGAACAAGTTGATAGTAGGAGCAAAAGATGTCAATGGGATCCAAAAGATGGTTAATGTTTATGATGTTACCTACCCTTTCTTTTTGGGGGGGTGGGGGGAGAGGGTGAGAGGCCGAAACCTAGTGGTGGGCCCACTTGAGGACTGAAAAATTCTTGAGACGATGACTATATATATATATATATATATATATATATATATATATATATATATATATATATATATATATATATAAGAAAATACAAGTGTTTCGTGAACGTCAAGGATAAATGTGCTTCACGTGAAATACAAGTGTGTCTCACTCCAAAATAATTCAGAGTTCATCACTGCCAAAGACTAATACACATACATTTACCAAGCCATAAATTAAACTTGTCAGTTGCAAGTGGGCGTAAGAGAGCCCTACCAGTGAGATAACGATCTGGGCAATAAAACCCACTTTCATAATCCAGCAAGCTGACCCTGTTTTTGCTTACTTGCAGTCTTGAAGGCCCTCTATAGAGCTTTTCCGTTTTTCACTTTCTAATCTCTCTTTTTTAACTATTTTTTGAATCTCAAAAAGAACAATCTAAAAACTTATTGTATGACTGTTAAGATATATCAAAAGAACTTCTAAGAAATTCATTAGAGGAATGCTTCTAAGCAATACGGTTTGTTTTTTAACATTTCTACTTGTATGAGATGTTTCCCAGAGCATAATTCTCACTCCATCACGAGTTCAGTAAATATAGCACCTTGTTGTGTATTTATATTTGTCATAAAGTTTGCTGAGGGTTCATCGTTTTTGGCTTTGACCTAGGCACCCAAAGCAGCAAATCTCTAAAAATTAGGAAAAGAGACTAATATATGTACGTATATATGTGCATAAAAAACAGCAAATATTAAAAGAATGAGACACTTATGAAAATTCAAACCGAAGACCACACACATTGCCAAAAGGATTGCCACTTGGAGTTTGAAATTTTGGTTTTTGTTGCTTAAATCATAATTAGTTTGTGTTAGTGGTGGATCCAGGAATTTGTTTTGGGCCGGGTGAAGTTTAGATTTGAGTGGGACGGGCTTAATTGTTTTCCTTTTTAAAAATTTAAATATTTAATTCAAAATTTCTCTATTTTCAGGGAGCGGTCACAATGTAGATCCGCCACTGGTCTAATAGTCTTTGCATGAAGACTTAGATTAATGGCATCACAAAAGATGTCCTATATAGAAGATTTTCATTGTACTCCATCCATTATTCTATCAAAACAAAGAACGATCTCAGAAACGAAAAGCAGATTTTTGTTTCAACAACTAGAGGTCAATTTGAGATCCGATGAACTTGAGGTTTGGACACCAGGGTCGGATATGGTCAACTCAAAGAGACCCAAACAAAAATCTGGGCAGGTTCGTGCAGAACCGTACCCGCCTTGCCGACCCGGTTTTCCACTCCCACATACGATTCACCAACTCTCCAAACACAATGGATCAATATGGCAATAAACCAACATTCAACGTGGCTCACAAATGTAGATATGACTTGTTTCAGGTAAACTGGAATTGACGGTATCAAACTGTGAACTTCTAGTTTGAGTTTAACAAAAAAAAATAATGAAAAAAATAGAAAAACGATTTAAAACCACTAGTTTTGATTCAGAAACCAGACCAGGTAGTCCTCAGTTTCGTATCCACGTTAAACGGTTTCGGTTCTGGGCCAGTTTCGAGATCGGTTTTTCTTTCGATTCTAGTTGGAACCGCCGGATCGGTTTCGAATCGGTCATGTTCGGCAAACGGGCTGCGGGTTTTAAATGGCCGGACTCAAAGCCCTCGAGAAAATGGAAATTCAATAGAACGAAAAGTCCGTTGCCGTCCCCCGAGTTTTATTAGTTACCCCGCTTTCATTTCGCGGGCCGACTTCCTTCTCTTCCTAGGGTTTCTCTAGGGTTTTCCGTTCGGACTTTCGATCTTTCTTTTCTTGCGTATTTCTCTCTTTGCTTCAGATGGCCACCGAATCAACGGGAGGCAGTCGGAAAAAGAGCAGGCAAGACTCCGTCAACGGTGGATTTGCTTCGTCCAAGAAATCCAAGTCGTCGACTACCGGTGGGTTCTTTTTCAGCTTCTCTTTTCTCTTCTTTATTCTAGGGTTTTCGTTTCTCTCTATACTGAGGAAAAGATGAGGGCCTTTCTCTCTCTCTCTCTCTTGTTGGGTTTCTTGTTAGGGTTGCTCATCTTCGCGAAACTGTGCTGTTTCGCTTTTGGATTTTTGTGTTCCACTTCTATGATGTGTCCTCCTTCCTTCAGCTTGCTGTTGGGCTTTGTTTCTCGGAAAGTTTTCCGTTTGTGGAGTTGGTTCTGGGATCGAGATGAAAAAGGAGTTGAAAATGGAAGATGGGGAGTGAAGGTCACAAGATCCTCTGAAAAATATGAACAAGAACAGATCATCATTTTCAACTTCTAAAACTGAACTTAAACAGAGAAGGGCGGGAGGTGTCTGGTGTCTGCAATGTTGTATTATATGCATTTCTTTGAGATTATAGTTGGTGTGTAGCATGACGTGTACTTCCTTACGGCATCTGGTGTTGATCATTCACCCAGATTTACCGTGGTTTTGGTATGCCATTTGCTTCAGTGTCCTCTTCTGTTAGCATTGTAAGATGTATATCCTCAGTAGCGTCAAATTCATCATGCTCAATTAGACGAAGGGAATCTCTTTACTGACACTTGGTATTTTGGTTATGAGCTGTAGTTAAGCATGTTACTCAAGACTGTATATGTGGTTTAGAGATCTTTTCATTGAAAATGGCTATTACGTTTTAGGTTGTTCTTAAGGAATGAATACACTTTCTAGTAAATTAGTACATATTCCTTTTGATTGTAATGATGCTGCAGAATTATCTAAAAGTGACTGAATATCGACAATGTTTCTTTATTATGAGTTTGCGTAACTTCTGAGTTTTCTATTTGAGTCTTAAGGTCAAAAGATTAAGCACATGGAACTGAAAGAACGTAATTAATGTCGTGTAACAGAAATGGAGTCCTTTCCAACTGGTATAGGAACCAAATCGAAGCCATGCACCAAGTTTTTCAGGTTCTAATCTGAACTGATCTAAGATACCTATGGTAATTGTAACTTTTCATTATTTTAAATATTCAATTTTCAAATGCTAGTGAATTTCATTTTAAGTAGCATGGACAAATAAGCTGTTTATGGAACTAATGAAGTGGAAATATAAGTTGTGAATTATGGTACAGGTTTTTGCTGCTTCTTGTTCTAATCAAGTTAAGCAAGACAAATGAACAGGGAACATGCTTTATTTGTTTGGAATTGGATAACCACCTCTGCGACCCATAACTACCTTTATTGGAGCTGCAAGAATCACATTCTGCTGTACTATCTGGTTTGTTTAACTACGTTTCAAGTAAACCTCACACCTTCAACATATGGGCAGCAAGAAAAATCATTGGTTTCTAGTTTCTAGGTATCGGCATTTTAAGTTTAATTCTTATTCCTTATAAGGTATTACAGCAACAGGAATTCTCACTTCTTTTCTCTCTCTCCTTCCCTCTTGGTTGATGAAAATGTTTTGGGTTCATTTAGGACCTAAGATTCTAATTTCTAACTGCTTCAGATATCCATGGTTTGCTGGTTAATATGCTTTGCTTGCATTCTGTACATGTGTATGGTTTCTTGATGTGGACAAAGATGTTTTTATGTGGATGCTGCATTCTAGATGCTGTTCAAGCTTCATATATTGATTTTTAGCAGGTTTCGATTTTAGCACGCATGGTGCATGAACTGTTGATATAAGGCATGTTACTAACATTTTAGGTAAAATTGATGGCTACACTAGGACCCACACAGCTGTATAAGTGCATGTGCATACCAAGATCATAGTGGTTCCCTGCAAACTGCTTATATTTCTTGTTTGACACTAATCTGATTCAAGATGGCTTTGAAATTTATGATGGTTGAAAGTGAAATCATTTATTGGCGAAATTGAACCACCAAAAAAATTCAGAAGAATTTTTGTTCATAGAGCATTTCAAATGTTTTTATTCTTACTTTCAGTGTACATGCTTTTTTTTCTCTCTCTCTCTCTCTCTCCCTCTTTCTCACACACATACTCATGCACACCCACTCTACCACTCACACTATGTACATATGTACACACTTTCTTGTCTAATGTTCATAAGGATGAGCTTTTGGTCATGGTTTGATTGAAATGGACAAAAACAATTCAATAGTTTTTTCCCGCTACATACTTCGCTGGGTTGGCCTAGAACTAATTAGGATATGCTTAACATCATAGTGAAGCTTGTGACTATTGTCTTCAATTCTGTAGTTGCAAAAATGATGCTCAAGCCTAAGGTTTTTAGGTTTTAGTTTGCGGGGCAATTGTCCCATGCACTTAGATCCTTACATAGTGGATCTGTATACAAAACTACCATGACTCGGGCACATCGAGGAGACAATTGCTTTATAGCTAGACTCTTGATCAATGTTATAAAAACCGTGTCGGTGCTCGTATCGCACCGGGTATCGATACAACTGCATCGTATGGTACGATACACTGAATTTTTTTATATTAATTTCATAAAAAAATTAAAAAATACAAAAATTAAAATTATTGAACAAAACATATATAACACAATGAAGAAGCATCCATACTATAACAAAAACATCTCCTAATGAAGTTACGAACTAGGCTACAAGCATCCATATTCCATAATATCTATATTCCATACCATTAACTATTAAATAATGTGAACATAATACTGGATAGTGAATAAAGAAGGGGTTTAACTTAATAAACAACAAAGTTACAAGTACAATTTACAATCATCAAAGATGAAAACGTTACAAAATTACAAATAAAAGTTAAAACAAATTACAATCATCCACAACGTGGATCATAATCAACAAAAGCATTATAATCAATGTAGTAAGGATCATCACCATCATTATCATCATCATCTCCTCCATCTTCTTCCTCCATAATAGGATATGCCCATCGAACACCTTCATTTTCATCATCTCCATCTCCAAGTTCTGCTTCGGCTTGAAGTGTCCTCAAGTTTTCATCCGCTAAAATGATAGGGGGCTCCTCCTATTCGACCCAATCGTCAAGAATAACAACATTTTCGCAACTCAACGGGTCATATGGCACATTCCTTGTCCTTCTTGCATCATTTTGCATTTGCCTATAAAAAAATAATATTCAAATTTATAAGGAATATCAAATGCAATATAGCCATACTAATCATTCATTATTAATAAGATTAAGAAAGAACTAGGCAACAAGAAACAATATATATTTTAAAATTATTACCTTTGCCTTAACTTCATGTTGTAGGTAACGTATACCAAATCATGCAGTCGAGCATGCTCCAGTCTGTTTCGCTTTTTTTGTGTGAATGCGTTCGAAAAAGCTCCAATTCCTCTCGCACCCACTCAAACTACATGTTTGACTTAATATCCGTTGAGCAAACCTTGCCCCTTGCCAAGTTCGGTGCATCTACACCAAAACGAGCCCACCATTCATTTGAAATAAAACAAGTTAATGATTAATAAGAAACACATGGAGTCAATCAATTAATAACTTAAATGAATATCAATAAAAACATAATACCTGGTCGCATTTGGGAGTGGAGTTGGATAGCAATTGGCCTTCTAAAATCTCCAACACTTTGTATATGCTTGCTTAACTCTAAATGGATATTACGAGTAGATGAATCTTCAACAAGGTCAATTGCATTTAATATACCCTTTTTCACTTCTTCATCCTCCACAAAGTTAGGAGAAAATCAAATAGAAGGGTTAAGAAAATATGCAGCAACATGCAAATCATGATGCATTTGGCGGTTCTAACGCACATTCAGTTATCTTTCAAACCTTCTTTGGAAGTGACCACTCGCAGTCAAGGTTTGCTTGTATTTTCAATTTGGCCTTATCCATAGCATCATATATATATAAGGCATAACATGTCAGCATCATATATATATATATAAGGCATAACATGTCTATCTTCACTCTCCACCATCTTCATTACCTCAACTAAAGGTATAATGATCTTAAAAAATTTGGTGCAACTTTCTCAAAAATTAGCATTAAAAACATGTAAACAAAATTTTCAATGCATTTTTCTGTATGACAAGACTTTGCAGAGTAATAACATTTGTGGCAAATCTTGTCAATGATGGCCTAATCAATTCCCTTCCACCTATATGAATTCGCATCAAATGCAATACACAAGAATGATTATAAATAAACTTTGTAACATTTTTGCATGCATCTATAGTCCATCTTATTTCATCCATTGCACTCAAATCTTCAACCATTAAGTCTATGCAATGTGCAACACACAGAGTCCATATTAAGGATGGATGGTTTGCAACACATGAAATCTACTTTCTTAATGACCTCCTTTGAAGCCATAACTGATCTAATGCTTGGTTGAGCTCCGGGAGTCGTACATGGTGGAAAAAATGAAGGCATCCCACTACCACTACATTTGGCTCTGACTCCTCTATTACCCCTCGTAGGCATCGGGCAACTAGGAGATCTTGCAGTGGAAAAAGAGCCAACTCCACTGCTACTACCACCAAAACCTATACCTTTTCCATTCCTCGCCTTCTCTACCCCTCTTCAACTATCTCTTCTTCCATCTCAGTTGCACCATGGAATTCATCACCACCATAACCATACATCCCTTGAGCAGAAGCATCTTCAAATGGTTCTTTCATATCCCAACCACCTATTTATGCCCTTTCTCTCACCCTTAATCTCTTCTTCTCCTTCGAAGCCTCTAATGCCTGCTCAATCATGTACTTCACTACTTTGGCAACTTGAAGACATGCACTGACATCCTTCTTGGTTCCCGCAAGGTGGTGTTTCATACGAGAAATACCACCATGTTTTAAGGTATTACAAAACATGTACTTGCTTACAAGCCTATTTTCTTTGTATATCGTAGTACAATATTTCTAAGTCGGGTCGACTCGATTGGACTTTACAACCAAATTTTTCAAGTGAAAAATCGGGTAGCATGCTAAAGGAAAGAGATATGGCACGGATTTGAGAAAAACCCTAGAGATGGGGAGTTGGATTGGGTGGAATACTTGAGAATATTGTGAATAAACTATGAAATCAACAAGAACAAGGTAAGAAGAGGATATGAAATCAAGGGAATGGTGTGAAAATGGGTTTGGGAAGAAGCATAAATGAAATCCGAAAGTTTTGGATTTTCGAAATTTATAACATAAAAATCAACATCGACTTTGACAATACGGGGTATATCGTATGATATGGTGCGATATACCCCCGTATCATACGATACGACACGGTAAATCGCGATAAGCGATATGTACCTCTGTATCGTACCGTATCTTCATACGATACATGATAAAATCGTATTGCGATACGCTATTCCTAGAAAATTGGTTCAACTTGATTACTCGAGTTTGAATTTCTTAGTGGAAAATTTATGCCATTTCATTTTATTATTGTATATATTGTGGTTAGGGAGTTTATTTGTGATGAACACAACTTTTAATATAAGCCGTAATAAAATCGTATTGCGATAAGCTATTCCTAGAAATTTGGTTCAACTTGATTACTAAGTTTGAATTTCTTAGTGGAAAATTTATGCTGTTTCATTTTATTATTGTATATATTGTGGTTAGGGAGTTTATTTGTGATAGAACAACTTTTAATATAAGCCATAACAGCATAGCATCTTAGGTGCTTATAGAATTGTTAGAAAATGATAGTTACCAAACTAGTTAGTCACATAACATGATAAGGAGGCTGGGGAACATGAAAATTGATGAAGTATATGGCCGTTTGTTGGAGAAGTGTGAAAAGATGAACTCTCATGTGTGTATTGGTGCAAGAAAAGGAAAGATATAAGTTATAGAAGCAATCCTCTTGGATCTTATTTGTGAACTTCTATGGTTTCAAAAAGAATAAATTAATGGATGGACACAAGGAAGTCAGTTTTTATTCTCTCGTAGACTTTGTCACACGGGTGTGAGTGTGGACACGGGAGCGTGTGCGGGTGCAGGATACAAACAAATTTCAATAATTTTAGGTGTGGGGACATGACTAAATTATATAATATTATATATATATATATATATAATATTCAAACTAGAGCAAGTGAGACATCAATTAACATAAGTATAACATTATCAATGATTATTTGTACAACGTTATTTGGTCCAACACTCTTAATAATTTCTACGAAGAAATCATTGGTTTCAAAAAGAATAAATTAATGGATGGACACAAGGAAGTCATTTTTTGTTCTCTCGTAGACTTTGTCACACGGGTGTGAGTGTGGACACGGGAGCGTGTGCGGGTGCATGATACAAACAAATTTCAATAATTTTAGGTGCGGGGACATGACTAAATTATATAATATTATATATATATATGTAATATTCAAACTAGAGCAAGTGAGACATCAATTAACATATGTATAACATTATCAAAAAGCTTTTCAATATTGGTTTTTCTTCTTTAAGAATCATGGTTCGCAATTTTTTAGAACTTTAAAGAACATAACCATTCAAATTACAATTAGCCAACGAAGTGACAAGATTTTTCCAATATGGATTTTTTGCTACACTAAAAGGAAGTGAACTTCTAGAAGAAAAATCTTTCAACCATTCTATTAATCTCTTCCCTTCGAACTACATTAAAGAACATAATCTCTTCCCTTTCTTTTCTTTTCTCCATCTTCTTTGTATCCACCAAATAATGGAATACTTACTCCTTTTATTCTTTTTTTCATAATCCTCTTTCTTTTTTAATAATTGTTTTCACAAAGCCTCATCCATATTTGGGCATGCTCTTATACCATGCTTTGATAATTTCAAAACATGAGCCTTCACTGTAGTATAAGATCCAGTAACACTCCATGTTGCAAAATTTACACATAAAATGTATATTACCTCTACCACCTTCATATGCTTCTCTCTTTTGCACGTACATCCATAATTGTACATCATCACAATGTGTTGAAATTGGAGTTGATGATCCTGAACTTAGGAACACTACCACCAGAACTCCCAATCCCAATTGATATTCCTTTTCCTTTCCTTTTGTCTGCCATTTTTAGGATAAACTCAAAACACAATTTGATTAAAAAACATAAATAGTATTAACAACATAATTTTAGGATCCTTACAGGATAACATGTACTTAATACATTAGATTATTCTACGTATATTATACCGTTTACACTCTTAACGGATTCATACGCATTTTAGGATCCTTACACGATAAAGAGGCACTTAATAACATTAACCTCAAAGAGATTCTAAGTTGGCCAAACTTTCTTAAAGTGCATTAATGTAGAGAATATTATAGGACTTGACAGAAAAAAGGAAAGGAAAGCAAAGAAACAAAAGGCGCCGAATAGGAATAAAAGTATTTCACTTACCTCTGAATCAATTATGGACTCTCTTAATAAATTAGATTATTCTGCGTATATTATACCGTTTACACTCTTAACGGATTGATACACATTTTAGGATCCTTACACGATAGGGAGGCACCTAATAACATGAACCTCAAAGGGATTCTAAGTCGGCCAAAAATGTAGAGAATATGATAGGACATGACAGAAAAAAGGAAAGAAAAGCATAGAAACAAAAGGCACCGAATGGGAATAAAAGTATTTCACTTACCTCAATATCAATTATGGACATAGATATGATTGAGGTAAAAAACTTGATTTGCAAAAAGAAAAGTTCAACCTTAAAGAAACCCAAAAAAACCCAAAGAGGAATACCTCTTTGCATATGAATAATAAGTTGTTAACAACATGTATGTACCATACTGGTAAGAATCAAGACAATAGTATATAAATGGTATAACACTATATCGTACAATACACAAGATACAAGTACAATAAAGAAACCATCTACGGTATCATGGGGATTGGGGGATCATACCGTGAGCAAAAAAGATTTCAGAGAAGGTGGTTATATCACCTTTTAGGCTGTGAAAATATGAAAGAACAAGAGCATCCCAGTTTGTTGTCGGCAAGACAACAATAAGGCAACCCAAGGAGGAATAATGTTGGACAGCTCAACAGCGTGAAAGGCGAAGAGGAACGAGGAACCATAGTCTCAAGTATGGAGTCTCGAACAAGGGAATCCTAGTTTGGTGTCGGCAAGGCAACCCAAGAAGGAACAATGTTGGGCCGTTGGCTGGCGTGGAAGGCGAAGAGGAACAAGGAACCAAAGTCTCAAGTCAAGAGTCAAACAAGGGCATCCCAGTCAGGCAACCCAAGGAGGAATAACGTTGTGCCATTGGCTGGCATGGAAGGTGAAGGGGAATGAGGAACCAGAGACTCAAGCCAGGAGTCTCGGGACAACTTTAGAATAAAAGGCCGGCACTTGACGTAAAGGGGTTGGACGATTTTTTATTTTGACATGTTTAGCATATCCAAAACTTACTTCGACACGTTAATCGTATCAGGGTTTCACGACATGGTGTCGGTACCGCACTAACACGGTGTCGGTGTTGACACTTCACCTCCTCGAGGTGTCTGTGTGACATAGCTCATAGATGTACTTTGACTTGATTAACCCTTCCATCTTTAGCTCATAGATGCACTAAATTTCTGTTTGAGGAAGTTCCATATTTCTTCCGTGGTCATCTTATTTCTTATGCCTCACAACCATGTCTTTTTCGTGTTTGAGTGGTATAGGCTGAATTTATCATCATTTGTTATGACTGATTATATGGATATGGTATACCCTATATGTAGCATATTGCAACTATCTTCATTATCATCGTGTTCTTTTATAAATAAATAGTTATTGTATGTGGCAAATTTTTACATTATGTGGTTGCTTTGCTTTCTGAAGTGAAACTGTTGAGATTTGCTTTATGACCGTGAAATACATGTGCTAACATTATCCGTCTACTTCTTGAATTGAGTAAATAACACAAAATATTATTTGATGGGTAAAGTTTATGCTCATTTAGTTTGTCTCCAACTGTAATATAAAAGTGTGGAATGTGAGACATGTAGCATGCTGCTGCTTGCAGTGACTGCTCGAGCCTGCAGTTGATTGCTCTATGCTATCTGTACTCTGGCTTGCAATATCAGTGTTGTAAGTGTTGATATGCAACCGTATTAGAGCAACCATTTTGAGGGGATTACTGTTGTATTTTATTTAGTAGTGGTTATAAGTTGGCATGCTGAACTCCAAAGTGGTAAGATTTTAGTAGTATTTGACAAATTCATGGTGAGCTATCCTAAAAAAACGTGATGAGTATTCATTGGAACATGTGTGAAGGTGAAGCAGGAGCGGAGGTAGGAGGGTATTGCAAATCAAACAAGAAAAAACTGGGAATTAAATAGGATGATCCAATAAAGTAAGAAATTAGAGGGAAGCATGATAGTTACAATAGCTTAGATACTTCTCATGCATGTTGGAGAAAGTATTATGCGTTTATTTGTGTCATGCTTCTCTTTCAGAGTGTAAATGTTTTGGTCCTAAAATAAGATATTTTGGAGATCAGTGGCATACAATCTTTTGGATTGAGGGGATAGCCCAAGGAAGTTTTCGGGGTGGGGAAAACTATGTATTGTTTTGAAAATGTTGGCACTAACTGCTTAATGTACCTTAGAATGGGGCATTCTCAATTTTGCTTTTTTTAAGTTAAACAATATTGAGTTATTACACAAAATGTCCAAGTAGATGTTCCTATTTAGAGTGAGAAAAGTCTTGGTTTTGGTTTGGATTGAACTGCATATCATAGCCAGTGTGCTTCAGCTGTTTGGCTAACCATTTTCTTATTCATTTTAACACTTTTGTGGTCGTCCTCTTCCTATTTTAACATTTTCACAATCTATTTTTTTATATCTTCTTACGGGAGTGTCCTTTGATCATCTTTCTATGTGTCCAAATCATCGTAAACGATTTTCCCTCATTTTAGTTATCTTGTATGCTACATAAAGAAACTAAAATGTTCTCTTTATAGACAAGTGTGTGTGTATATATATATATATATTATAAGGTTCTCTTCTTTGACAAGGGAAGATGAATGGTCCAAATTAAGGCATTAATAGACAAGAAGGTAAATTTTTAACAGGTGTATTTGTTTTCCTAGTTTGTATGCTAATATTATTGAAAAACAAAAAGTAACTTTTTACTGTTTCAATGTGAATCATTCGATTGTTTTGATCGAACGGTCAAGATTTAGGAAGATTTCATCTGGGAGAACCTTGAACCTTGAAAACCAAGAGTGATTTTGGCAAGAACAAGTCAAATTTCTTGGAAACATTCTACTTTTGTTTATGCCATACTAATCATATTCTAGGTTGGAGCAATGAACCAAGACCTTAGGAGTGGAGCTATTAATGCAATATTAATCACATTTCCTTTTTATTCCTCAATAATCGAAGCTTATCAAATGAGTAGTAGACCTTTCTTCTTACTAGGCCCTTCCTGTTGATATCTTCAAAATCTTGGCTCTTTAATCTAGAGAGATGAATGACTTATAGAAATAGTAAAATGTTACGTTTTGCTTTTCACTGCTTTAATATGAGATCGACTATTCAGAATATTTTCTGATTGAGGTATGAAGAATAATAGGGGAAACAAGGAGAACTTGGATTGCCACAATACTTGATATCATATGGAAGGGTAAAAAGTGGTTGAAAGAATGGAAGAAGAGTACAATATTACCCATATACATGAAGAAAGGAGATATTGGAGATTGTACTAATTTTATGTTACAAAGTTGTATGCTATATAGTGAAACTATGAGAAAGAGTTATTGAAAGAAGGTTTATAACAAAAAGATTAAGGTAAAATTATAAAGCAATAGTAAGAGCGGGATTATTGATGGTGTTAAGTGTTGGGCAATCAACTATAACATGTTTGGAAGATGTTGAGGTGGATGTGTGGCTATACAAAATTGGGTCCATAATGATGTTATTAGAGAAAAGGTTGGTATGACATCAATAGATGATAGTCTATGATACATGGGTACTCCATCTATGGGGGGCTACCCTGTTCCAGTACATGTATCTGTAGTACCAGTACATGGGTACTTTTGAGAACTGGTTTTAAAAGTTTTAGATTTTGAGTGATACCAGCATATGAAGTCGTAATTATAAGTTTTTCAATTTTTTTTTATGAATGTCATTCATATGGGTTTACTTGATCCAAAAACCCAACATTGTTAAACTATATGTAATAAAAGTAATGCTGGTACAAGTTGTATATATACTATATATGTATATGCATATATGTATGTATGTATATAATGGTTTCCCATAAACTCTTGGAAAAGTTGGTGCAGGAATGTCATTTGCAAATTTAAAAGGGTATTTCAAAAAATAAAAAAGGCACACATAACATTCCTGCCACTACTTTTCAATGGGTGTGTAGGATCGTGCATGTGTCACAGTCTTGATAATGAATCCCTCCCTCTCTCTATATATATCTATATATATCTATGTATATATGGATTTCTTAGAACAACTCACTTGTCCTTTTTGCTTTTGCAGATGCTCTTTTAAATTTATAAATGATACTTTTGGCCTTGCTTTGCAATGGTGTGTAGGAGTGTTAGTTTTAGTGGTGTATAATAATTCTATATGTACGTATGTACTCTAGGTCCTACACTTGGACCTGTGCTTAGCATCTAGTAGTTGCGAGCAAATTTGGGAAACATGTGATAAGAATTACATATGATACTGGGTTGCATATAGGGATGAGAATCGTTACCTGATCGTTCCTGCCCCTCCCCAACATGGGTTGGGTTTTCATGGTTGAGAACCCACTCTATTGTGGAAACCTTTTCATTCTGAGCTAGGTCCTTTTTAGGATGAACCTCCCCTAATATTTGTAAGGTGGGTTTTTAGGGTGAGAACTTGCGCTCTGTAGGGGTACCAAGGAACCCTATCAATTTGTGGTGGGGCTTAGGGTGAAACGGCCTATATATTATGTGTGTATGCATGTAGGCAAGTACCTGCACATGTATGTATAAAAGGTATCTCGTGTGCAATGGGCTTGATCTTCACTCATTACAAACTGGTTGTCCACACCGCAATTGTTGCAGTGTGGCCCACTCGTTTCTGTGCTCATTCCAATGTGTGTCAAACAGCAATTTATGTGTAAACATGGCAATTTATGGGTATATATATGTATCTGTGTAGATATTTGTATATATTATATACACACACATAATCCATTTGTTATTCTTTTGATAAAATAACATCTGGTCATGCGTGAATTGTAGATGTCGTTAATAAACTATTCTTTATATGGTCCGATGTACCATTTTAGGCCTTAGTCGAAAGAACTAGTGTACATGTTCAAGCCCATAAAGATTTCACATATTTTTAAAGGCTTTCCATCATTTTTCGAATATCTTCAAGATGGTCTAACCATTTCACCAACAGGTCAAAACATCTACTATAGATGCTAGTCCCATATTAAAGGGTTTGTTTTAGAAATTTGGGGTGATGAGACTATCAATAGACGAAAAGTGATGAGCTTTCTTACACGTTGTTTTGGCTGTGGCCTAGAATAGTTCAATGACCATGTGACCACAACAACATTGAGATTTATAGTATATAGCTTGTAAGACTCAATGGCTTACATTTAGCTTTTAGAAGAAAAATATGGTTTAACTGTGGTAGGAACGGACTAGATAGTGTTCCAGTGGGTGAGGAATGGGGCTAGTTTTGGTTGTGAATCCTAAACACCGTGAGGCAGGATGGATAAGGTTTTTAGAGTGGAACAGGGTTCAAGTTGGGTGTCAACTGTACGACTTCCGATTATTCCCCGAAGCATGGATTGAAGATTTCTTGCTGTGTAGGAGGAGAAAAGCACTGCATTTTAAGGCGTGGTTCCTATCTCCAATGGGAGGTTTTGAAAAAGATGTGTTGCAACGTAGAGTTTTGACCTGGAACATGTGAAGATTAATTTGGAATGGTTACTGGTATTCAATCTTAGTTTTATTTCACCATGTTGGAGATTTAGCAGGAAATTTTGGAGAGTTTTCGTGTTGCTGGTATTGGGAGTGTGTGAAATGGATTCTATTGCTATATATTGGAGCTTGTTGCTTGGATATCTTGTTAAATCCTATTTAGGTGATGATGGATCTTTATGAGAGAGAGAGAGAGAGAGAGAGAGTTGTAGCCAAAAGGCTGTGCATTGGGTACACGTGGAGGTGGATGAAATATTCGTCCTTTCTCGTTGTACGTTTGACATAGCTTAATTTTGTTGATGGGATGCGATGGGTATATGATGACTAATAAAGAGAATTTCGCATTTTTCTGGTTCTAGCTTGGTGTACTCGAGTACTCATTTCTTATAGTGAAAACGGTTCCATGCATATTCCGGTTAATGCTTGTTACACATGTTTTTGTGTGCGATGATGGCAACAAAAATAGGACAAATTAAAGTTAAGCTGGGATCACATTTATGATTTCCTTGTGCTCGATGGAAGTTGTTCTTAAGAAGGATTCTTACTATTGCCGTTTCTGGTGCAGCACTGCTGGATGCCCGTTTGGGGAGGGCTGTCATTTTCTGCATTATGTACCTGGAGGTCTCAGCGTCGTCTCTCAGATGCTCCAGAGCATGAACGGTGCTCCTGCTTCAAGGAAACAAGACATCCCATCAGGCCCTGGAGTCGTGAAGACCCGCATTTGCAACAAATATAATACGGCCGAGGGATGCAAGTTTGGTGACCAATGCCACTTTGCCCATGGTGAGAGGGAGCTCGGGAAGCCATTTGCATCAGCAATGAGCCACCAGATGGGTTCTGGAGGGGGAAGGTTTGGTGGCAGGCTGGACCCTGGTGTCCCTCCTCCAGCGGCTACCTTTGGAGCCTCTGCTACCGCAAAGATAAGTGTTGATGCATCTCTTGCCGGTGCCATCATCGGCAAAGGGGGAGTGAATTCTAAGCAGATATGCCGCGTTACTGGTGCAAAGCTTTCCATTCGAGATCATGAGTCGGATCCTAACTTGAAAAACATTGAGATGGAGGGTAGTTTTGATCAAATCAACCATGCAAGCGCCTTGGTCCGGGAACTTATTGGCAGCGTCAGTGCTGGGGGAGCAGCCAAAACCCCGGGTGCACCACTTTCTAGTGGCCCTGGCCCTGCGAGCAACTACAAGACTAAGCTATGCGAGAACTACAGTAAAGGGACATGCACCTTTGCCGATAGGTGCCACTTTGCACATGGCGCAGCCGAGTTACGCAAGCTATAGAGCGGTTTTCGGGCATCGATGCCTGAGTATGATCATGAGGTCTGAATTAAGATGCGTTTTTCTTGCAACCTGTTGTTTCATTTCCGATGTGTATTTTCTGATCGTTGTTTTAGATGACTTGGGATTTGGTGGCACGGTAATTGCAAGGAGTTGGTTCCTTATCATTCTTCATCACCTTTGAGAAGAGCTCAGTAGTGTTTGCTTTTTCATTTCTCATTTGCATGGAATGCCTATGGTGCCTATCCACGCACGCACAAGCACACGCACGAAATAAAGCAGAATGGTGGATGGCTGCTCTTTAAAGTGCACAGTTAAGGCTTTTTATGAAACGAGGCTGTTCAGGTTTGGGTCAAGCCGTTGTGCTGAGTACATTTGGGACCGAAACTTTGGTCTGTCAAATATCGGGTGCGCACAATTCTGATAAATATATCTTTTAGTTTTCAAATGTCTGTTTGATGCATGGGAGTGGTTTCATTAATACGGTTGATATATTATTTGGGAGGTACTTATGGGTTTTTGGGATCTGGGTATGATGTTCTTAATACGGTTGGGCTTGATAGGACCAGAACGGGTGTTCTGTGGCTCATTTTGCCCGCAGTATAATTTTTCTTTGCTCAATCATATTGAACAAAAATGCAACTTATTAAGGTCGGATTCATTTCTTAAACCTGCGGTAGAAATCGTCAAAATGAGCATGCCCAACATTGAAAAGAAACGCATTTTACTGGCGTTTGATTTTGATGGTTCCTGGAGAACTACCTAGTCATTTCAATTGTCCTAACCCTTAAATATATTCTGCTAGTATTCAAAATAAGTTTTCTTCTTTCTTGAGCGTCCATCTTTCTTCAGCCTCCCCATCTTACCAGGAAAAGGTCCCAATCCCAGCTATGACATGAGATTTAGCATCACCCAGGACGATTGACAGCCTGCCTTTTCCCATGGGGTTGTCATTCTACCTACGGTTTAAACCGTTGGTGAAGAGATCTTCTTCCAATGTTTTTTGCTTCTACCCACAGGTTAAACCGTTGGCAATGGCTTTGACATGGAGAATTGTGCAGATGGCCGGTCGGTGACTGTTTGTCTTACCTATGGTTTTAACCGTGGCCATATAACTTCAACCAAGGTTTAATTCTCGGCCATCGATGTCCAAAATCAGGGAAAATGTAAGATTCTTGGTCTATCCACGCCGTGAGGCATGACCACATTGAGAAAATAATGCATTATTGTCCTATAAAAGAAGATGCAAAATGAAAAATTAGAGTAAAGTGGGATTATTAGAGCAAAAATAACTTGATAAAAAATAAATGAGAAAGATCAACTCAAAGGGATTTTAAAACTTGAAGATGTGAATCTCCGAGGAGGATTATGAGAAATTTGATAGCAAATACTTTGCATAAAGCAGACAAAACCCTATCAATATTAAAAGGAAATAACCAAAGATCGATCTATTATTTTGCATTTAAATGAAATACAATACGTGACAAAGTTCAATCAAAAATAAGAATGTGGTGTAACCAACCCTAGTATTGTGGATCAGACTCAACTTTGGGTTTGGCATTTTGGGTCAATCCTTTTTTTAATTCTTCGGGTTAATATCAGCAATGATAGCTTTTGGATGTACAGCAGAGTTCACCCAGCAGTCAGAGTGCACACCAGTCATACACCCACCTCATTAAATACTTAAATTCAAGCCAAAAGAATGGTGTTAATTAATTTATAAGCTAGAAGAAGAATGAACTGGCGGATTCAAGAAATTTTGGCTTGACATGAGCAATTTATATAATTAAAGATTATCATCAAGAATATTAAATGATTGTGAGTTGCTATTTATCCTATTAGACATGTAATTTTGGCTTGTCATGTAAATAAATTGTGCATCTTGTCAGTTTTGATAGGAACCAATTAGCTCAACGGCATGGCGCTCTAGCGCCGTTTGTGCCGGTGGGGAGTTCTACTCCTTGAGGGTGTATGTGTTTGGCTTTGGCCTCTTCTTGTAACAGAAAACTTTAGAGAAAGAAGATGCTGATATTGAAGGAACTGAAATCAAAGCACAAAGAGCAATAACTCACCTGACTAGAGGGTCGACTCACAAGGTTAAGATAACGAGTTCGATACCTGGGGCATGCATCTGGTTTCCACCTTCTCATCATCGAAAAATGAAGAACTAAAAAGGTGTAATTTGGACCAGGTCTGATCGTATCTGATCAAATGTGTTAATTATGCCATTGTTACATGTAGGATGGATCGACAGATCAGGGAGGAGGCCTGCAATAATGGGTTAATATAGTAGGTTATTGAATTTTTTAAGCATATTCAAATGACAAAGTTTCTTTGCACATGTTTTAATTCAATAACTTAAAAGAGCTTATTTTGAGAGAAGGAATCTGGCCTCATATAATTCGTACCTGATATGGTAAACAAATTTGATATATGTCATCATTCTTGTACCTAACCGTTGTCACGTCTAGTGTTGACCCTTCTTAGCCTTTCTTTTCAAGATGTGAGTAAATGCAATCACTTCTACATGAATGCATTTTGATAGAAAAGTTAGCATGAATGAACAGGAAAACGATGTAATTTTGACATTAGAGAATGTGACAGTGACCGATCTAGAAACTTTTTAAAGGGTGGGACGAATAGCCTCTGAATGGTTGAGTGTGGGGTGAATAATGTATTATAGTCGATGAATTTCACCATCAGCTATAGGGTTTAAGTTGATTTTTGAAATTTCAGGTGAGGCAGATACCCCACCATGCCTCAATGTAGATATGCCTTTGTAATGTGATTATGGAAGGAGAATTACTCCCTTTCCTTTCTAAGAAGCAACCATATAATGGCCGGAGATCATATCAGCAAATTTCAGCTTGCAGAGAGAGAGAGAGAGCGGTCGGCCGGTCACTTTCAAGTAGTGACTGTAGTCGCAGACTGACTGATCTAGAAACTCTTTTAGGATGAGCGAATAGCCCTTGAATGGTTTAGGGTAGGACAAACTCTGTATTATAGCCCATCAATCCTACCATGAGCTATAAACTTTAAGTTCATTTCCGAAATTTGAGGTAGATCCACCACTGCGCACAATATTTGATCTGTTAAGTCTACAAGATATATTTGAAGTCCGCTAAAACACATAGTGGCCCGACCCCGCTCAGACTGGATTGGTCGGAGTCCTTGTGGGCTTCTTGGTTTTCGGTGGTTTAGACAAGAAAAAAACGAAGTGCAAGACTTAAAAGCTCAGTTTTATAATATATGATTTTGGTGGGGTGTGTTTACTTTTCTGTTTCTGATTACGGGACAAAAAGTATCATCTCCAATAATTTTGTGATTGGAGTACTGATTCCATAATTTTGTGCAGAAAAGATCAGCGATCGATCAAATGGTGATGTAGCTGTAGATCAATATCATCGCTACAAGGTTTACTACGTTCACATAAGATAAAGCTTTTGTTGCATGGAGTTCTTAAATTCTTCTGTTTGTTCGTGTGCGCATGTCAGTGAGTGTGTGCATATGAACGTCCTAAGTTTGAGCTGGTCCTTGATTACAAGATGGAAACTGAGGTACAATTTCAGCAGTCAAGCTTATGGTACCGTTCGAGGGAGCTCCTAGTCGACCTCCTAATCGGTAAAAAGCAGTGTTGTACTATCCTGTTTTTGACTGCACATTGAAGCGTCATTTGATTATGAGGAGATCCTCGAGTTGTACCATAGCCTCGTAATCGAACTCTGAGAACAAATGCTTATCAGCTCTGATGGTTTCATATGACGGGTTAAAATTTTTATAGGTGATTGACAAAATGAAACGGAAAGTTTCATAATTCATTTAATGTCTTGGATCATGCAGGAAGACGTGAAATTGATGGACATTGGATTTGATGCTTACCAACTCTCAATTTCTTGGAGCAGGATACTACCATGTACGCAGCAACATTTGTATGCATTTAGTCGTAACCAAGAAAGAGTGCTTCTTCCTTTCTTACTAAAAGAACACCTTTCAAGGGGTTGGCTTAGCCTGAGGTAAAACCCAAAGACTAGTCTCCTTTGGGCTAATGTTAGGTTAAGAGTCCAATCCCTTTCCCCCTTCTTCTTGGGGAGACGATGGGAAGGGCGAAGCCAGATGCACACCCCAGGTGCCGATCGAACTCATGACCTTCAACATGTGATTCGATCGCCTAGCCGGGCAAGCTATTGCTTGTTGTGGTAGTAAACACCCTTTAGCTAACATGCATCAATTATTATTTTTTATTAACATTATTGTTATGATTATTACTATTATTATCACAATTACTATTGTGGACGATTTACTTATTGGCCCTCAGTTCATGCATTAAACACTTAGTCATTGCCTTATTATTATTATTATTGTTGTTGTTGTTACTATTATTATTTTATTACAATGAGGGAGGCTTAAGCCAGGTAAGCATGCCCCAGGAATAGAACTCATCATCTGAGTCTGAGTGGCCTGCCAGGCAAGCTACATCTCTGAAAACCCTCATTAATTTTAACCAAAGAGTACCTATTAGAATATAATTCCCATTTATTCCGTACTAAGGCCATGTGATTCACATCCACTGCACAACAAGCAATAGCTCATAGGCTAGGGGGTCGACTCAAAAGTCGAAGGTTCGATAACCAGGGCATACTTCTGGCTTCAGCCTCCCATTGCACGGAAAAAGGAAAGATTCACCTCTGTTAGTTCCCCATAACCCCCACCATCAAATACCAAAATGAAACGACGGTGACCTTCAATGGACTCTAGTTTGTGACTTGTACCTATTCATTCCCCTTGCTAATCTTTCATTTTAGAATGAAAATAAACGATAACTTTTTGAATAGATTGTATCACTGTATTTACATTGACTTCGATGACTTGTGTATCTTCTTAGACATCATATTTCCATACATTTGAACAAGTTCTTTGAACCATATTCAATACATACCACATATCTCCACCTCCAATCTCACAAATTCCAAGGTGTATGCATTGATCCCGTTTGTAAATGCATATCACGAGTTGCACCCAAAGCGTTAGCTCAATGGCAGGGTTCTAGTACGGTTGCTGCTAGTGGGGAGTTCTAATCTAGGCGATGCATGTGTGGGTGGGTGTGTTAGTCTTCCGCCTCCTCTTATAACAAGAAAAAATGTATATAAGGAGGCTTAATCATATAAAAAATTAAATTTATCGAGGCATTTTAGGTCTAGAAGCATTGGTTCATTAATGACTATTTGAGGCATTTGTGGACCTTTTAAAATAAGGTCTTATCATGAGAAGATTTATTTTATAACATTCATTAATGACTATTTGAGTTATGGTTATATACCTCTTGTCACATAAATCTGAAGCGATATATTTTTTTATCAACCTTTTTTTTCATACCAAATCGTGTCCTTTTTTGTGCAAAAAATAGGGTGGTAAGTAAGAAAAAAGGAATCAAATCACACCATCTCTGTAATAGGTAAATGCCTCTTTTTCTCCCGAAGTTGTCGGAATTATTCGTAATAAGATATTGGCTACAATTGAAGAGGTTTTATCAATAAAATTTCCATTTATCCGAGATCTAGGCATAGTTTGCAATCCATTTTAAAATTCTTCTTAACTTGTGGACAAATTATCCCACAAAAAAGGAATTGTACAATATGAAATAACATAAGACGCATTTAAAGAATATAAGAAAGAAGTCAAAAATCAACTTGGATGTACAATTAAAGTAGTGAGATATGATAGAGGTGGAGAATGCACCTCGTACGAGTTTTCAGTATATTGTAAATAATATTATATAACTAGGCAAAATATAATGCCTAGGACATCTCAATAAAATGATATATTTGAATGATATAACAAGACCCTTCTAAATATTACAAGGTCTACATTAAGAGATATTTCTCTACTAAAAGTATTTTGGAGAGAAGCAGTGTCTACAACTATGTATATCTTAAAAAAAGTCTGTTATAAGAATGTATTCATTACATTGTATGAGTTGTGTTCTGGTAGAAAATCATACCTCATTCACCTACGGAGGCAGAGCTCGGTAGCACATGTAAAGATCTTGGATCAATCACCTACTAGATAGTAGATCTTTGAGGTATATCTTTATCAGATACCTAAATGATCAAAAGGGTATCACTTTTATCACAAGGACCTCAGATCCATAGAAACTATGGATGTTGAATTCTTAGAGAACACTAAGAATGACATCCTTATAAGTAACATTTAAACCCATAGAAACATAAATAAATAGCCCTTTCTATCAAATTAAAACATTAAGTGATCATAAGAGACCATGATTTCCTCCGTCCTATTTAAATGACTATCATACTTCGTTGAGGAGAATATTGTTGAGTAGATTTAGATGAGATCATTGATAATTTAATCTATCAAAAAGCTATGAGCTCATTTGAATCACGAGATTGGGTACTAGCAATAGATGTGAAAATTGAATTAAAGGAAAGAAAATTAATTAGTTATAAATAGGTATTAAAAAAGAAACATAAAGTTGATAGTTCAATCGAAAAATTTAAAGTGATGTTGGTTGCAAAAAGTTTTCACAAAAAGAGGAAATTGATTATGTTGAAATGTATTCTCTAGTTGCAAAATTTGTATCCATAAAGATAATTTTTGTAATTATTGTCTTTTATTATTTAAATTTAATCAGCTAGATGTAAAGATTGTCTTTCTAAATGGTGATCTTAATGAAACAATTTACATGAAACATCTAGAAATTATGCTATGAGACAGATGAATTAGAAATTATTGAATACTCAAATGCTAACTTTGTCGGGTACAAAAACGACAACAAATCAACCTTCTATCAAGTTTTTTTGTTTGGAGATAATGGTGTTTCTTGGTCATGCAAAAAACAAGATTATATAGCATTGCATACACAAGAGGCTAAGTATATAGTTTGTAGTATGACTGCAACAAGTGTTATTTAAATAAGTTGCTTTATTCATGATTTGAAGCTTGATATAGGCAATGAGCCGGTTATCATTTATTGTGATAATACAACAGTCAAAACTCTTATAAAGAGTGGAGCTGATAGCTTAAGGAGCAAGCATGTAATGATAAAATATCATTATGTATATGATATGGTAAAAAGAATAAAACATGTGTCACTTACTTTCCTACAGAGGATACGAAAGCAAACCCCTCGACAAAGGGTATATTTGAAAACTTGATTACTAAACATATTACCAAATGAGGCATGTGTTTCATCCAAAATTTGAAAATTTTCTTATCTCCATAGAGAAATACAAGTTCTTTATGGATGAAAAATATAAGTGTATCTCACCCCAAAAACATTCCTTGATCTTCCACTGAGTTCTGGGTTTGTATGTGTTAACTCTCAAAGATCTATTTGAAGTCAGCTAAAATACAGTGTGGCCAGACCCAGCTCGAACTAGATTAGTGGAGGTCCTCGTGGACTCCTACATGTCTGTGGTTTAGACAAAAAAAGATTGCAGTGCATGACGTAGAAGCTCAGTTTTATAATATATGATTTTGGTGGGTGCGTTTACTTTTCTGTTTGTGATTATGGGACATTTACAAGATTGAAAGTGTAACGCTTAAGCGTTACTGCACAAGCTGTGCAGTAACGCCCGTTAAGCGTTACTGCACAGGCTGTGCAGCAACAGCCATGTATGAAGGGCCTATAAAAGGGGCCCTTCATACTATATTGTCCAGGGAGTTGGGGCAGCCTTGAACTAGCTGGAAAACAGGAGGAGTCGGCCGGAATCCGGTGAGTTCAATATTTTTTTTCAGATTTTCGTTTTTCCTTTTTATTTTTTGATGAAAAGCTTGTTGAAAATCATAGTTTTGGGCTTGGATTGGAAGTTTGAGGTAGAACTAAACATTTTGGTGGGGTAGGTAAGCAATGGCGTTGATTTGGCCGGAAAACGGTTATGCTTCGCCGGAAACCGGCGAGATCGATGCCGAAAAAAAAAAAAAAAACTTTTTGGCATGTCCTTCATTTTCATGTCGTGTCATATCTGAATTGTCATGAACCGACACTGGTTCGTGTCGTGTCCTCGTGTCGCGTGTTAAGAACCAGTTCTGTGTCAGAAATGGGTCGTGTTTTGAAATGGGTGTCTGGGTTAAGAATGAGACCTATATCAGTAGTTATAGGTTCTGTGTTGATACAGTGACACAAACTACCTATTCTGTCACTCATTCGGATTAGGTATGAAATTGGGTATCGATTTGCATCTCGGATAGCTTAAACGGATCCAAATTGGGATTTGGGATTCGATTCGGATATAGTTTATTTCGTTAGACTTATAGTTAAATAAATTTTAATGTTTCAATTATTTGTAATTGTTTAGAGATTAAAATTGGAGAATTGGTGGTGATAAAAGTGACCCAGCAGCTTGGGGACTCGATCTTAGCGTTTCTTCAGGTAGGGGGTTATGCATTCTTTTACAGAACCATGCTAGAAGTGATTTTACTGTTTTAGATAGATTTAAATGTGCATGATTGATAACTGTTTTATTGAAGTTTGTGAAATATTATTCATAATTATGGGTTATTTGATATGTCTTTTAAATAGAACATGTTTATGACATTGTTTGATAAAGAGCATGTTTTGATATGCATGTGTTGTGTGAACATGGTATTTAAATGTTGTTTAAATGTTGTGTGGATATGAGTTTGATTTTGGATATTCGTGGATCTGGATATGATTTGTGAATGTGATGAACTGTAATTGGTTTTAGAAATGTAATGATGTGTGAATATACGAGCCGTACTTGTGTGGTTTGTGTGGGGTCTCTAGAGACTTGCAGGTCCCTCGGGCGATCCGGCTTGGGGCGAATACAGGGTGTGTTCCCGGGCACTCTGCCGTGAGAGTCGGCGTGGTTACCGTCGTGGATGGGGTTACCGAGGTCACGTTAGAGAGGGCCGGACGACTCCCGTGGCCTTTGGGGCAGACACAGTATGGGCTGTAATTATTGAAACTAATGATGTGTGTGCGTGTGTGAGTGTGTGCGTACGAATTTGAGATCATGATTTCAAGGTAAATATGTTTGTTATGAAATGATTGTGAAACTATGCATGCTTTTAGTATGTTTTCTGTTTAAAGATGTTTAACCTCCCTACTGAGCAATGTATAGGAGCTCACCCTATTGTTTTACAGCTCATCCTGAAGCTAGCACTTCGAAGGCACACGGAGCAGAGTAAGAGTTTGATAGAGCAGCATTTTTATTTTAGATGGTATGATAAGTGTTGAATAATTTAGAAAGTCTTTTATTTGGGGTTATTGTTAGGTGAGCCCCGCACCATTTTGGACGTGTTGTTTAGAACTTCGATATGAATATTTATTTCAGTTAGATATTTCTTGAGTTTGAATTAAATTGGTATTGTATTTGTTTAATGCTCACCATCACGCCCGTGCGAGAAGCGGCCACGTGGCATCGGCTTGGGCCAGGTCGTGGTCGCGACCCGTGCGGGTGTGACAGAAAGCACTTTCTCTAATAATTTTGTTACAAAAATGATTGGAATACTGATTCCATAATTTTGATGCAGAAAAGATTAGCGATCGACCAAATGGGGTTGTAGCTGTAGATCAATATAATCGCTACAATCCATTATATATATTCACATTTTTATATATAAAAGGTTATAAAATTTATATAGAATCTTATAAGTTTATGTACCTGAATTTTATAACCTTATTTATAAAATGTGAATATATATAAAGTTTGTATACTTTATGGATTTAAATCTTGACAAGTTTATGAGTTTATATATATAAGTTTTATAACCTCATTTACATATAAAATGTGGACTGTAGATCCAAATAATCTCATGCAATAGTATATTTTTATTTAACAAAATTCTTAAATTAGTAGAATCGTGGTTCAGAGCCAAACCAAACCACAACTGGTGGTTTTTGGTTCTTGCCATAGCATGATCATGTTCGGTTCTCTAGACGTTGAACACAGAACCTAATAGTTTGGTTGGAGGCTGAGGCTAGAACCTAGCCAAACCGTAGCGTGAACACCCCTTACTTATAGGGTGCCTAAATCCTAACCATCAAATACCAAAATGAAACGACAATGACCTTCAATCGACTCCAGTTTCTTTTATTTATACCTATTCATTCCCCTCGCTAGTCTTTCATTTTAAAATGAAAATGAGCGATAACTCTTTCAATGTATTGTATTAGATTGACTTCAATGACTTGTTTATCATGTTAAGCATCATATTGTCATATATCTGAACGAGTTCTTTGAATGAAATGAGTAAGTACATTGATACATTCATTCATTTGCATTTATTGTGTTAGATGGGAAGTTGAGTGGTGGAGTAAACAAGCTGGGCGTCGCCTACTACAACAGTCTAATTAATGAGATGCTCTTGGAGGTCAACATCTCTCTCTATATAGTGATTGATCATGTCCACCTCTAACATTAAATGGCATGAGCATCATCATCATCATAATAATAATAATATCTTTCGTGCTCTTTTCAAAACTCTTTGAAAATTTAAATTACACTCATATCACCCAACATGTTACATGTGGTTTATAGTGATTGTATACTGCCCACTTGTGATGCAACCCACCTTTATATTTATATATTGATTAGATCATGTCCACCTCTAACGTTTACTCATTGCTTTTGGGTGACATGATTATAATAATAATAATAATTTTTATATTTTTTCAAAATCCTTTTTAAAATTTTAATCACCCAAAAAGAATGGATTGACATGAGTGAGCATGTCATATATTGGACAGGATCCAATTTTTCTATATATATATAACCGACGTATGGAGAAAATAAAAAGGAGACAAGCGATAAGGTAGGTTTGATATATAAAAATGGTTGAATAGATCTCAAGTATGAAATTTGAAGAACTGTTCATTCAGCACTACAAAAAGAGGTCAATGAAAGGATTTTAAACAGTTTGAAGAAAAGTATAAAAAGTCGTGATCTTACAAGTTACACCTTTGGAGCAAAAAGCGAAGAATGAACCAAGAAAAATCACATTGATAAGTAAGAGGCCATGCATCCAACCCCACTTAAGCATGACAAAAGGCATGGTTTTGATACCAAGGCTGATTGTGCCCTCTTCAATACAAATTATTTTAGTAAACCTATTGCACAAAAAATAGCCACAGAGAGCACTCAGAGGGTTAGTTCATCAGGCAGGACACTCGGCTCACAAGACGCAGGTTGTGAGTCTCGAATCTCAGTATGGGGTGTTGTTGATTGTAGTGATAACTGACAGTCACATTTTTGTATGACAGGGTTGAAGCCTTTTATAACACTCTTCCATTGGGACGTGCCTCAAAACTTGGAAAATGAATATGGCGGATTTCGGAGTTCCAAAATGATGTAAGCATACACAGCCTACTCCTTCACCACATACACACACCAAAAAAAAAGTTTTGCGTAACAAGTATGAGAGAGCCTGTTTTAAGGTGGGGCGAACAATGTATAATAGCCATGGATTCACTCGTTTCCTGTAACTTTTTCATTGGTTTTTTAAATTTCAGGTGGAGCAGCCGCCCCACCTCGCCAAATCCGCCACTGGCTTTCCAATATGCCATTTACGCTGCTTAAATTTTCTAACAGATATAGAAATTTTACAGCAGGCACACGTAGAAGACATCATTCGCCCCACCTTAAAACTGTAACTTTTTCATTGGTTTTTTAAATTTCATTAGCCAATAGAGGATCAAATGAGAGAAAATCGTTTAAGATGGTTTGAACATTTAAAAAGACATCAAAAAATGTTATTCCTGTATATTTATTCCTGTATATACAGAAAGTCATAAATTACAGCAGGCACCGTATGCAAGACTGTAACTTTTTCATTGGTTTTTAAATTTCATTAGCCAATAGAGGATCAAATGAGAGAAAATCGTTTAAGATGGTTTGAACATTTAAAAAGACATCAAAAAATGTTCGTGTAAGAAAATATAAAAAACAATATTGTAAAAATATTAAAAGAGGCAAAACTATTGGAAAGAAAAACAAGGAATGATCTAGTTTATATTGAGTTAACTGCATGGCATACGATAGAGCCTTGTGACAACGAATCCGTGTATCCGACCCCTTGTACTATGAAAATGAATCCGTGTAACCAACCCCTTATACTGTGGAAAAGTCGTAGTTGTTGTTGTTATTGTCGGATACACGAAGAAGCCCATCAACTTCACTTTCATTAATAACAAGCTAATGAAACACTGAGTATCTTTGTATATTTATTTTTGTATTTGACATCAAGTTGATTAGAAAAACTTGAAAGTTTTGAAGAAAGAAACTATAGAAACAAATGAACTCTAAACAGAAGTTATAAAACTCTCTCTCTCCATATATATATATATATATATATATATATATATATAGAGAGAGAGAGAGAGAGAGAGAGAGAGAGAGTGGCACATTAGAGTTTGACGCGATCATCAAAATAGCTTAATCAAATTTGAAATACTTGTACAACTTGATTCGATTCATCGTTTACACCCTATGAGTGTCCGTGGCGAATCTGAATATGACGCATGATGTGTTACTGCCAATATCAACAGGAGTGTTCTGCCATCTTAGCGATCGATTGCCTCGTCGTCACCAAATTCAAAAAATTATACAGGAAAATTATCCGGAATCAAGGAGCTCAATTTGACAAGCATGGCGTCTGTCTTGGACTTCGCCGATATCAAACTATAAGTAGGAATGAAAATCTTAATTGACAACCTCATGGTTAAGGTACATACATATCATAATTAAGATTGAATCAGAAAATGTCGAACATCGTAAGTTTTTGCAATTATCGGTCGAGATGTAATACAGGAAGGAACAACACCGGACCAATGTCTTCCCTTCGGCAAGAAAAGCAGATAAATTAATATCTAAATATACAGAAAGTCATAGCTTTCTAATGTAAGAGCAATAGAGAGAACTGATTGGGTAGCATATCAAAGACCTTTGACAGACCTGAAAGGTGGGTGAGGCCTGGTAGCTGGATGCGTCCTCGATCTGCTCCTGCCTTAAATGTGGATAACTGCATGCAATGAAAGTTCAGAATTTCTGTTTGCTTTCCCTGTTATTGTTATGCATTCCTCCTATGCTAAAGACATCCTGCTTCGCACCTGAGACGCTAAGGTTTAGAGTTCGCCTTTCTTCCTTCTTGAAACGAATCCCACAGGCGTTGCACAATGACTGCAAAAGCATAAGACGGTATAATGCCGAATTCATAAATAGAGAGGGGGAAGGAGAGAGAGAAGAGATTCTTTCTCCCTTTAACAGAACGACTCTTTCTTTATCCATATCCAATAGAAAAAAACAAGAATGATAATTAATAGCCAAAATTGCAGGATCTACCGCAGTCAAATCCTAAAGAGGGTTTACCTCGAAGAGGATTTTTATCAAGAAACAGAAAAGAACACTCCATGTTATGAAGATTCAGCATCCTGCTACTCATGACAGATTCAACCCTGGGAAAAAGCGGTTTATTTTCCAAATTTCAGGTGGGTAGTCGCCCCACCTAGGCTCCACATCGATTCACCACCGGACAACATCCTGTCATCAAAACTATGAGTGGTCACGTCCCTCGTCTGACATAATTTACACTGTACGTTAACATCTTCTTTTGTCTTGTTATAAGAGGAGGCCAAAGCCTAACCCACACCTACACTCTCTGCGAGTCGAACTCTCCAAGCCACACATGCACTCTCTCTGGGAGTCGAAACGGTTCTGTAAGTTAATATTATTTAATCCTCAAAATATATGAGATTTTGTGTTAAGTTTGAACGAAGGTAGGTAACCTAGTCTTGCATGAGAATTTTTTTCAACGAAGATGTAAACTAGGAAGGATTGGTCAACCAAATATGAATCAGAGATTCCATCTCGATTCTACCAGAACTTTTCTCAATTCCGCATGAACTTTTATGAAACCATTTCATTTGCTTCTCTTCAATGGAAGTTTCATTTTCTCAAGAGACTCTGCTCCACTTGAAACATCAATATGCATGGAAAATGATTGAATGCAGGCGTCCTCCTGTACAGGGTTTTTAAAACATGGACCTCAAGCGCGACATAGTTTGACATGCCTTCATCCGAAATATGCATGGTTTTTAAACCAAGGATGGAATGAATGTTATACCTTCAACCCGTTTGGACCATTCCTCCAGAGCGGTGTTGAGGTGGTGTGGCAAGCGAAACACCTCCTTTTTGTGGGACTCTTGCTCTCTCCCTTCTCTTTAATACCGAAGAATTTGCTCCCCTGCATTAGTTTCCCGCTGTCGATGGTAGGGAACCTGGTATAATCGCCAGTATTGCTGGCCATTATTGACTTGCCATAGACACCATAACCATTTCCCATTTCCCGTATCGTCGGCATAATACTTTGAGATCCAACTAACCAATTATAATGGCCTCCCAATCGCTCTGTTGTCCGCCCATCCCCTGCAATGTAGTTTTGGTACTGTACACGACACACACACACACACACAGAGAGAGAGAGAGTATTGTTAGTATCCTAAGTGCTGACTTACTAAAGATAAAAGAAAGGAATATTTCGGCTCCAAAACTAACGTAAGGATGGTTATGAGACTTGATCCTTTATTAAATGCATGCAACCTAACTGAGGAATCTGTAGATCCCTTAAGAAGCATATAAAAGAAACTAAGTGTCACATTAAATGATGAAAACTATAATTCAAGTTAATAGATGATATAGGTTATTTAGTATAATGCATTGCCTTTTAAATAGTCATGTGCATGACAAACAATGACGTGAAAGACGATCAAAAGAAGCTCCAGTAATAAGGTATGAGAAACTAGATAGTGAAAATGTTAAAAGAAGAAGATAAATACTACAAAAATGTTAAAAAGTAAATAATAAAAAATAATCTAACTTATATTGAGTTAATTATTACTATAACACGTAATCAAGCTCTACGGAAATAAAGAATCCATGTAACCAATCCCATCTATTATGAGAAAATGCTTAGTTGGTGTTTCTTCCATGTCAAAGGACTGTACTGAAATTGCTACTAGATTGCGAGTCGAAATCATTAAACTCAAGGTAAGCATTTCGTGCTACCCCAAAGTTGTGGCATTGGGTTTTAAGTTGCCTTATGGGTGGCAATATTTCTTGATTCACTTAGGTTAAACTCTTCATGAGGCACGCACAACTTAATTAGGGGTCTTAGGCTCAAACATCGTTGTGAGTTTAACTCGTCACCATGTCTCACCTTTGGTGCATAGAGAGGAATTAACATGGACATCCTCACAAGTATTCTTGTGCAGACTAATGAAACCTAAAAGAAATGTGCTATTAAGGAAATAATTGATAGGTTAGCGCCAATATCCCTCAATGTTATGAATGCCATAGACCGGGCATTTACTAATATAAAACTTAGTTGTTTGAACTTCCTAAAAGATTCCATCTTTCTCAAAGAACCAATAGATTCTTTGAGTACGCATAAAGGAGATAGTTCGCCTGGCTAGGCGGTTGAGTCACAAATTGAAGATCATGTTTGATGCCCAGAGCGTGCATCTGGCTTCAGCTTCCCGTTATTGATACCCAAAATAGAAAATGATCCTTGAGTCTACATGGACATGAACGCCATATCATGGCAATCTTCCAAATACAAAGGCCTTCCAAAGTAGATCTAGGTGATTCAAAATCAGTTTACGATGATCCATCACTGCATCTGGCAAAGGAACTTAGATATGACTGGCAAATATGATAAGTTATGGTTCCATCTAATGATAATGTAATCTAAAAATGATATGCAGTACAATGAACCATTAGGCAAGTATTGTACATAGATTTTTATATACCTTTATGTATTATGCATCAAAAAATAATTCCAAGAGGAAAAAGAAAGTTTTGAGCCAGGGAAATATCAACCGATATAACAGACTTGTAGCATAAATGATACATTGAGGTCTATTATCGATCAATACCAAGGGTGACCGATCCATCTAAGAGCAATTCCCTTTGATGCAGTCACATATAGCACGAACCTGTTGCAAGTTTTGAATTTTTATTTTAAAAGAAAACCATTTTATTTACTTAGATGAAGCCACTAAGATGCTTTGACTAGCAGGTGATCATCACTCACAGTCGTTGTGCAATACATTTCAAGAGTAATAAGGAGAAATGCATGTGTTCTTACCAAGAAAAGATCAACCACCACAAAAACTATCACATATCTCATCGATCGCTAATGATCCTTTAAGGATCATTCTTCAACAAAGTTCATAAGCTCTTCTTGATAAAACAAAGGAGAAGAATTTAACCATTCTCTCTCCTGTTCTCTCTCTCCCCAAATGTGGGTGTGTGAAACTAAAGATCAAATGAAAGTATAAGCTTTATTCATTTGCATCTTGGTTTGTCATCAACAGGCATAAAACTCTGCATGGATGCTTCAATCAAAGAAATAAACAAGGCATCATATACCTGGCCAATATTATTGTTGACACGAGTGTTGGATACGTTAACATTCCTCCACAGGTTGTTGGTATGATTCGTTTGAGGTTGAGAGAAGGTAGGCAGGCCGAGGCTGAGACTGCAATCCACAGAACTATCACCATTAAATGTGTTCTCATCGGGGCTCTTGATCAAGTCTTGTTCCTTAAGCTCCTTCCTCTCACCGTGGCTGTAGTTCTCTCCATAACGATTCAGCTTGAAGAACTCCATTTCTTCTTTCAGTAAAACTCAACTCCAAGAGAGAGAGAGAGAGAGAAGAGGGAAAAGAGATCTTAATCGAGGGTGAAATAAATAAGAGGCGATGGAGAGGGAGGAAGATGAGATTGGAAAAATTGCTAGATTAGGGTTCCTTGCAGTTAGCAAAACCAGGCAATCCTTTATGGTTAATTATGATGGTATTTCCTTTCTATCATTTTGAAGGATCGCCCTTTTCTCCCCCTCCACACTCTTATCACACACTTGACAGCACCCAAATAGGCGGTTCTCATACAATGAGTGTACAAGAGCAAACTACCTGCCTGCGAATATGTAGATACACTCCGGCCCTTTTTCTCTTTTAAGGAGAGTGAGAAGTAATACACTCACATATATATATATATATATAATAAAAGGTCCAGCAAGCAAGAGTAGCTAGAAGCAGAAGAGGAAAATCAAGAAAATAAGGAAATGGTCGGGAGAAGAGAGAGTAGCCTGGCGTTAGAACGGCAATGAAATCATTTCAAAAGATGAAGATGAAGGATCAGAATGGAAAAAGCATAAATTTGGGGGGAGCAATAGGGAAAGTGGGAGCATAATCAAAATCATCTCTCTAACTCATCGGGATACGATCTATGGCTGAGATTCAATCAACAGATCTTGGCTGCTCGAGTCACTCGTACTCCAGTTTCCAAGTCTATGGTTTCCCTCAAAACGATTTTAACGGCCATGAATATATCGGAAAATTAAATACGTTAACGAACTATCAAATGTTAGTTTGTGGCAGTTTCACTAGGATACGACGATATTTTTGAAATTATCACGATATTTATATAGATAGACTGCCATTGTTAGGATGGATGGCTTCTCTCACTTTGTCTACGAGAAATGAATTGCTTCATAATGTGATTTTAATTGTATGTTCCCTATTGCACATCAAGCCGCCGCCCATGAACATCTGATCATTGACGATCAGCCGTCCATCCCCATCTGATCATGGATGTTTCCAACCATCAACTTGATGATCATCATCATCATGCGGCAGCGGCTAGTTTTTATTCTTTCCCTATGTGAATGTTCCAAATGTGATGGCAGTCGGCCAATGATGAGTTGTCTTCTGTGTGTGTGTGTGTGTGTGTGTGTGTGGACGGTCTTTGGGGGCAAAAGCGAATAAATGGTTCATGAGAGGAAAAGAAAGTGAGGGACGCGTGGTCTGAGGAGTTACAGATCCAAAATAGAGAGCGTTTTCTCTTCTTCGTGCATCCATCTTATCCCTCTTACCTGCCCTACCACCTTTTTTTTTTTGGTCGCAAGCTGAGGTTATGTAGGGACCCTGACTCGACGTGTGCTCCCGGTGGTATCGAACTCGTGATCTTCAGCTTGAAGGTTCGTTGGATCGAACATAGACCTAGCGAGAGAAGCCATGGCAACTTGTTAATGCACTGGTTTTGGTTTTGCTTCTCGTTGGTATTGAACTCGTGAGCTTCAACTTGAAGGTTCTCTTGATCGAGCCTAGACCTAGCGAAAGAACCATGGCTCCTTGTTGGTTTTGGTTTTAGGCAGTACCACCCATGCATCAACTAGCTAGCTAGCCATGACTCTGAGCTTCGTTTATCAAGCGTTTCGTGCATAGAACAAAATGAAAACAATAGGAGAAACATGAGAAAAGATTTGAAATCCCATTAGTTGCATACTTGCAAGATATATGAATAGTATGTTTTGTACGTAATATTCAAGACGTTACCTGAACTCGACCTATGGGATGGACCACATCAATATCATCACCAAGTGGATTTGGATTTGGATTTGGATCAGATCAGGCCACTTACCATATTCTTCCATGTTTGACCAAATCAAGCTGATTATGCCCTGACTGTTAATGTATCTTTACATGTGATCGCAGCATATGCGTCTAAGCGTAGTATAGAGAATCAGAGAGTATGGTCTCACTTGGGCCTGCTTCCAGATTTGGACAATAAGGTTCTAAGATCCAAATCTAGCCCACTTTATTTTGACAGCTTTTATATGTAAGCAGTTTTACTAAGTTTGGGTAGGCCCAGATGTGGTCTTGGATATACATTTGACGGACCCGGAACGAACCTTGGCCTACCCGTTATAAATATATTCCTGTGAGGGCATTCCATTCATGATCCATCTCATTTATATGTGTAGGTCCCTGTCATCGGGTTTGGATATCATTCAGGCATGGTGTGTGTGTGTTCTATTTATTTCTAAAAGATGGAAGATTTTTAACTTCTCAAAAGTACACCACCAACAGCAATTAAGCATTTTCCATATTAAATAGGGTCAACATTATGTCTAAAATCAACTATAGATAAATTCGATAAAGTTTTACATGGATTGCTGGAAACCTGCCATATTAGAGTAATCCCATTGCCGGAAACCCGCCATGCAAGAGTAATCCCTTCCATAATTTTTTTTTGTATTGAGTTAATTGTTAACATGACACTGGGTCAAATCTTATAGACACCAAGAATCCATATAACCGACCCCATGTACTACAGGAAAAAGCTTAGTTGTTATTGTCAAGGATTTTTCAGTTGCTACGGGATTAAGCCCTTTTAGTAAGACCAAAGTGGTGGGCGTTTTTTACTAGTGATGCTTGATTTACATCTTTCTTGACCTCTTGGCTTGTTATTCAATGTTTTCAGGTTCTCAAACTAAAACATATAGCAAAATCTCTTGCAACGTTTACTATGAAGTTGTAGTGTGGAAGACGTTCTTCATTGAAATTCGACATAGTGGCACAAGGAGCAATCCCTCACCCAGCTGGGTTCATGAACTCACAACTTGAAGGTGTTGAGTTCAATACCTGGACATGCATCTGTCTTCGGCCTCCCATTGTAACAAAAAGAAAGAAAGAAAGAAGCATGACATTGCAGCAAGATTTTGATAGGTATAACGCATTTACGCCTTTATTATCCTAAGAATAAGCAAAGACTTGGAATCAAGCTTATTTTTACTTTGTACTTATCTTTCATATCATGGTACAGAACAGTTACGACCAGATATTCAAAACCCCGCTTCATGAGCGGCAAGGGGTGGGGGAGAAGTTGGCTTAAAGCTTTCTGGATTCAACCATGATAATTCATCGTAGTAAACCTGGGGTTGCCGATTCTATATTCAACGAAGATCCGGCAACCTATTTTCGGTTAAATCAACTATTTGTTCTGGAGCATATAAGAAAAAACAGTTCATTGTAAATGAACAATTCTTCTTTCTTCGATGGGCTAATGTTTTTGTTTATGTGTAAAAGATGTTTGTGATAGAAATGAAGATGTTGAGATTGTCGTATTATATGAATAGATCAAAGATATATTACAATAATAAAAGATAAAACAAGAGAGACATTTGGAGTGGCAAGTGGATGTATCTTGGGTCCACAACCTTAAGGCATTTGATGGATCACTTTATGAGACGTATATAAAGCCTCCAAAAGTGTCGGAATGAATAAAAAATAATATTGCTTTATTATGTTAAATAATAATATAAACAGACACAACACATTGGTAAATAAGATGCCATGTAGCGACACCCTTTAGCGTGGATAAGGCATGGTTTAGGCATTGTAGACCATCCATACAAAGTGTTTTGATCTCACATTTCATTATTCTATGTTTCTCGAGATCCCCACATTGAGCTCAAGTCTAAAAGTAAGATATCAAGGTAGAGAACTAGAAGTGGTGACTATAATGTTCATATATGCATTCTCTCAATGTACCCATTTTGTTCAGGTATGCCAAACATGAGGTTAATCCCATGGAGCTGTGTTCATTAGTGTTTCAAAAGTTCCTTCAGGAAAGGGTGCAGTAGAAAGTGTCGCCGACCCCTATGCTTTGGCTGCTTGTATGTGCACATGATCCACATAGGGATGAAGACATGGCCGCCTGTGTGGAAGCTGGAGCTCGTCGGCGCTAAGCCAAAATTGCTTGGCGCAGCTTTGGGCTTCCTTTCCCATATCAATAAAGTTCATAAGGGCCTTTAGGACCTCTGAGTTGGGTAGATGCTTATTGACAGCAGAGAAACGAAAATGCTATTGAAGCAAGGCATCTGAGGGATACATGCATCAATAGGAAAGTCCAGCTTGCTTATGATGGATTCAAGGAAACCAGAGTTCAATACAAGAAATTGTCACGTCGGATCTCCGGTAGGTTTGCTAAACATCTCTTGCTCACTGGAATTCGACAACCTGATTGGTGAAATGAAGCATGCAAATGCCTGGATACTACTACAACAACAACAACAACAACAAAGCTTTTTCTCATACTATATGGGTCAGCTACATGGTGATGACATGTCATGCTAACAATTACTCAACAATCATTTTTTTTATTGTTTCTTTCCACCACTTTTGTAGTCTACGTCTTTCCTTTTATCATTTTCACAAATTCATTTCTCATAACTACATCGATTCTTTATTTTCCTAGAATACTTTTATGATCTTTTTTTCTCTTTTAATATTTTCACAATTTACTTTCTCGTACTTTATCATTTACCATAGCAGATTCAAACACCTTGAATGCATCATATTTTTGCTTTTATAGAATTGCCTAAAGCTGAGAACAAATCAAACAATGTAGCTTCCTTTTTGACAAACTACTTAAGTTGGATGCAGACAAATCCCAAAAAAATATCCTCTCGATAGATTTTCATCACTATTAATATGCAACCCGCCTATTGCAACCCGCCTTTCAAAAGGAAAATGATAACCAGTTAACATGCATTAACTTTCTCCTCACGCTATTTGTTATAGCATGTTTTCTCGTTTACAGTATTCAAAGGGGAAGATTTGAACTCTCTGGCATTTCACCAAACTGTTCAATAACAGAAATGATACCCACACACAGAGAGGGAGGGGGAGAGAGCATATATGCATGCTGTTTTAGGAATAGAAGACCATACTTACAATATAAAAAATATAAAACCATTTATCATCAGAAGTGATAGAAATCCTAAAACATAGATTGGAGATGGATACAAACCTTAGCATGAAGGATGGTTTCAGGCCAACATCGCCACTAATCCCAATTACTGCGAAAAGCAACTTTTAGGCCCCACCGGACGACGACGACCCACCTCCTATGGAGCCCTTCTTCTTCGACGAGGATTCCTCCGAAACGTTCTTCGGTGAGTTCCCGGAGCCGTCGACGGATTCCGGCCGCCCACTCTTCCGGAAGCCTCCCGGTCCGTGCATCTGCAACCGGAGCTCTTCGACTGCCTTCTTCAACAATCCGCTCTCCGACTGTAGTGCATCCAACCGTTGCATCATCACCATCGTGACTTCATCCTCGTCCTCAGAGATCGGGGTTGGTTTCTTATGGACCGGAGGCATGGCATCATTGGCCACCCGCTCGATCTTCATCTTACTCAACGACAAGACGGGAAGGTTACCAAGCGAGATTGGGGCCGATGAGAGCTTAGTCGGAAGCCTAACCCCCCACGTGAAGCTCAGCAAGGCGTGCTTCCTTAACGGAAACACGCTCCTCACGTGGATCCCCGCACTGGAGAACAGGCCTTCAACAGCACCAGTGAAAGACTCCGGCGAAGCTGACGATCCCTCGATCGTGCCCCCGTTCCCCTGAAACGATAGCTGGATTCCATCGGTCGATTCGCCGTTCTCTGTCGCGTCCATCTTCTTCCCGCCAAAGAATGCCGCCGGATCGCCATTAGAAGTGACCTTCTTCTTGATGGAGAAATCGCCAACGCAGGGGGCGAGTCTAAGGAAGAATCGGGGGTCCCGGCTGCCAGGAAGGAGATCGAATTCGGCGGAAAAAGAAAGAGGGGACGAGGCGGGAGCGCCGAAACGACCGAGGCCGGTCCTGACGAGAAGGCGGAAGGCATTGGCGGGATCATTGGGGCGGTAAGAGAGTCGGAGAGACGGTCCAGAGTCGAAGGCGGTGGAGAGGCTCATAGAGAGCTCTCCCGCGCCGTCTCCGGCGGAAACGTGGGAGAGGAAGGGAAGGCCGACGACGCTCAATGGTATCTTCGCCTTCAGAAGAGGCTTCCTTTCCTCCCTGAACGTTACCGAAGCCTTCATCCTTTGCCTTCGCCAATCTTTACTCTTTCAAACCCTCCTGTAAATAATCGCCATTCTCTTCCCTTAATTCCTTCCTTTTTCTCTCCCCTGTCTCTTCCTTCCCCGTTTTCTCTTCTTCAACAAATACGATACGCAGAGGGAGGGAAGAAGAGAAGCTTCAGATGATGCCAATACTGCAAAAAGTTCATCCGTTGATTTTCTTGATAGACAGTTGCTAAGCGTTTGGTTGGTACTGCCATAATATAAAGGCCTGGTAGCGGCCTCCAACTGTCAAAATGGACGGAGGAGATTTCTCTACACGTTTTAGAATTTGATATTGGCTTCTCAAGGGCACTCTGACAACGGGCGGTGTCGTGTTGAAAGGAGAGTTTTATTTTCGGTGGTTTATTGGGGGGCCTACTCTTGATGGTTTCCCCTTCTTTATCCTGATTTTAAAGGATAAGATATCAGAGTTATTTTTAGGACCCGAATTCTTTTTCTGACATCAACGTTCTTAACGGCAACGTCAGTAGTGTGTTTTGATAGATATCTGATATTGTCTTTCCGATATTGTCTCGATAAAACAGGATAAAGATTTAACGTTAAGTTCGTGTGTTTCTCTAAACTCTTTTATTGGGAAAGAAAGAAATTCACATATGAGAAATATAAGAAAAGAAAAAACAACACTAAATAATGTTGAAAAATGATGTGAAATATTTGCGAGAATAGTTCAGTTGAGTTAAGCATTTCAAGAGGAGAATTGTTCTGGGTAATGGATTGATACAAACTATTAAAGATAAAATGAGAGAGACACACTTAGGACCATTTATGATAGTTTTCATATTTTTGTAGTCGATACATAATTTTTTTATCATACAATTTAGAATAAAAGAGCCGAGTTCCCGGTTCAGGTTATTTCGCGTTCTCATGGAAAGTGGTGTGTGGCAAACTGTATCAAGAAATTGGCTCATATCAGGTTATTCTGTGTTTGTGTCAAAACAGGTTGATGCATATCGGGTCAAAATAGTATAGATGACACTATACGAACACGATCGGAAACACCAGATTGCTACTTCTTGAGTTTTCATCTGAAGTGTATAGTGTAGTGGGCCTTGGTGGTGGCCCTCAAACTTCGTCGCTTTTCTCCTTTGTCTCGTTGAATCCAAAGGGTAGAAATTGCTTGAATTTCATTATGGAGGGAAGTATTGGCGGCACCTTTTCATTTGACCCAACTTGGCGCATTCAATATATTCAATAAGTTTGGCCTTATTGCATTCATGTGTGACAAAATTATTATTGCATTTACTATTGGAATCTACATGTACAAAATTATTCAAGTACGTATTTGACTCCTTTTGGCATGAGTTAGTATTGTAAACGTGGCTAGTATATGGTAGAAAGAGCAATGGCTCACCTAGTTAGGGGTTGAGCTCATAAGTTGGAAGTCATGCGTTCGATACCAGACCGTTGCGAATAGGCTTCACCCACCCCATTGTAACGAATCATATGGCTAGTACATGAATCAAGCTGCTCGTAGTTCAGCTCGTAACGACATCTTTTCGTGTTGGTTTATAATCAACATGAGCAAAGCAAGCACAAGCTAGAAAGCCATGTGTGATCACCCGATGTTTGATTTTACTGGGCTCATATAAGCTTGTTTAGTTTTTGTTAACGCTCAAAATCAAGGAGACTTGATAACAGCCGAGGGGCAACTAAACGTCCGAGCCATAGCGAGGGATGAATCTGTTTAGGGGCGGCAAGTTCGTGTTGTAGGTCGTGTTCTTGTTAATCCATTTCGTGTTCATGTCAAAATAGGCCAACCTGACAGTGGACATTCGTTAATTTATGCTATTTCAGGTGGACACGTACATGGACTTCTCTCACAGTGCATGTTTTTATCTGGTTTTCATGTTGTGCCTGCGACTACTGGTGATTTCGTGTTTGTTGCAGGCTTATATTAAAACAGATCAACCTCAATGTAATCCTATTTATTTCATGTTAGCATTGGGTGAACAAGATCACTGAACTTCAGGTTATGTTCGTGTCAGGAGTTAGTTCATCTCGTGTCCGAGGTTCCACCCCCTAAGTTTGATCTGTTCTAATCCGATCAAGACTTTAAACCGAACATACTTTTCATAAGCTGAATTATTATGCATTTTGTACTAATCTGAGAGTACACATAGGGCCTTGTGCTTCATTTTATTTTTGGTTTGCGTGTTAGATCTAAACCGATCCATTATGCTTATACAGAGAATTTGATTGGATCCAAATTTAGATATCAAATATAATGCTGGATCCTTCAGAAACCTCAGACCCGAATTACCACTTGGCCAGTGCACCAATTAAAGGTGCACTATCATATGATATATGAAGCTTTTACTTAGGCCGCCTAGTGGGATCAACATTATTTTATATCAAATGGCAAAAGGGTATGCTTCCACTGGAAAGCTACCCAGCCTTAATCATTTAATTAGTTCTAAAATTACATTATCACAAATTATCAGAAAAATAAAACCATCGCCCTGGCTCGGCCTGTTGTATTGTTTCATATAGACATGGTCGGTTCGAACACGGGATAAAAACCGGCCGTTAATTATTTTTTCCAACATTCTATATCGAGAGTCGATTGGTTTGTTACGTTGAGGTAGGTGGGGAGTTCCATTCCCAAAAGGTGCACATGTCATTGTCTTTAAAAAAAAAAATTGAATTGGTTCTGGTGCGAATTCAAAATTGAAACAGAACCGCCCCAAAACCGATGGTTCCGAAACCCAAACCAAAACTGATCTCAAGACAATTCAGTTACTAAACCAAACGAAACCTTTTCACACACTAAGCCATAGAGCTTGATTCTACGTTGGATTATTATTTAACTCGGTAAAAGAAAGATCATGCTTGAGTGGTTTCTTTTAACCCCCAGGAGACTTCTTCTGTCTCTTTTAAAGTGTTCACTACTTAATTTCTCACACTTGCTTACTTTCTAACTTTGGCTTCTATCAGAGAAATAAAAAGAATTGCTCAAAAACTTAAATATCCAAATGGAAAAGCATATGTTTATGTGGAAGATCAGTTCTTAAGAACTAGCTATTTTTGGTGAAATAGACGCATTTTCATACAAAAAAATTGAGTTTCCCACGTTATTTTGCTCTCTGATGCTCTCTGTTTTTTGCCGTTAAAATACTTTCTTGTCACACTAACTGATCGTCAAGTTGTCTTTAGTGGTCCACCCAAAGAACGTTCATTTTGTGAAGCCAGGGTTTGAATAAGAGGAATGCCCCACCATCAACGAAATTTTGAATCAGCTCACGCCTAAATTTTTGAAGGGGTCAAAGAGAAAGATTCCCTTCCAAGTGGTTAGGTATGGCAATGGGGCAGGGCGGGTTTTCACCCTACCCGACCCGTCTCGCTTTCCATACTCTATTTTAAAACCCACCGCTCCCCACCCAACGGGTCTTGGGGTTCTCAACCCGCACCCGCTATGCAATAAGCTCAATAGTCCCAACCCACATAGGTATGGGGAAAATATATTTATATAAAATTTAATTCAATATTACCTATAATGTCATACATTATCTATAATATGTTTACTTATATTATACCTAATACTATGTTAGCAATTTAACATATAGTGTGTATTATATACTATGTTATACTTTATTAAATAGTTTAGTATAATGTTATTATATAAACAATATTTTTTTATAGCAATATATACATAATATAAATTCAATTAGTATATATATAGGAAAACTAGATCCTGCCCATTTTCGACATGCACACTCGTGCCCAACCAAGTCTAACATCAAAATAAAAACAAGTAACTCTACTTTTCGATGATACGAGTATAATTTATAAAAAAATAAAAAATTTTAAAAAAATACAAAAGACATTGTCAAAAATAATGATCGAGCATAAGTGAGCAATCTCAATAGTGGGCACGATCTGATTGAATTATGTATATCGTATCCTAAACGTATAATATCTTTCAATGTATAATCTTACATAAACACTTCTGTTGTTTGTAGCCTTTGCTTTTATGAGTGTGAAAAAGAAAGAGAATTATGTTTAAGTGTTGAAGTGTGTGAGGGAGTTATGAATTTCAAACAAAATCTCATGTATTATCTACAATCGTCATGATATAAATTTGTGAATGCCATTGAAATAATTTTTACACATGCGACACAATAAAGCTTTTACAGTAAACGATATATATATATATATATATATATATATATATATATATATATATATATATATATATATATATATATATGCAAAAACATTGAAGCTTTTATTTTAAAGTTGACAAGGAATAAAAAGATGGCGAGTGTGTTGGTTGTAAGTTGGAAGAAGATTGTCCACTTATTGCATGAAAATAATTATAAAGATACAATTGAAGTAATAGAATTAAGTAAGAAAAAATTATGTTTTAGTCTCGTACATTAAAGAGTCACTGTTAAACTAATAGAATGAGAGAATTGCATAGGCATGGACAGATAGGGTTATTCATTATAATACTCATACGACTAATAGGTATATGAATTTTGTTTTAAATGCATTTATATTGTCTACTATTTTTCCAAAGTATAATGATTGTATATTTATATTTCTTAGGGTGGAAAGTGCTTATGTAAGGATTTATTAGTATATCAACCGATAGATTTGATACAATTTGAAAACAGACACATTTGTTAATAGAATTGTAGATTACAAAATTGAAGAATTCATTGGATGAATAAGAACTCTAACCATGCATCACATTGCTGGCATTAGCGATGAAATGTGTGGCATGCACATTTGGCCACTTTTGACTCCAATAACAACAACCATAAAATATGTGAAGAATGACCTTTTCTCTAATTTCATGAGTTACTTTATTAAAAATAAGCTTTTTGGAAAGAAAACTGTTTTGTTTTTTTATAAAAGATGTGAAAATCTCCCAAAATATAGATATAAATGGGTTTAACATAAAGCCCAAGAAGAAAAACACGAAAAAAGGAAAAGCAAAGTATAAATATAACACATATATAAAAGAGAAAACACATCAAAACTTCGTATTAGATTTCTTCCCTGTTAAAACCCTCTGAACGAAACCATCAGCTTATCGTCTTCTTCCTCCTCTCTTCTTGGTTGTTGTGAAGGACTTCTGCTACAGGTTTCAGCCAGGCATCGACGGACTCACTTCATCTGCTGCAAAACTAACACATTCTGTCCCAAGAGTAAAGGTTTTAGCTTGCCATTGATGATGAACGGTATGCAGTAGGGTGCTACCCATGATGCACATGGCCGCCTGTGCGAAGACACCCTTAAACTTCATGGAGGCAAAGGTTTAATCTTGCCATTTTCTCAACAGACGGCTTTTCTTAAGTCATAAATCAAACAAGAATCTATTTTCTTGTTTTAAAAGATTATCTTTAAGTTTCAAATGTGTGCCTGCACATGCATGCATGAGTGTGTGCTTGTCTGTGGGAGTGCAAGTGTGCATGCACAGCAAGAGAGAAAGAGACTTTGTTTTGGTGTTTATCAAAGTTATTCTTATATTTGTCCTGCTCAAATTTTATCAAGCAGCCATTAGTCATTATGCAGTATAAAGAGTTTGACCCTTCAGCTTCTAAAGTTTGCTACGAGAAAGTGATTCAACTGATCATTATATTCTTAGAAATTTCAGAATATGCGGCATACCCATGTTTTCGTACCTAACACGTCTTTCGGAATTGCTCAACCAGCCTCACCACCGAATCCAACCTTTGGCAGAAATTTGGACAATATGCTTTTGATTGGCTCTCTATCTCCCTCTATATATATATATATATATATATATATATGAAAACGAGATCTGTCCACACTGACATTGTTCACTCATACATGAATGAGTATAATTTCAAAAAAAATTAGAGATTTGTAAAAAGTACATAAGCTATTTTATTAAATTCATGTTATCAAAAGCAATGTATAGACATGAGTGAAAAGGTGTTGGTGTCAATGTGAAAAGATACAATCATTCCCTCTCTCTCTATCTCTCTCTCTCTCTCTATATATATATATATACATATATATATATATATATACATATATATATATATATACATATATATATATATATATGTATATATATGTATATATATATATACATATGTATATATATATGTATATATATATATATATGTATATATATACATGTATATATATATATATGTATATATATATATAGAGAGAGAGAGAGAGGTAGTGCTAAATACATAATATCTTAGGTGCATAGTATTACTTAAAAATCTTCGTCATTCAATATTTGAGATCATTATTATTTGTACTTTACATTTAATGCATCATGTGCTTTAAATACAAAGTAATTCAAATCAAAAGATGTTTAAGCAAGATTAGTACTTAAGTGTATTATATATATCGTATCCTAAACGTATAATATCTTTCAATGTATAATCTTACATAAACACTTCTGTTGTTTGATTTTTGAGATCAATAGTAGAGATTTGAACTAAAAAATAACATTGTACTTTATATTTAATGCATTATTTGTATTTTGTAAAGTGATTAGAATCTCTACCGATTGATCTTAAAAATTGAATGGTGGAGATATTTATGCAAAATTATACACCGAAAGATATTATGTATTTAGGACTCCTACTCCTAGTCCTCTCTCTCTCTCTCTCTCTCTCTATATATATATATATATATATATATATATATATATATATATATATATATTGTTATCCTATACGTGGTCTGGGCATTTTACGTCATTCTCATTCCTGCACCCAAACTGAATATTACCTGGTCTATTTGGATCAGGTTGGGTTGTGTCAATGTTTTTGTCATCATGAAAGATATAAAAACTTCATTTAAGAAGAAGGATATGCAAAGACCATAAGGGGATCTCCCAACAAGAAATACACAAAATCTTACATTATAATATGTTAATAAAGAAGAAACACGAAAGATATCGGATCTCCGTATTGTATAATGAATATGGAAAACGAGTTGGGACGAAGGACGCGATCCATAATGGGTCATATATGAAACTGAAAGGTACACCTATTGTCTCTGACTGTATTTAAAATAGACAGAGCACGACGTTAAACGGCATCTCACGAAAACGCATGAACCGTCTTATCAATACGCCGAAAAGCACTTCTTCTATGAGCCCCACCCCACCAACTTGAGGGGCACTTAAACGAGTTAAACTTCGGTTGTAATCTAATACTGAATGGATCAGCATTCAAAATTTGGATGAGTTATTCCAATACTGAGTCCAGATCCGAACAGCTAGTAGGATATGCTTTGCGTGTAGTTGGATCGGATTCTTTGGTTTATTTGGATATGAACTTGGATCCTTTAATAGAACCTTTTGGGTTCCCCAGTTCGTTGTCAAGTTTTGCAAGATCACCATGTGGTGCTCGAAGAGGCACGGCACAAGATTAGTCCATTTGTTGATCGTTCAGTGTCAAAGCCCTAATATGGAATCTTAAGTAATGTAACACGGTTTGAATGAGTAACCCAGCTTTCTGAATGGCGCAATCTGTTTATTAGATGCACCGGATTCATGAACCTGGATCCAACTTGATTCACATTGAGAATTCATTTTGGACCAAATCCAATCATGGGTCCAAATAATTTGGCATCATACATATACAACTATATATGATTATTCCCCATTTGATTAATTTTGGTAATCCTTTCTGATTTTTAATCACCATTTCTTTGTATTTTTTACAGAGCTGTTCATGCAGCATGCGTGAAAGTGGAGTAGTTAGAGCATACCAACCAAATGCGCACCCACTTTCTCCACCTTCTTAAAGAGAAGGCTCACTTTGTCGAGGATGATGACTCGGCTCGGTCAACGAGCCAATCTAACCAAAACTTGGGTAGACAAACATGAAGTTTCTTGTAAACGTTTAAAACAACAAAATTTAAATTTTGATGCAACTTCACAGTGAAATCAAAACCCTAGAAATCTTATTTTATATATATATATATATATATATAACTTTATAATATAAAATTTTATTCTTATCTTAAGAGTTTTATATAGTTGGGTCGACCAACAGCCACATTTATTTGAGTTAATACACAAGCTCAGTCGAAGTTGATCTGAGCTCAATCTCGACCCAAGCTTAAGCAAGTAAATCTTGGTTTCACAGAGCTCAAGTTGTTCAAACATAACCACAGCTCGACTTTTGAGCTCAAGCCTAACATTTTCTTAACAAGATGAGTCGAGCTTGCTTTTACTCGAGCTCAACTCAGCTCGATTACATTCCTAAAGGTTAGAATGTTGACCTTTAAAATATACTGAAGGGTCCAATTTAATTGCATTTTGACCTTTAAATTATCCAATCTAGATTTTGAAAGCTTTACAAATTTTGGGTGAAGAAAGAAAATTTAAGGTGGTCGACTAGCCCACGGTTATACATCGGCTCTGCTTCCACACACTTATTTTTTTCAGTTTCGTGTCAGGTGGATGTACCTAACCTCCATTTAGATTCGTGAAAAGATTTTTTTTTTTCGAGAAGACACGGTGACATGTTGTTTTCAAAGATTTCGTCATCATAGAAACTTGGGTTCTAAATTTTTGTACACAAAGGGAGCTTCAAATTACAAAATTAAATTTTCAAGACATTGTAAGAATATAAATCAAATGTAGGGTCTGTGTCACATGCTTCACGTGTCAGGTCATGTGACTTGTCCGCTGATAAACTCTGTTTAACTACGAAGAGTCTCCAGAGAGTAGGGATGGCAATGGGTCGGTCAGAGATGGATATACGAACCCTATACCGACCTCAACCTTAACAGGATATGTACGGATTTTGGTTCTTTTTTTCCTTAATGGGTACGGGACAAAAATGGGTATATGTGTGTGTGTGTGTGTGTGTGTGTGTGTGTGTACAGGTCGGGGTAAGTATCAGGGGTCAGGTACAGATCGGGCTTATTATCCACATAACTGACTCAATTAATTTGTGCTTCGGGTATTCCCGCCCCGTTCTGCTCGGGTGGGTCGCGGTTGAACAGGTCGGGATAATATTGCCATCCCTACCAGGGAGCATCCCTTCAACTAGAGTCGGTAAACGAATGGGTGTCATGTGAGTATTGAAGGTTCCGATTCAATTGGATCATGCCGAATTGGGTCATTTAACTAGAGGATTCTGATTGTGCTCGGCTTCCTGATGCGACCCAAAATTTGAATAATCCAAAATCAGTCGAACCAACGCCTTTTAATGGGTCCCGTTAATATTGGTGTCAGATGTGCTTGATTCTTGGTTTCAAGGGGAATGTTTGATTACAACGGTGAACGTCCACTAATATTCTGGTATTAACCTTAGATCCGAATAATCTATGGAATCTGGTCTAGTTTATAAAAATTATCACTAAACCCAAATCCGAACTGATTTCTAACTAAGATCTGCAAAATGCAATCATTATAACATTGAAAAATAACATTTTTTCATGTATTTATTCCTGAAAAAGGACCGATCTGTATTTCACTGTATGTTTTGTGTGTGAAACTATACAACATCTTTAAACATCTCAACCGTTTGAATGTAAAATCAATTTTTTTGGTTTGAATTTGTACTTTTGAGAGGTACATTTGATCCACTTGATACTATTTCACTTTTTATTAAAGATTTCAACTATTGATCTCAATGATTAAATTGGTCGGATATTTAAAGAGATTTGAACATGGATGAATATGTGCATGGACCATATATATATATATATATATATATATATATATATATATATATATATATATATATATATATATATATATATAGAGAGAGAGAGAGAGAGAGAGAGAGAGAGAGAGAGAGAGAGAGAGAGAGAGAGAGAGAGAGAAAGACACACACAACTAAATTCGTTAAGTTAATCGCTCAAAAAAATTATCCTATTTTCTAGAAAGTGCATGTAAGTAATTAATGCAAGGTTCCTGGCATTAAAATTTCTTGCGTATATTTTGTTTTATGGGAAACGCAGTCTACTGTCTTTTTTATCTAGTGGACATTGCACACACACACACACACAGAGGGAGGGATCACCAACTTGCTGACCGGTTTACAATGAGCTTTTGCAGCTGCCGATCTCTATGGTTCGGCACTTCATTTCCTTTTATTTCTGCCCTATATTATAAATGAGTAGATCGGATCCAGGGTTTCTTGGATATCATCTATTGTTGACACTCACAACCTTGGAGGTAGAACGTAAATGCCGCTGCAGCATGGTAGGGCCCAGCTTTTTCTTATCCGGCAATAATGCCCAATATTTGAGAAATTTAAAGATCACTCAACTAATCGACTTTCACAAACAGCTACTAAACGTTTATATATTTCATGTAGCTGTAGCGTTTTAAACCTCACACACAACGGGAGGCCGAAGTTTAACACACATGCGACCCAGGAGAATCGAACTCGCCGCCTGGGAGAGAGCAACCCTATTGTTGAGCTAACACTCTGGGTACTTTTAAACCGTACTTTTAAAGATACTCTGTGTTAGTTGACCTATAGCTCGTTTATGGTAAATGGATGACACAAGTCAATTCCCGTTCATAAACGATACGTACACCCTGAATGGGGAGTCTGAGGCCAGGTATGCAGGCCCCGGTATTTGAACTCACGACCTTCATATGTGGGTCGAATCCGCTACGAAGGCAAGCCAACCCTCTGAGTGTTGTGTTCGCATTTCTCCTCAGGAGATTCATTCGTCCGTCGGAGATGTATTCCATCAAATATTGTTTTTAGTGGTTCACTCTAGACTCTCTAGCCACCGTTACGGTTCGGAAGATATTCCACACCAAGGGTAACCAATTCGACCAACCTAATTTGGAAAATCTTTCGTTCTTCCCTAGATAAGATGGTGCCGAACCAAACAGTACCGGAGCTGTCACATGGACACGTCACTCTTCGCACGATTTGAGCAGAACAAGACACGAGTAAATCGGCATGTCCTACAAAAAAATGAAAGAAAAGAGGATATCAACCCGATAATAACTCATGCTCTAAGTTCGATCATCGTGATCTAAAAAGTTAGTGAAGTTATAAGATTAAAAGTAAAAGTAAAAGAGTGCGGCGGCGGCCTGCATACCCTTTCGCAACCCATCACCTCCGCGCCCGCTTCCTGGGCGTCCTGGACGCCGGCGGCGGTGCGGCGGCGGCCTTTACCACCACTTCCTTCGCAGCTCTCTGCTTTAACGCTGGCCCCTTCTTAGGTGGCCTTCCCACTTTCCTCGGCGGTGGCGTCACAGGTGAAGTCTTTTGCAGCTTCTGCCGCCCACCCGACTCTTTCCGACACTCCCTGGTTCCCTTCCGCTGGTCTCCTCCCCTCCCTCGATTACCGCCGCCCGAGTTCTTCAACGTCTCCAACAAACTTCCTGCCGCAGACGTTGATGCCGTTGCCGCAGGGGTGTCGCCCGTTCTCTTCATCCTATTCAGGAAGTTGGCCGCCGCAGCGCTCCGCTTCCTTGATGGCGGCTCCGTCTTTTGCCCTCCGGTATCCTTTGAAGCCACTGCGGACGTCGCCATAATGCTCCGACTCGGGTTGGAGACCGAGTTTTCGGTCTGGTGATTTGAAGAATTGGCGTTGTTATTTGTCGACAGCATGCGCGCCCGGCTCTTGTTAGTCCTTGATCCCTTTGCCGGCGGCTTCTTCGTCTCCTTCTCGGTCTCCTTTTCTTTCCGCAAATCCAGTCTCTCCGGCTCCTCCTGCAGTGTCGTCTCAGGTTCAGCTTTAAGTGGTTTAGCTGGTGGCTCCGGCTGAGTTGTAGAGAGACTGCTGCGCTTTCTGCTGAGGGCGACTACTGGAAGGGGATTGCTTGGCTTCGGTGGCTGCAAACCGGGTTCTTCTGAAATGGGTCTCGTCTGTTCTTTCGTATCGGAAGACGGCGACGGCTCTTCTTTCGGTTCGATTCTCCGGGTGGTCGTGGGCATCATTTCCTTGGTGACGAGCTCCCGTAGTTTGCTGGCGGCGACCGACTCCGGCGAGTTCCTGGGGAAGAACACTAAGGCGTTATTGGACAGGAGGAGGAGGTCTCTGAAGAACTCAAGGGCGCTCGCGTAGTGCCCTTCCTCTACACGCGTCCCCACCATCTCGAGGTCTACGTGCTTTCTTATCAAGCTTTGATCATGCGTGGTACCCTGAAACAATAAGAGAAGACCAATCCGTTACTATGTAATACGGACCGCTTCGCTTCGGTACCTCGAACCTGATTGAGTAACGGGTTCCGACCCGCTTGCCCAAGATCCAGAACTACAAAGTCCGGGTTCGATGAGATGAACGATTACGACATCCAAACCGAATTATAAATCAATTATCATAGGCATGCAAATCTGTCTAACCAAGACCCGAGACACGTCAAAGAAGAAAAAGCATATTTTATTTGCAAAGGTTCGTTTAGGCTTCTATATTCCAATAAGAAAACACAAATAATGAATAAATATCGTCATATATTTGGGATATAATATCGCCATTTTAACGTTTTTTAAGACAATCGCCTTCTTGTCTAGACAAAGCTTCACACGGCGGAAAAGAAAAAAGCTGATGACTGAATCGGAAAGTTCATTTTATTGGCTGAAGGAGTATTAAAAGTAAGAGCCATAAGAACGATAGAGAAAAAATAAAATGTTAAATTGAATAAATTAATTCAAAAACAAGAAACATGCTCAGCAAGACCACCATTAAAACCATAATCGCTCAAGAAAAAAAATTCAGAAACCAAGATATGGCGACCGACTGTCGCGCTTCCCTAATTTATGACGCTTTGGTTGTATCATACCACAAATTGTGATAGAGATGGAATATCGGAGCCCAGCCATCCAATGAAGAACGGTCCTACTCTTTTGGGACTCGTAGCTGTCCAGGTGAATGAATCGACGGCTAGGATTGATGTAGGATACACTGTCAGATGACGCTATCGGACAGACCATTTGTCCAACCAGCTGCCACCGGCCAACCCCACCTCTATCACTTGTACTAAGAAGCAAGTCCGGGTCTGTGGGTGATGGAACCGGAGTTCAATCCCAACGGTTCTCGGGTCATGACTGAGTACAAACCCGAAGATTTAAAGTATCCAAATCCAATTTGAGTGATCACCGGGTCCTGGACGAAAGAACAAGGACATGTTAAAAGAGCTGGAAAAAGAAAAAACTACGTGAAGACAAGCGGCGCAATGAAGTCTTGAAGCGAATCAAAGGCCACACCAATTACGAAAATGTCATGCCACTTTCCTCAAGGACACTTTTTGGTCAGACACGAGCACAGGCAAAAAGAGCGAGTGAGGCGACGGTCGTCATAACTGAAATTGCGCGGGGTAGTGTGGGAAATAAGCGTGACGAACGGCGGGCAGATACCTGACTGTCTAGGCGCCGCTCGAACACGCGGCCGTATCTGTGCGACCGGACGGTGTCGAGGTGGTCGCTCAAGCTTGCGATCCCTCCGGCGTTGCTCCGGCAGACGTTGGAAGGAACCTTTGAGTCTCCAGCTGACGCAGTGTCTGAGCCTCGTTCATCGTCGTCCCCGCTGCTCCCATCGGTCGTCCCGGTCCGGCGTTTCTTTGACGGGCGAACGGAGCTGAGCCCCTCGCTGCTATCCTTTGTACCTTCCGATTGGACGTTACGGTCCTTAGAGTCGGCGCTCGACTCGTTGGACGGCCCGATTCCCTCCTTGGTCGCGGAGTACACATCGCCGATCTCCGTCGGCCTCCCCTCCGCCGGCAACGATCTTCTGGCCGGATCCTTCGAGATCGTCTCGGAGCTGCCGTTGTAGGACTCTGACGGCGATGCTAGACCTCCAGCTGATAGTTCCTCCGTTACCGGCCGGCTGGCGACTGGGTCTACTTGGGCCTCGTCCGCCCGATTTGGCTCGGGAGTTCTCGGTTCCGGCTTTTCTTCCGTAGAGTTCGACTCGTTGAACGACCGATACTCTCGATCCGATTCGTCAATCAATCGTTCTGATTCGTTCGGCTTGGTCGCTGGATCAGTTCCATTGTTCCCTAACGTCGATTCCACCTTCACCTCATCGGTTTTGTGATGGCTCTCTTCTTGCTTCGAACGTGAAGATTCGTCCTCTCCGCAGCCCTCCTTTCCGGGATCTGGTTCCGGCGGGCCGTTCTCTGGTTCTGAGACGGTTCGGTCCCGATCTTCCTTGAGTTTCTTCAACTTGACTTGCAGCGAACTGCAAAAGAAACCCCAGATTGTAAATCCCGTGAAGAAATAAAGGAGAGAGAGGGGCGCTCGTCGTACAGAGCGCGGTCAAAAAAAGCACAAGGAGGCGGATTTCAAAGAGAAGATCGGACGAAGGAGAAGGCAGAGACCATATCGTTTCGAATCGTCGACGACGAAGAACGGAAAATAGGTAACACAAGGAGGGAATCAGCGAAAACGAGAGAAATCTAGATCTCGCGGGATTGGAGCAAGAACGCAAAAGACGGGGGAAAAAGGAAAATAGTAAAGGAAAAAAAACATTTATTGGACCAAACCGTATATTATTAAAATCAATGAATATTTTTTGCACAAAAAACGAAGATGAGGAGTCTTCATGCGAATAATTCTCAGATCTACAGCATGAACAAAAGATTAGACGTAAAAAAGGAAGGAAATCGAAGAATTTTTAAAACTTTAAACGGCCAAAGAAACGCTTCAGAACTACAAAAATAACAGAAAGAATCGTACCATAACACAAAGAAGTACGTAAACAATACAAATCGAATTTTTATCCAAAAATAGAATAAATCGTAAATAAAACAGAGAGAGGATCGATCTTTCCATCAGAGAAATCCAGCGAAAAATTTTTTAAAAATAATATAAAGACTCTTTTATATAAATTTATCAAATAAAGGAAAATTCGTGTTTTTTCTATGAAATAAGGGAGAACAAAAAAGAGGCGTACACGATCGAGACGTCATAACGCTCAACCTCTCGCCTGAGTTCGTCGACTCTGATCTTTCTCAACTCCTCTAACCACGGTATCCTTCCTTCGCTCTCTTCTTCTTCCTCTTCCTTCTCCTCTTTTTCTTCCCCTCCCTTCTCTCCATCTCCTCCGTTTCCGAATCTCCTCTTTAGGTCTTTGTATTTCTCCCGGCAATCGTTGGCCGAGAGGACGAATCGCGAAGAGACAGACGTCCGTGTCTGGACCTCCATGGCGACAAAATCCCAACTCTTCGTTCCGTGACGCTTCACGGCGCAGGCGAGCACGAGCTCTTCCCACGTCCCCCACCGCTCCTTCTTCCCGTTGACGCCCCCCATCGCCATGATTTCGTAACAAGCCCTCTCCTCCCGCTCTCTCTTCCTCTCTATGTCCTTCTTTTATACCCGATTTAATTCCGGAAATTTTCATTTCTCAATCTCCCTCTCGTTCTCGCCTTGCCTTTTTCGTCCTCATTAGGGCGAAATTCCATCTCTATGCTCAACTTACCTCCCAATCAAGTGGCTTCCTCAATGGCTTACATGTAATTCATGGAGAATGAGATGGCTTTTGTTAACATATGAGAAATGACGATATTAGCCTCCCTCTTTATCGTCTTTCGGAAGAGAAGGAAGGTTTGAGGATAAGCAGGTGAATTTCTTTGCGCGAGTTTTCCAGTAGTTTAATGTTACGAAAATACCCCGGATAAGCCAGAGTTGAGAAGCGCCTTTCCTCTTGGGTCTCGAGATGGACGAAGATCGTAGCTTGGATTCGTAGATAATGGACGGTCATGATGAAGACAGCCTCACTCCAATTTGAAAAATAAAAAGCCGACGGAATGGAAATATTTTGAAGATCAAGCGGGTCAGAATTAGGGATGGTAACTGGGCAGAGTGGGACGGGTTTTCACTTCACCCGCACACTCTCCACAGTGAAAACCCATTCCACCCTCAGCACTAAAAGCCCCTTTGTACACGCCACCCCGCCCTGCTCTGTCCCGTTCTTTTTGGTGTCAAACCCAGCAACCGCTCCTCACCCTTTCCATTACAACTTGATCATATCACACCTTACCTTACCTCACCTCAACTTATAAAACTATTTTTAAGAAAAAATCAGTTAATATTATAGATTTTATATAAAATACAAAATCTTTTTATAATATTAAATTAAAACTTATTATGTATGTATATATACATTTGTAATATGCATGTAAAAAACTTATAAATATATATATATATATATATATATATGATATATGTATATTTTAAATAAACAAGCAGACATTATTATACATATATATCACGGTAGGGCGGGACGAGTTTACTTAAAACCCTACCCTGCCTGTGGGCCTTTTTCTCCTTGCCCCGCCAGGGAAACTCGCCCCATATAGGGGGCGGGTAGGGTGGATACAAGCAGGACGGATAGAAACTGCCATCCATATCAGAAAGAAAACGTCCGATAAATTTTAGCGTCATGACTTGGATATGCAGGGCACGACGCTCCGGCCACCCATTGTACTCGGAAGGAAGAGGACAAAAGCACGGAGTCCACATATGACTACATGCAAAGGGAATATACAAGTGGATCAAGGATACGAGTTCGGTGGTTGACACATGGATCGAAGATGAACTCGACCAATATATAAGACTAGTACCGAATAATGGATATGGGTCCAGGCACTTCGCTGAATTCCATATAGGAATGAAAGGCTTTGCTTCGAAAAAAAAAACTAGATGAGGCTTCCATGGTTAAATATTTCTTTGTGGTACTTTTAAAAAGAAATTACTTGCGTGCTTTTTAGGGTTATGTACTTCAAAACCTATATTTGTCAATTTATTCTTTACCCATTTTGCATACATATGTACATGTATGCACACGAATACAAACACATATGTGTGTGTGTGTGTGTTTTAATGGATGTAATAGTCAATCATTGTAAAACGATGAACCCTATTACATTAATAGTTAGTAAACATAATATTTTAGATTGTGGATATCTATTGAATACCAAAACCCATCATATCCGCTCCACCTTGTTTATATATAATGATGCCTATCTCTCATAAAACACTCATATTTAACCTCTACTTTGAAGGAGATACAAGTGTCATTTAGAAAGTTGTAAGAATGTTTAAGAAAATATAAATTATATGTAAATGCAAACAGAAACCCACAAAAACACACACACACACACACACACACACACACACATATATATATATATATATGTATATGTATATGTATGTATATATATGTTACATATGGGTTGAGTACAAATTAATATTGTCATCTCTAAAAAATCAACCTATTCATTTCTCCACCTTCAATCGAAAGAAGAGAGAGTATAGTCCATGCGTACATCAATTCATGTTTAAACATATTCAAGGATTTCAATCGTTTCATCAACAATTGAAATTTAAATTTTAAAAGAAAAAAGGTATTTTGATACTTTTATTAGGTTCAATTTAAAAGTATTTAATGTCTCTCTCTCTCTCTCTCTCTCTCTCTCTCTCTATATATATATATATATATATATATATATATATATATATATTTATTTATTTATTTATTGAACAATAAAACTTACAACATGTTCCCTTTATTCGCCACATGCCCCTTTTGGTGTACATCTCTTTCACATTAGCTCATATAGTAAAAAGAAGCGCCCATATTGTTTTCCTCAAAGTTGATTCAAGTTGACGCATTTGGTATTCTCGATATGACAAAGTAATGCATTCTTCAACGAGTTAATATTCTGTAAATTGTTTAACGAACCTCACTATGCAAACATTTGTTCCAGCATAGGGTGCGCGCAGCAGCAGATCTATGTTAGGCCACCCAGACATGTCACAAAAATTATATATAGAGAGAGAGAGAGGGAGAGAAAGAGAAAGAGAGAGAGAGAGAGAGAGAGAGAGAGAGAGAGAGAGAGAGAGAGAGATCATGCTAAATCTTGTTCATGCTTAATTATATTTAAATATCTTTTACTTTTCATACTTCACATTTAATGCATAATTATACAATTCACTTTTTTATTTCAAATCTCCATCGATAATTGTATTCATCAAACAATGGAAATATTTGAGGATATTTAAGCATGAACAGGTTTGATAATATGGACATTAGATCTGTTTGACTTGATCATTTTGGTCAGTGGCAGATCAAAAAATTCCTGTAGGACAGAGCGAATAGACTATGAAGCAGTGTAGGGTGGGGCGAAGTATATCTGAAGCTCAAATGGTATGTAAAGTACAGCTTTTCTTTCGAATTTGAAGATTTCGGGTGACCTCGGTTCAATGCAAATCCGCTACTGGATGTGGTGCCAGCTAGATGCATGTAGGGGGGTGTCACGGTTGAGGCGGTGGGCTATAGATATATGCTACACTATAAAGGGTATGATGTACAAAGTCCACGGAAAAACCTTGGGCTGCAATGTACTGAGTAAGCATCTCGGAACCAGTCTCCTAAATCAACGTGGGTGCGCTTACAAACTTCTTTTAGTGAAAATGGTTTAATGGAATCACCTTCGTCTGCATAGAGATCCAAATGGATCTGATGTAGGGTGGATCTTGACAGTATTCAGTTCCTGATGTGGGTCTGGATGTACAGTGGGAGACGAAGCCTAACACACACACACATGCACTTACCAGGGAATCAAACTTGCCGTCTGCGAGTGGGCGTCATAGAGCCCTACCGGTGAGCTGACTTTCTGGGTGCGAATTTGGACATGAATCTAGATTGCAGGATGTCGTAACTTATTAAGTTAAGAAATACAGGATTACGATAATCCGTTGAACCCAAATTGAATAAATGGAAACTCAGTTATTAGGTTTAATTCAGTAGTCACCAAATCCAGCAGGAGAGTGACCTTTCAATATTAGGGGCGTTAACGGGTAGGACCTGCATCAGATCCACATTTGTTTGGTTCCAACTCTAACTAAGAAACTTTACTAGAAGACCAGGTTCCAACTCTTAATTGGTCTACTGCGAAAAAGAACGAGCCCATGATTCTATAGGTACAGCATAAGTCCTATTCAAGCTATCCTTGGAAAAATAATTGCCCCTCCGTATATATAACTAAAACCAATCCTTATCCAGCAGCGCTAAGTGGGGTCGGCTACTTGGATCCCTGGTCATTCTCTCTCTCTCTCTCTCTCTCTCTCTCTCTCTCTCTCTCTCTCTCTCTCTCTCTCTCTCTCTCTCTCTCATACACACATGACATATATATATATATGTGTGTGTGTGTGTGTGTGTGTGTGTGTGCATGCATGCACAAAAATACACGCTCGCAAACACAAGAAAACAGTTTTGGGTTGGTACACTACGAAACCTAAACAATTGGATCTGTAATGCATACAGTTTTAATGTTAGTGTTCTGTGTCGTGTCATCGTGTCAGTGCAGGCTGGACACTATTGTGTTCTGGTTATCAAGTCTTAGAGCCACCAGGTCTGGATCTAAGACGTATCCAGGATGAGTCCAAAACAGAACAATAAAAACATGATTTGTACCCTTTCACTGGATTCAGACATGACTAAAATGGATTCAAATTCAGTTTTGGAACTAAGTCTCATTTTGATGCGATTTAACTGCTGAGTCTGTAATCAAATATAAAATATTAATATTATGTTTCTCTCTCTCTCTCTCTCTCTCTCTCTCTCTCTCTCTCTCTCTCTCTCTCTCTTTATATATATATATATATAAGAAATTAGGATTTAGTGAATCATAAATGAGTGGTGCATTAGTGCACCCAAGTTACTTTCTCAAATTTTAAATATGATTTTTTGAAATTTGAAAAGAAAAATACTTACTTTGCTTTTTGTATTTAAATATAAGTCATCAGATTTTGATCTAATGGTCTGAGTTTGATGCATTGGTGTACCACTTATTCATGGTGCACCAAATCCGGGTCTCCTATATATATATATATATATATATATATATATATATAGAGAGAGAGAGAGAGAGAGAGGACGGTAAGCTTTCAAAAAATATCGAGTCCATACATATTCCGGAAAAAACAAAAGATCGTTCCTCTACAATTCTTTGATGAGATCACCCGCAGAAGGGCAAGGGGTGTTTGAATTGTGGAACAGGAACTAGAAACATAGAACTCAGATGTCCCACCTCAGTGACGACCCTGCTGGTTGCAAACAATGACAATTTGAGTTCCGCATTTCGTCTCAGTTGTCAATATGAAATGAATAAACACAGAATAGTGTAGTCTGGCACTTTAGCATCGATGGATGTCATATTGCATCAAGTTCACCCATACCTGAGTTATTAATCAACAGCCATAGAAATTACAATCCGAGTCTAGCCCACCGTTGATCTGGGTGAAACTCACCACCGTCAAGCTTAGCTCTTTAGTCGTGCTCGGTATAAATGAAGAAGTTGTTTTTATTAGAGAAAATAGTAAGAGGTGAGCCATGTTAAAGAACCAAAATCGTAAGTTCTGCAACCAATATTGAGATAGATGGTGTAGATTCAAAAAGTAAAATGTGAAAGCTTTTATACTATTTTTCTTCACATTTTACTTTTGAATTTATACCTTTCATCTCTTCATTATGAAATATTGATTGGTACGAGTGATTTAACAATAATATAAATCTTGTTACTAGTATAGGGTTTCTCTCTCTCACTCTCTCTGAGAGAGAGAGAGAGAAATGCTCAATTCTACTTATGTTTAAATTTACTCAAACATTTTCCCTTTGTGATCAATAAGATCAATAATATAGATTTAAATTTAAAAAATGAATTGTATCATTATTTGATGTACGAAAAGTATAATAGTATAATTTATCTTTTAAATTCAAATCTTTACTATTTATCGAACGGTTGAAACGCTTGAATAGATTTGTTTATGAATAGGATTGAGCATATAATGCTATTTCTCTCTCTTTCTATATATTTATATAGAATACTTGAGTGCTATCAAATTCAAATAAATCGCAACTATTTATTTTGTATGATGAAAATTTGAAATTTTAATTTCAAAAGTATAGAGTGTTTATACGAATAAACCATAACTCAAATACTTTTTACTTTTTAAATTCAATTTTCAATCATTAATTATCAAAGATAAATTATTTAAATTTATTTAGATTTGCTATCATGTAAGTGTGTTAGCATATAGTAGATTATATATATACATGTCTAACTTGGCTTGTATATTTATATATATTAACTATCCGTACTAGTCAATCACCAAAACCATCAACCAACCTCTTTAACCTCTTTGATCAAATCCGATGTACGGTTGAAATTTGTAAAGATAGGAAAACAATTTTTATGCAACCCCATTTTGCACGTTGATGAGACCGTGTCTTGACTTCACTCGATGTGAGTTCCTTCGCACGTAGGGCCCGGAATAACCTAAAAGAAAAGCCAATAGTAGAATGGTAATATTACACACATTTTAAATCTATTACACCGTATTAGTGGGAAAGGGAGAAAAAATAGACGCGAAAAATATCTGCGTTTGTTTAAGAACCACTCGAGAAATAAATGTGAATTGTCTTTCCCTTCGAAAAGTTATTTTTCATGTTTTTATTGCAAATTCAAAAGGGTTTTCTCCTGAAAATTTAAAAACAACGATTTAACTACGTTTGTTAATTAATTAAATTTTTGAAAGGTCTATTTTACGGTTCAATATGCTGCAATAGTCACTAAAAGAAGCTTAACCCCACGGAGAAGGGTCATAAATGTCTTTTCGTGTTCGATTCCTTTCTCCGCCACGGCATCATGCCCTGGAGGGAGACTACGGCTTAGGCCACGGATGGGTGACGTGGACACCAGCACCGTGGACGGGACCCACATCTCGATTGCCATTGGCTGTCGAGATGCACCTTTTCTGGTCGTTCATCTGTCCATCTTGTCAAGATGGACGGCCGGAATACTACACATGCCGAGATTTATGGGATTCTTTTCTCCGCTTCCATCTCAACCCTTCATTCTCTAAGTGCTTTCGATGCCGTTGATTTCCTCCCAAACGAAACAATGATCCGGAAAACCCAAATGGAGGATATCTTTCATGCCAGGGTCTTTCTTTTATTCTTAATTTCATATCAAAGCACCAGCTTTTTGAAATTCTGGAACCAGACTTTTTTTTATTACAACTGCCACATTAAAACTTGGAAGTGAAAACAAATTGCCCTCCTTGTGTCTAGGTAAGTTTCAAGCTTCATTGTTTCCGAGTATGGTTCTGGACCGATTTTGGTTTGTGATTGGTTATGGTTTTGTTTGGAAATTTCAGAAACCAGATGCGGAGCTTCAAACATGGAGCTGCAGGTTCTAGACTGCGGGTTTTGGTTTGGCTCCCCCATTGGTGAATTTGAACCGAACCAAGTTCCCCGATGTTGGTTTGGTTCCCGAGAATGGTTCCCTCAATTTCAGTTCTAACTGGTTCCAGCGGCAGTTGGAGGACTCTAGTTCATCTGACTGGATTGGTCCAAATCCAAATGCAGCTTCCTGCATAACATACAGCTTTCGGCATAACATGCGTTCATACATATATGGACATATAAAGATCACTCTTTAGTTGAATTGGAGAAACTAACAGGTGATCTTGTTATGAAATAAAATGTCACTTTCCTGCATTACATAGATGCATATAACCATACACACACACACATATATAGACATGAAGCTTGTTATTTACTAGTCACATTATGTGCTAGCACATCTTAACAAATCTTAACCATCAAATAAAAGGTGGATGTTTGATACAAAAAACAACAACTAAGCCTTTTCCCATACTAGACGGGGTCGGCTACATGGATTCTTTGTTTCCACAGATCCCTATCGTGTGTCATGTTAGCAGTTAACTCCCAATAAGCTAGATCATTCTTTATTGTTTCTTTCCAACACTTTTGTGGTCGTCCTCTACCTCTTTTAATGCTTTCCAAATTTAGTTTTTCTAACCTTCTTATAAGTTCTTCTTTTGATCTTCTTTCTATATGTCCAAACCATCTTAAACGATGTTCTCTCATTTTATCCTCTATTGGTGACACTCTTAATTTGTTTCTAATAACCTCATTATGTATACGATCTTTTCTTGTATGACAAATCATCCATCTCAACATCTTCATTTCTGTCATAGACATCTTTTGTACATGTTGATGATTAACTGCTCAACACTCCAAACCATAAAACATGACAGGCCTAATTGTTGCTCTATAATATTTGCCTTTTAACTTTAATGGTATCTTCTTATCACAAAGAATACCTGATGCTTCTCTCCATTTAAACTAACCAGCATTAATTCTATGCGTAACATCTCTATCAATTCTTCTATCACTCTGAAAATTTGACCCTAGTTATTTAAAACTTTCCTTTTGGGAGATGCAATGTGTGCCAATTTTAATTTCTATGTCCTCTGAAGTAACCAAATGATCAAACTTATATTTCATATATTCTGTCTTTGTTCTACTAAGTCGGAAGCCTTCGCTTTCTAATGTTTCTCTCCATAGTTCCAATTTTCTTTTAACTTTTTCCTTAGACTCCTCCACTAACACAATGTCATCTGCAAATAACATGCACCAAGGTACTTCATCTTCAATATGTTTTGTTAACTCATCCATCACCATTATAAATAAGTATAGACTTAAAGTTGATCCTTGAATGTAACCCAATATTAACTTCAAAGAAGTTTGTCATTCGTTCATGAGTCCTCACACATGTTTTTGCACCATCACATGTCTCTTATAAGGTTAATATATGTAAATGGGATACCTCTTTTTTCCAAATTTCTCCAAAGAACCTCCCTCGGTACCCTATCATAAGTTTTTTCTAGATCAATAAATATCATGTGAAGGTCTTTCTTTTTTACTCTAAAATGTTCTATAAAATGTCTCAAAAGGTGAATCGCTTCAATAGTAGATCTGCATGGCATGAATCCAAATTGGTTCTTTGTTGTACTTGATACTTGTCTTAACCTACGTTCAATAATTCTTTCCCATAATTTCATAGTATGGCTCATTAACTTGATACCTTGATAATTCGCACAATTTTGAATTTCTCCCTTGTTCTTATATATGGGTATAAGTGTACTTGCTCTCCATTCCTCGAGCATCTTTTGGTTTTTTCATATTTCATTATATAGTCTTGTGAGCAAAGTGATTCCTATTTCTCCTAGTATTTTCCAAACTTATATAAGAATATTATTTGGTCCTACCGATTTATCACTCTTCATATGTTTAATAGCCTCTTTGACTTCATTCTTTTGAATACGTCGGTAGAAATTGTGGTTTATATACTTTTCTGATTTGGCTAAATTTCCTAAGCTAATACTAACATCTTTATTTTTATTAAAAAGATTATAAAAAAAGTTTTTTCATCTATTTCTTATATCATCATTTGCCACTAGATTTTTTTCATTATCGTCTTTTATGCATCTAACATAATTAAGATCTTTAGTTTTCTTATCTCTAGCCCTAGCTATCCTAAAAATATCTCTTTCACCCTCTTTTGAGTTGAGTTTTTTATATAAGTCCTCCCAAATTTTAGCTTTTGCTTCACTCACACCCTTTTTCGCTTCCTTTTTTGCTTTCTTATAAGCCTCTAAAGTTTCATTAGTTTTCTTAGCATAATGTAATTTGTAAATGCGCTCTTTGCCTTGATTTTATTTTGCACCATTTCACTCCACCACCAAGTTTCTTTTTTATTTTCCAGTACACCTCCCTTATATACCCCTAACACATCTTTCGCCACTTTCCTAATATGTATATTCATATTGTTATACATATCACAGGGTGTGCCAGCATAATTCCAAACATCTCCTTGAAGGACTTTCTATTTAAATATATCTTCTTTCTCGCTTTTGAGGTTCTACCATTTAGTCTGAATAGCGGGATGCACTCTTTTCTTCTTTGTCCATTTTTTTATTTGTAAATCTATAACTAAAAGTCAATGTTGGGTGGTTAAGCTTTCTCTTAGAATTACCTTGTTATCTTTATAACACGTTCTATCTTTTTTTCTACAAATAAAGTAATCAATTTGTGTTTGTGATAAGCCACTCTTATAAGTAATTAAATGTTCATCTCATTTTTTGAAGATTGTATTGACTATAAAGAGATCAAATGCCATAGCAAAATTTAAAATCTCCCTACCTTCCTCATTTATATCCTCAAAACCAAAGTTTCCATGAATCCCTTGATATACTAATGCCTCTTTACCGATATGTCAATTTAAATCTCCTCCTAAACAAATCATTTCCCTTTGTGGAATCTTTTGAAATATCTTATCTAACTCTTTCCAAAAAGTTGCCTTTATACTATCTTCTAGTCCTACTTGGGGTGCGTAAGTACAAACTGTATTTAAAACCTTTGCTCCCAACATTAATTTTAACGTCATGTTTTGGTCACCATATCGTTGTATGTCTACCTCACTATCATTTAAATCTTTATTTATCATAATACCAACTCCATTTCGAACCTTTTCTTTACTTGAGTACCATAATTTAAAACCTTTATTCTCTATCTCCTTTGCTTTTTCTCCAACTCATTTTATCTCTTGTTAACATAGAATATGAATCTTTCTCCGAATCATAGTATCTACCACCTCGATTAGCTTAGCGGATAATGTTCCGATATTTCAAGAACCAATATGAATCTTATTATATAGGACTAGCTTCGTTACCCCCCTCATCCGTCTATAATCAAAATGCGGAGACTCTCTCTGAAAATTTTTCACTACATTCAAGCGGCAATGTAGCGGGACTAACTTCTTTACCCACACTCATCCGTCCATAATCAAAAGGACAGGAATTATATAACAAATGCATGCAATTGAGGAAAATGAAAATTGTATGATATTGAGCTGTGGCCATTTAGCTGAAATGATTCCAATGTAAGGAATCAATAGTACTATCGCATATATTCTCCTGAGGAAATTTAGATACTTAAAAGAAAAAGGAACTATGTGCATGATTGGGGGATGTAGGTCAATGTCGGAAACGACCAACAAATATAAACCAATCTCAAATATAGTGAGACGCTTTGCAATTCCATTGATGGTCAAACTTTGCCGCATCTCAGGACGAGAAGCAAAGGACCTGAGAGAACCAGTGGATAAGACTAAAGGATGAGGGTATCCTAAAGAATAATAGTTGATAGAATTGATGCAAAAGTATTAGGTAAGGTGATTAATGTTCTAAGGACTTCTGTTCTTTATGAACTTGTTAAGGATTGCTGGTGTAATCTTTTAGGCTGCATTATGGCAATTAGGGGGGATGATTGAAATGGAAGCTAGCAGTTTTTCTGTATTGGTGTCATCCGAGTGGGAACTCCGCCTATGTAAGGAATCACCCTTTCATGGCCGGTCCCAAGCCCGGAAAAAGGAGGAGGGTTGTGTTAGGCTTCCGACAGCCAGCGTAAAACTTTGTCGGACTTAACATGGATTCTACCAGAGAAAAACAAAGAATCCATGTAGCTGACCCCATCTAGTATGGGAAAAGGCTTAGTTGTAGTTGTAGTAGTAGTAGGTGTCATCCGAGTGGGAATTTCAATGTAATCTCTCTCTCAGGTTATCATAGTCTGCGATACTTCAAAGACGGGTTAGAGTTAATGGAATTTCAAAAGCATTTCTTTTTCTTTTTTTCCTTTTTCCATATGAGAAGGATCTAACAGGTAATAAAGGTGATTGAGGCTTTTTGGACCAAAAGCCAGGTCTTAAGATTAGCATTTCCTTTTCCTTTTTATGGCTAACCATGGAATCTGACTAAGCTAAGCTTTAATTGGTTCGCTATCTTATTGCTAATTGCAAAAGAGGATTTTACCCATGCAAAGCACCAACATCATGCAGTTGGAAGAAAATAACCAGTCATTATCACGGTTGTGTTGATGAAAGCTTGATAGATACGCCTGATCTGTTAGTTACTGTTATTTGACCTTTTAGAGTCGTTTTCAATTCCTTATCAAAGTAAATTGCAAATTACCTGTATAAGGTATAAGATAGAGCATCCTCTTGGTTTCCTATCACAGGATCCACTGTTCCATTCATTACATCTCAAAGTTCCTCTTGTGCCTTTGTAGAGTTATTGTGCTCTTTGCATATTATATCATCTGATATTTCCAGCAGTCTGCTTCTTGTCTGGGAAAATTATACCATACTTTTTTTCATTGCCGCTGTCAAAGTTCATATGCTGAAAGTTTGGCAAGTGAAATTGAGGCATTCTAAATAAGAGGAATCATCATGTTCCAAAAGAGCCAACTTGTTCAGGTAAGAATTAAGCTAAATTCCATTCTTTATTTCCATTATATTTTCGGCCACAATATCTTGTACATCCGTTATTCAAGCAAGTTCCTTCAATTGCCAATAGCAAAAATGTTCTTTGCATGGTATCTATTTTAGCAATGATTTCTACTACTTTCATCTGTTAATGCCTTGAAAACTCATACTTCTGACAACTGCCACCACTGGGGGAAAATCGTGTATAACGCAATTACAACAAGTGGTCATCTCAGAAATATGAGTTGCATACTAAGTTGTGCGGGAAATAGTATTATATTCTTGAGACGTTGGATGACTTTGTGACGTTTCCTGCACTGAGGACTATCTATGCTCTTTCTTCCTTTGTAAAGTGCGATGGTACTTCCAACAGCTAAGACTTCACTAGAAGCTAGGTCACAAGACATCAAACTTTACAGTTCTGTTTCACTTAGCTGAGCCAGTGAAGTCTCTCAATATAGGGTTACAGTTCAAAAAACAGTTCAGCAGTCAACAGCTTACCCTGGTTCGACCTTTCTTTTTTTCTTTTATAAAATAAGAAGGGATTTATTGCAAAGCACCAAATGACTGAACTTGATATATCAATAGTAAAAACTACAAAAATCTACAAGCATGACTAGGTCCAAAACATTCCCTACGTCAGATCCCTGTACCAAAAAGACAAAATATGGAACTAGTTCCCCCAAAGGATGTGTAAAAGATCCTTCTATTCCTCTCTCTCTCTCTCTCTCTCTCTCTCTCTCTCTCAACTAACCATCAATTGTAAAGCGAATCCAAAGCACTATAGACTTCCTCTTATGGGATTTACAAAAGTGTCACCAATTTTGAGTTTTAATCTTGTCTCTCCTGCATCTCCACCATCCAGTTGTCAGTCCAAATTAACATACTGCACATCATGTAATGGCAGTGTCCTTGCAAAATATTCTGATCATCCGGCAGCATAGGTAGAAATGGTTTGCACTGGAGCATACACTACCCGGTCAGTGGAGCAGTATATAGAATAATCTTGGAATTGCATTCTACTACAACTAAGCCCATACTAGATAGGGTTGGCTACATGGATTCTTTATTTTTTGTAGAATCCACGGTAAATCCGACAAAGTTTTATGGTGGCTGTTGGAAGCCTAACGCAACCCTTCTCCTTTATGTGGGCTTGGGACCCATCTTGTAATTGCATTCTTCTCAGAAAATGAATCTGTTCTGTCTGTGACGTGCCCTTGTGAAACTTCATCTTCTCCTTCAACTCTTGTGCAGTAGCAGATTTAGAAAGATTTTGGGTGGCAAAATTTTAACCCACAAAATTTTCGAGGGTGGGGGGGAATAGCCTCTTTTGTTAATTTTTCATATTTTAGGTGGGGTGCACGCACCACCCCAGCTCAATGTAAATCCACCACTGTTCATGTACCTAGGACTGATCAGGAATCAGTCCTGAGATGAAGTTAATTCCTCTGCTTACAGAAAAATATGGAGGAGAAAACCATCAATTTTCCGTTGGCCATTAACCCACGAACCCCAAATTGGACTTTGGTGAGGATTGGTCCATTTATGGGGCTACTAGACGTGAATAATTATACCGTCTGCTTTTTGTTCTCTAAGGTGGTTTATTTTTTCTCTGCTCATCTTGTTAACTTTTGCTTGGGTCAGGTGCTGCTATAGCAGGTTCTGCCGTTGATCAGGTGGATGAAGTCGTACGCTACGTGAGCTTCGGATACCCGTTTGGGCTAACAGCTTACATTCTATTTGGGAGGCATCAGAAGGCCATTCTTCAATCCTCAAAGCCAAAACTCTTCGTGATGGGAACAAGGGATGGCTTCACAATCCTAAAACGGTTAGAGTAAAAGCTCAAAACTGCAGCTGGCTGCGTGGACACATTTACCTGGAGTGTCTCATTCTCAGGAGGAGGGACCAGAATATGATTCTCAAATGGTTGCTTTGATCGAGGGCTTCATCGCAACCTTGTGAAGTTGGACCCGTCAACTATCTTTGTGAAGAATCAAGAAAAGGAAAGTGTTACGTTGATTCCTTGTGTCTGTGTGGTTGGAGATATGTACCATATGGAAAGCTGTAGATCGTAAAAGGCTTTGAAGCTCAGCTCATTGCAAACCCACTTTTGACTCTGGTTATACTAGTTGTAAATTGAAAGATTACTCAGGCATTCCTATCACCAGCAACCCTTCCAGGGAGGGGTCAGCATCAAACTTCAATCTTGCTTGTGGAATCCAACTCATCAAAGTTAGGGGAAGTACTCCTCTTGGATGACAAGCCCCCTGAAGAAGACATTTTTATTTTTCATTTTCTGCCAACTCTATCAAGCCTTAGGATATGTTTTATTCTAATCAGATGTGTTTGTTTGAATTTGATGTATATTTCTTTTCTTTCTTGGCTTTGAAATTCATCAGCTCGTGATATACAAAAAGGTTTTATGATTAAGACGCTTTTAGTATTGAAACAATTCACCTCAAAGTGCATCCTTCAAGAAATTGATAATTCTACATAACATGATGTTTGCCTACACCAAAACCCAAACCAGAACTAAGCCCTTGCCTACACAAAGTGGGGGGTCTATGTATTCTTAGTTGCCATCATGAAATACACAGACAGCCCCCGTTGATGATGATTCTCTGCGAAGCATCCATTGCTGAACGGTTAATCATATTCCTGTCCGATTCCAAAGGCGCAGAATCGTTCTTCTGATCAGCAAAGCTAAATGGCGAACAGGCCAGGAAAACTCGAGACCTATCATGTCCCTGCAATGAGATGCAACTACAATCAAGGGCATGAAATAAGCATCAGACAAGATTATCAAGAGTTTCTCTCGCAGGAACTCTGCTGCATTAATTTTGAGGCATATGTCAAATTGGACTTCGCATCTTGAGGCTCAGCGAATTCACCCCATGAAGTGGAACCAACTCCACGCATGCATGCATTCAACAGGGTAAACGACATGCCATGAACTGGCTTAGCAACATTTACAGCATGATCTAACTAGAAAAGCATCATAAGTTTCTCGAGAATAAAACCTTAAATGTTAAACACTAGATCAAACTGATTCTCGACAAATAACAAAACGGACACTTCAAGGTCACATAAATTACTGAATTATATAAACCTGCAGCTCACTCGAAGGTGCACTAACTTCTGACTAACCCGTCCACTTGCACCAAAACAGGTTACTCGATGTGCAACACTTTTACAAGGCCAGGCTCAGCTCGATCCCCAAAGTTAAACCGAGTATTGTTCCTGCTGAGAAACCGGTGTGGCGACCCATGAGCTAAAGATGCTGGACGCATGGTTTTTCAGTATACTGGCTGATAGCATAGTATGCATACCCTGAAAGCATGATAAGTTTCATCATTGTCACCATAACCATCTTGTTCCTCTACAACTATGTCTTCTCTGTCCAAGCCATCAACCCTGCCTAAACCTGCCAAACTGTCCTTGAAGTCTGGATTGCGCTGTTCCCCACCATATTGGTGGTTTCTCCAGGCTCATTGGCGATCAGTAGTCTGGCCTTATGAAAATAGATGATTTCCCTCTTCTGCACACCGAGAACGCAGAAGAACCAGATTGGTATTTGTTTATAAATTTTATGTAGTGCCTAATAGATCATTGTTACAAGCCTACACCTGATCCAAGATTAGATAGTGGGTAAATAATCCTCAGCAGATGAATCATACTGCAATGAAAAAGGTTATGTACTAAATGGTAATTGACCAAGAGACTACTACAACTACAACTACAACTAAGCCTTTTCTCATACTAGATGGGGTCGGCTACATGGATTCTTTTTTTTTTTTGGTATAATTTATGGTAAGTCCGACAAAGTTTTACGCTGGCAGTCAGAAACCTAACGCAACCCTCCTTTATTCGGGCTTGGGACCGGCCATGCAAGGGTGATCACTTACATGGACGGAGTTAATTGAGCAAGAGACTAAACAAAAAAAAAAGTGTAGTTTTAATCTAAATATACTAGAAGACGAGAAGATTGACCAACATAAACAACCGTTTCAGGCATAATATATGCTGTTTCCAGCTTCACCTAGGCAGGACAACCTTTTCATCAAGCGATTCCAGTTGTTTCCCTAGCTTCAGACAAACAAGAAATCAACAATTTACACACCTTAGAACCTCAACAGCAAGCTTACTATTTGCTCCACTTAAACAGAAACATATGTGGGGGCATCATTGTTCAAACTGGTGGCAATATCGGACCCTTTACAACTTTAAGAAACTATATTAGGACTTTGCCCAATCGTTGATCAATTAATAAGATTTCCAAGTCTGAAAACTGGGCGAGTCTTCAAAGGTCAAAACTTTGTCGTATTCAAATAAACCAGAACCATATAAAATAAGAATCACACGACCAATTCAAATTTCACTGAGTGCAACATTCAAGCATGGCACGTACATAAGTATATAAAATCAGACTGAGGACATTGATGAGAGCAATTATAATAATCTCCATGAGCAACGTGATAACATGGAGAAATGTATTATTTAGAGGCCCTAATGCAAGGCAATGAGGGCAACATATAGCATTATGAACGGATTCCCATAGCATTGACGCCTCTTCACCTCTCATTCCTCACTTTTTCTTTCTGCTTACCCCTTCATTTCAGCACACTATTACGGAAACGGCGTTAGTTATTGATGATACTTTGAGAGACAAGAAAATTACATAAGGATGATGACAGCAACGAGGAGTCAATGACAACATTACACAGAACATGATGCTGATACTGATCGAGAAAAGCAATGATGGGATTATCATAATGTAGAGACAGATTTTTTTGTTAAGCATTACACATCCGAGAAAGGGTAAATACCGAGTCCAGTGACAAGAAAATTCAGATACTGGAATGTAGTGGCTAAAAGATGGGAACTTTTAACTCAAATGGAGTCCCAAGTCCCAACCTACAAATTACAAACACATCTGTTGACAATAAAAGCAAAGATTGCTTGATCAGTTATGGCAAAAACAGTAAAAAAAATGAATTTTTCACGGAGAAAAGAGCACGTCACTTTACCACTTTCGCCATACGATGCATCTTCCAGCCTGGCTATGTTTGAGATGGTGTCAATTAGTGCTTTTTCATGTTCCTGCCAATAAAAAGTCATGCACATATTGTTGAATAAGAACATACAAAGATCCTTTCATAAAAAAAGAAAAGGACATACAAAGATCCGGTCAAAGTGATAGTTCTTACTTTTAGCAATATCTTTGCCTTCTCAATCTCTACAGGATCAGGATCACTTCCATGGAAGATTCCGTCCATCTGCTCAATCCATGATAAAACACTTCAGAATCTAAAGCTCATGACGAAAGGGAGGGCAGTTGCATTATATACCTCCTTAATTAATGATTCTGTGTGCAGCATATCTATTATGTCAGGGCCATCCTTTCCAACGCCATTCTGAGGTGGAGGAAAGTGTTGCCTAGACTGGCACTTCAAAGCACCCCTTCCTGCGCCTGCTCCAGTAGCGCCAACACGAGACATGGACCTTTTAATTCCATGCCGAGATCCTCCATGGGCTCGATGAGAAATACCAGGATCCTCACCTTCCCATAGAATATCTTCAGGGGATATCTATGATTTCACAAGTCACTCAATATGTACAAGTACAACAGAAGAACAATAAACTCTAGGCAGAAACCTCATTGTGCTAGTAACGTATATATCATGGATGTATGAACGCACACATGCACTAAATAATATTGGCCCATACTTCAACAACCTACAGCAAACTTTCAAACAAGTAAATAATAAGTAGCAAAGTGAAGAGGAAACATAAGTTATATAAGGGGAACTATTAGCCAAAGCCACATGAACCAAGGTTCCAGTTAGACATACTTGGCATTTTTTTATCAGTCTTTTGCAAACGAAGCCCCAAGGGTTCATTTGTACGGTTTGGTTTATCAAAAACATGTTTCAGATCAATCATTTTTTCAAATACAGTTTTTGAAGATTAATGATCTAGATCAACCGATTTAGAGATAAGAAATTTTTGAAAGAGTTTTCACATTGAACAAAACCACTATGGATGAAATATTTCTTGCAATTGACAAAATCATTATTTTACATCGAAACCGCTTGACACAAAACTTGTTCTCTAAAATATGGATTTAAATGCATGTCTCAGATTAGTCAAACATCACCTGCAACTCTGAGTTTCAATCAAACGGCAATGCCTCCAATATTTTCCTTTTAGAGTAAAAACTCAAAGCATATCAGGACCCATGATAATATCTAGATGCTGGGAGCCCCCAATCCAGCGTTAATACAAAAGTAATGAGAAAAAGATAACAATAGATAAGACATGCCGGAAATATGGATATTCATGTTTGTCACAATGACATGCAAGATGATGGCATGGACACAAAATCATTTTACTACAAGAAGCCCAGGTCTCAGCATTATGTTGTTCACAGACAAGACTTAAAGCAGCTCGGCTTCTCTATAATGGTTTGCATGTCTCTGGGCGTCATCATGCATCCAGGCACATGGACTTGACTAGCTTTCTCCTTTTCCCGATTCAGCGAGGACTATAACTATAACTTCAAGAAAGATGTTGTAAGCCTAACATGATCCAGCAAGTTGGTCAGACAACAAACAATTTATCAGATACGACAATCTTGGTTTAATTATGTTATTTCTCCAAGCATTACAAACCATCAAGCTTTTCCACTTTTAATAGGAAACGGAAAAGCATATTGACTTAGAAGATGCAATTATTTGCAGGAATTCATCTAAGGTGAGATTTTTAACATGCATTCACATGAATAAAATGAAATCCAGCCTAACTTGCACACAGAAAAAAAAATTCTAACCTTTTTGAGATTGGCCCATTCCCATGTCTCCCTCTTGGTGTTTATATCATAAACTAGAGCATGCCAACCCTACATATATCAGATTAGTCATGTCAGCCAATCAATTTCGTTATATTAGCACATTGCAGTATGTGCCAGATTAACAGCAAACCTCCTTTGCATCATGATCTGCTATCACAGCCTCATAGAAGTTGTTATCTTCAGGCCTCCTTCTCATCACCTTCTCGCCAATCAGAGGATCAATTGTACCAGCTTCAGTGGGTTCACGAGGAGCAAGGGCACAAGATAAACTACGATTTGCAGCTTCACCCCATCTAGCTTGACCACTTGAAGGAAATGATGCTGACCTCATTGGGTTTGTGTCAGCCATTGTGTGACTCTATTATGATGAAAAAGCCATAGAAAAGGCAGTGTTACTTCAATGAATTTGAAGTGCCATTTTTTTAGAAACTCTAATTTACAGAGTTAGTCCCTGGCACCTGGCACCTACCACAGCTCCACGTTTTTGTGCTGACGCAGGCAGCTGCATGGGTGCAGCTTCTGCTCGAGGGTGTCCTGCAGATGATTGTGTTCCTAAGGAAAAAGATCCAACAGAATGAGGTCTTCATTTTCTTCCGAGAAACTGACACTGTTGGACTTGGTTCAGGCTCTTGACCAGGTTGGGCACCAACATGAATGCTATGCTGGACCCCCCTGCTTGCCTCCATTCCCTGGTGTCATTTTCCTAAACAATTATTTTGATTTACGTAACAAATATTCAACATAAATGATCTAATGAAACATGATATGATCATATTGAAGGAACAGAAAGCTATAGCACTAAATGGATGAAATGGCAAAACATTTTGTTTCATGATATCGCAGGTTTACTCAACGTCAATCAGGTTGGTCTAAGACAGACTACTCTGGTCACACTGCACGCTTACATGCTTTCCCAACTTGCGAAGGTAACAGAGAAAGATCATTCAACCACCAACTACAGGTCCAACTAAAAGGCGTCCAGCATGTCACAGTTGTCACTAATGAAAAACAATATACAACAAATAAGACCTTATCCTCTTGATCATAGCATCTGCATTAACCCGTCCTAGAAGTTCTCTATGCTCGTCATCAGAAACTCTCAATTCTCTCCGTAGATCTGTCATTAAATCCTCCTTTTCCTGAAAGAAATGATCAATTTAGGACTAACTTAACAAATGGAGAAAAGAATCTGGTCCCATGGTATTGGCATGCCATTGAACAAGTACCCACCCAAGTGATGACATCGGACTGGGCCTTAAAAGCCCGTAATACTGCACAGTATGCCTCTTGTTCCACGTCATTCTGCACTCTGTTATAAGGTAAGTTGCTCAAGCCAGCAGTTCTACCATTTCCAGGAATGTGTGCTACTCTTGCTAGTCTGTTTTGATGAGATGGAGGAAGATCATCATCCGTACCTGTATTCATTTCATGTAGCAACAGGTGAGTTCAACAAACTTGATATATTCGTTGAGAAAACAACCATACTATCTGATAACTTGGTTTGAAGCTATGTTATCAATAACGATTAGCGGTTTATTAGCGGTTGACCCTGATATAGTGGTAGCGGAGATATTACGGTACACTTTTATTTATGATTAAAAAATATTATATATAATGGATTCTCTAATTTCTAAGAAATATCAAGAACCACATAACTACTTCTTTCATAAATATGAATCCAACTAAATAAACAAATTTTAAGAAGACGAACAATAAATTTCATGTGGCATATGCATATTGAATTGTTAAATTTACATTAAGAAATAAAAACATAAATGTAACAAAATTATTCTACGCAATAAAAGAAGAAATAAAACTCCACCTATATAAGGGATCACCCTTGTATGGCCGGTCCCAAGCCCGGATAAAGGAGAAGGGTTGTGTTAGGCTTCTGACAACCACCATAAAACTTTGTAGACTTATCTACCATGAATTCTACAAATTATGCACATGATAGGGTGGTGGAAATAAATAATCCATGTAGCCGACCCCATCTAGTATGGAAAAAGGCTTAATTGATGTAGTCATTAGAAGAATTAAAAGAAACTAATATATATTATACTTATCTGCTCACGTATGGTGACTATAGTCCATAACTCCAATCTAATTTGAGCAATGAAACGAATTATACTTACATGAAAAAAAAATAGAATAATATTAGGGTGGACTAGTGGACCAATATACCAAATTAGTTATAATACTTTTAAAGCAACAACTTCAGCATGCATCAAATATAATAACTTAACAAATAATAAGTCCAAAACATATACATCAAGAATGAAATGTCATTATAATATACACTTAATTGTTTAAGATAAACCAAAAACATATTCTATAAGAAACTAATCATGTTCATTCATTTTCAGACGAACATTTCCTCTTCCTCTTCATCTGTTTCTTCAAAATTAAATTCTTCTCCTTGATCTTCATAGGCATCTTATCCTTTCCCTTGCTTTGCCTTCTTTGTCTATTGGCCAACGAAATGAATTTAGCTTGTTTATAGCATTATTCAGATGCATGCTTGCACATTGTTCCCTGTCACCAATAGAAATGGTTATTAATAAGTCCTACTTGATTGTTAACCATTTTATGTTCATCAGGGTTGCGGATAAAAGTACCACCTCTTCATCTCATCTAGAATAGCAAAAGGACAAAATAAGAACCTACCTTATTATCATGATAAACATTTAGTATTGAAATCATTACACATGTGACCATTATATCTTCAAATGGCTTATGAATGTAACAGTCTTGAAGCTGATAAAATGAGTAAAACAATGTTTAATACTCCCCAAAAGATCATTTGCATAAGCAGCAACTTATCGATTTCAACTCATTTCTTAGAACAATAGTATTACAAAAATTCATGGTTGTATTGAGTCAAACTAATCACATCAATGGAAATATAAAAGTATTTTTAAATTTTTCCCCAAGTAGTTAATAGTGCACTATAGCAGCGGCTATAGCGTTTTAGTAAACCAAAAAATGATATAGTGCCTAGGGTTTAGCGGGTGACCCACATGGGTGATATTAGAGGCACAAACACCGCTATAGTGGTCCACTATATCGTCTTTAATGTACGTTGGGTCGGGTCCCAACCCAAACTAAATTTAACATAAAACTAAACCTAGCTCCCATGCGTGCCCCTCTCTCTCTCTCGTCTCTCGCTTATGCTCTCTCCATCACCACGCGCACCCCGACGACATTCTCACTCTCCCTTTTCTCTTCTCTTTATCTCTCATTTTCTTTGTCTCAATGAACACAATGGTATAGCTGTTTTTGAGGAACTTCTCGTTGCGGTAGCAGTTGTTCTCAGTGGTGTAGCTGCTCTTGAGGGCTCCTTACTGCCATTTGGAGTCATCTCGATTCCCATCTCCCTCAATATCTTCAGATATGTCATCTGTGTAAGCAGATTCTTCTATCAGGTGGGTCATCAATGTGGTATTGTCACTCTTGTTTGTACATTTAAAACATACTTGGGTCATAAGTTTTTGGTACAAAACATTAAACTCTTTTAGTTGAGACTCCTCCTTCGAGGAATTTCCTCAAAAATTGAAGTCCAATCATTGTATTTGAAGTGATAACTTATCAAATTTTGGTGTCTTAACCATTTGATTTCTTTGTATCATCAGGCCAACATTCCTTAATGGGTGAGTTATTCGAGTAAGATAATGATTGAGGTTGTTACTATGTTGATTTGTTTAGGAAATATTCAGAAAAACTTTTGTGTTTCCATTGATGAATTTTACTCAATACGGACATGAATTATGGTAATATTGTTGTTCTAAGAACTAAGTTGAAGTCGACAAGTTGCTTATGCAAATGATTTGGCATCATTGTTTTACACATGTGGGTCACCTGCTAAACCCTGTGCGCTATAGTGTTTTTTTTCCCGCTAAAACGCTATAGTGCGCTATTAACTACTTAGGTTTGAAGACAGAATATTGATGCCCACAATAAAATCACATCTTTCATGTAGTCATGCCTTCTCAACAACTAGAGAAAATAGTGAATGTTCTGAAGATGCCTCACAACGAAAGTGCTTATCATTCAACACACTCACATAGTAGCAGGAATACACATCCAGAAGAGAGAAACAGGAGCTCGAACAATTTGGCTAGAAATATTTCATATGCCAGGCAAATCCTAGGTTAATAAGGAAGGAAACAAAAGCTCCTCTTATAATCACTCAAGGGAAGTAGCTGGAGCAATAAAAATGGCATTCACTATTATGCCATGGAGAAATTGCAAAAAACATTAAGGGTTAAGGATGTATTTGAAACTGATAAGATGAATTTGCTTCCATGAGGATATACGAATCTCCTCTATGCAAGAACATAAATGAAAACAAGTTCAGATCAACCATGCATTCTTCCTACACAACAAAGCAATTTGCTCAAGCCATTGCAATTCTCATAGAACACCTCCCTGGCAATTCATATAGTTAGAAGCACTGATGGCTCCGCAAGTTCCTGAAGTCCCAAAAAAGTCCCAAACACTTCATCCAATAATATAAGGTAGCAATTAAATTCACATTATTGGGCGGTTGAAACAGCTTTTAGTAGTATCAGTTTTGGACGTCTTCCCATTTACCTAGTGATCCAGCTAACAGCTTCTCCTTCAATTATGTAACATTGGATATATGCTGACACATAAGAATACAATCCAAAACATATCTAGGGACAGGATATCAGAGGTACAAAACTGAAGCCCCAGTTAGAACCCATATTGAGCGTACTTCAAATCATCCACACTAGAGCAATGCTTCCAAAAAAAATCCATCCCACCTGAGGCCACAATTTGATAGCTCATGCTCATTTATGATAGACCTTGACACTACAACACACAAGGATTTTGATAAACCCTCCAACCAGGTCTCTAAGTACTTAGAAATCCAAATGTTAGTTGTGTCACATTCATGTTTAAAAATCAAAATATTTGATCGTGATCTGAATCAATACATGCAATTTGAGATACACGTGAGAAATGAAGCAGGAATCTCTCATGCTTTCACCAACAACAGGTCATGATGCCACATACATGAGTCCTATTCCCACATGACCTCATCCTCATGGATATATCCAAAATTAACCTGAATCTGTTTTTCTCTAATCACACTTGACAAATACCAGCACATGCTCAAGATTTGGAGGCAGCACCTACTTGGTGATGTTGAAGAATATGATAATTTAGTATTTTTAGTAATTCTGCAGATTTTAGGTATTATTGTAATAGTCCTTATCAGTGTTATCCGTATCGCACCATATTGTATCGCGGGCAACCACGATACGATACACTATCCCGTATTGTAAAACGGTGAGTATCGCACGATACGCCCAAAAAAATTTAATTTCTTTCTCAAAAAAAATCAAAAAAAATTTTGAAGGTTTCTGGCCTCTCTTCGCCTCTTCACTTCTCGTGACCTCAATCGAGCTCGCTATTGCATTAGAAGGCTGAACCCAAGTAGCTCATATATATATAAAGATCATTTCTGATATTTTGGCTTATTTTCAATTATTGTTTCTTGAATAGTATACGTGTAATTTTAAAATTTGTAAAAATTTATGAAAGATAATATTATTATATTAATGTCTACACTATAAACTCTTAGGAATTCTACTCTCGATCAACCGCATTGAATCAGATTGTCATAATAAAGGAAAAAGTTTGAATATCAGTTTTTTATCAAACCACACAGGTTGCTCCGTCACTGTCTGATGTTTGGAATGGACTGACAAGGCCCGAGCTAGTTTAAGGTGATAACAAAATTAACCCATGGGTCTTGCATCACATCAAAAGACTATCGATCAATAGAATATTATTATTTTTCAAGAAGATTTTTCACTAGATTTTTAAAGCAGTCGAAGGATGCCTTAGAGAGAAGTGAAGAGAGGCGAAGAGAGGCCAGAAACCTTTTAAAAAATGAAAAAAAAAAATTGGGTGTATCATACGATACGCCTTATCGTGGAGCCCAACGATACCCGATACAATACGTGTCAGACAACACTGGTCCTTATTACTAAGAGAAGTTTGGTCAACAAACCTCTATTTTGTATTAGGTTTAAAGAGCATATTAAGAGAGGGAGGCGGCCTCCATTGGAGGGTCTGCCCCTCCTCCGATCTTCAACTTTTTCTTCACATTCCTTCTCATAATCCACTACGCTTTCTCGTGAATTCCAACATGGTATCGCAGTCATACAATCGATGGGAGCAGAGGATATCGGTTGTTGCATGCTATGCAGATCGAGCTAAAGGGTGCGATCCTTAGTCGAAGGGTTCACAACCACAATCGCCCCCAAAGTCACAAAATACAATCATAGATCATCTGAAAGTCGTGGTGTCTTCACAACTTCTTGCATAAAGAGGCTCCAATGTCGTAGTTATTAATCCAGGCTATGCAAACATCCGGATAGGCCTTGCACATCAAAATACTCTATTTAGCTTTCCTGGTTGTATAAGTAGACATGTCCACGGTTCTAATTCGGAGGGAAGCTTAGGAGCACATTTAACCATCCAAGATCAGTTAATTTCCTGTCCAATTACTCCATTGCAACATTTAGAGCGTGAGAAGGAACATGACTAGTGGAGATAAACATGTACACATTTAGAGTGTGTCTAGCGGAGATCGTACCTCCTACCATAAAAATCAACTTTCTTAAGAAGATGAAAACGTGACTTTTGAAGTGTTATTGTCCAAACACTTCATAGAGAAGAAAGAACAAGAGGAGCAACTAACACCAATAGAAGGGTCATGTATTACCCAAGTGTGTTCGTGATTGTTTTAAGTTGATTTAATAAAGTCTCAGAGAGATCACTGATGCAAGTACGGTGAAGAAAGAATCTTTTTTTTTTCAAGTTTGGAGTTCGAACTTCGAAGTATCTCACTCCCAACTTAAGGGGTTGTTGAAGAATATCATAATTTAGTATTTCTAGTACTTTTGCAAATTTTAGGTATTATTGTAATAGTTCTTATTACTAAGGGTAGTTTGGTCATTTTATATTTAATAGACTACTATATAAGGGCTAGACAATTTGTATCAGATTTAAAGAACATATTAAGAGAGAGAGAGAGAGAAAGAGAAGGGAGTGGCCTCCATTGGAGGGCATGCCCCCTCCTCCGATCTCCAACTTTTTCCTTCACATTCTTTCTAAATTTTTCTCATGATCCGCTGCGCTTCCCCACAAATTCCAACAGGTGAAGCTTTACAGTCTTTACCTCACATTATGCAGCATTAAAGCAGAAAAGGCAACCAAAATGGAATCATAGATCAGTTAGCAAAAGGATAGTGCCTACGGTACAGATGCATTCGGAAAAAAGTTGAAATGGAGCACAAGATGCCCAAGAAACAGAAACAAAACATCAAACCATCCAACCATGTTAAAGGCCCTTACAGTCTACTTCAATATTTATGTAGAAGGTAGTAACCCTACCCGTAAATATCATGAACTATCTGCAGACTTAACCATGCTTGGGAGCTAAAGCAGAATTCACATAATGGTTTGATGGCAAATTACGTTTTCTATCAGTAATAGTGATCCTCAACCAGGGTAGAATGTACATGTACTGACAACTAAAAAACATACATAAGACACCCTAAAGAACAAGGAAGATCACGCTGTTAAATGACGGTAATACTAACAAGAATAAAGTTTGTCCCGAGTTTTCATTGCTGAATACTTGCATCAAGGCTACACACTTGCCTCGTGACCCACAAAAACGGATAAAATGACTAATTTTCACATGGAAACCCTTTACGATCCGTGATACTGACCAATCCCACATAAGAAACTCTAACCCCAGCTCATAAGCGACCAACATTGCCACCACAATCGAACCCCGCCCCAGTTATTCTCTCCATGTACACATTAAACAATAAGAAAAAGTAATTAAACAAAACCAAACCCGAACAAGGCGAAGATCCTTGCCAAAACCCTAGTCTTACCGCACCAATTCTAAGACACTAAACACCATCAATCATATGAGTGTCGTACCGTCAACAACGGAGAAAAACGCAGAAGAAATCAACGAAAAAAAACGACAAGTCGAAACCACCGTTCTCAGGCATTCCCGTTCTCCCTAAACTCGCACTAAAATTAAGAAATGTAAACAAGACAAAGAGAAAAGAAATCGGCAGAACTCACCGCTACTATCAGAGGGGCCGTAGTCCATGGCTCTCCGCGCCCCCGCCTAGCTCCTATGCGGCACAAAGGTTAGTAGAATAACTGATTCATAAGCTTCGAAAGGGTCCTCTCGCAGATCATACGATCCTGAGCTCAAGTTTCAGATTTTGACTGAGAGAATTCTAGGAGCGAGAGAACAAACTGGCTTCGTACAAATGAGAATGGAGAAAGAAGAGCAGAGAGAGAGAGAGAGAGAGAGGGGGCGGGATCGAAGGGACTTCAGATCGAAAATATCATAAGCAATTGGGACCCGCTCCATGGGTACCCGCCCCGCAGCTGTGCGGGTGCGAGGTAGACCCGTCCGCAGAGCGTCTAGGGCAACTGCAGTTTCATAATCGAAGGTAAACAAACTTTACTGCTATTGTTCGATGAAAAACTAATACATACAACCATTGACGAAACAAACTAAAGTTCCTCAGGGTTTATTGTCATTCTAAATTACATGTTCGTTTAAGAACCTAGCTTTACATAAACAAGCAAGGAAATACTAGCAATTCGCTTTATTGCTATTTCATACGGATTGATAAGATTAATTACCTTTTGAGCCGATTCTTGTGCAGAACCTATAAGTTTAACTAGAAAAGGAATTGCACTACTCTCTCAGGTTAAAACCATATATGTAAATCCATTCGAATTATGGCCATCATACAAAATCTCTAACAGGTCAATTGTGGGTTCTGAAATACTGAGATTCTTACCAAGGTATTGAACAACTTAATCAACGCTTTATTGCATATTTTATTTCTATAATGTAAGCTCATATAAAGTAGTCAAATTTTTCATGAAACATAACGGCCTCATATTACCGAAAGCCTTAGTACTGCCAGATGCAAAGGAAATTACAACACAAGACAAGAAAAACCTGCAAAACTCTCTTTCCCTAGAATACCAAGCCAGTGGCAAAGTGTCTAAGTAAGCAAATGGACCTTACAAAACTAAATCACAAATTAGTTCCAGGACAATTGAAAGACTTTCACAGGTTAGATGTTCAGGAGATGTAAGAGAGTTGATTTATCCATACAAGACCAAGGTTTAAATTGTTACAACCCTTAAAATACCAAGGATTAAAATTTGTTACAAGACTTTCACAGGTTTATAGCTAGAAAAGTAGCTACCTAATGCAGTAAGAAAGTAAGCAAAGATGCACCTGCTCAGCGAGAAAGATGCAAAGTTCATATAAGACTAAAAGGAGACCAAACAGTTGAAGCATTGTTAAAACCCTTCAATACATGGAATTGAAAGGTTCTTCAAATATCAAAATGAACAATTATACTAATCAAGACTGCAATTCCAATCCAACTTCTATTAATTGGATTCTGCATTGTCAGCTCCTGTATTGGTCTAGCACATCCAGAATGTCAAACTCTATGTCATGGAGCAACTTTGTATTAGCACTCCTAATCTTCTTGCAATAATTCAGCTTGAGACATTCTTCAATTGAAGTTGTAAATGTTGTTCATTTAAGAACCTAGCTTTACATTAATGAGTAAATAAACAAGGGCGATTTGCTTTACTGCTTTAAGAACCTAGCTTGATCTAATTAGATTATTGTATCAAATTATATGACAAGGTTTATCAAGTTGTTTTGACATATTTCACAGGATTTGTTGTTCTGTTATTCATTTTTCTCTTCCGCAGGTGTTATAGGAATGAACAGCAGGTGCTTTAAGAATCATTCTTATTTATTACATATGTTGTGCATTGAATTAAATGGTAGCTAATTGGTCTTTATTATTCTGTGGTTATATTATATCCTTTTGTTTAATATGTTGGTTATTCAACTTAGTTAGAATCTAGTGGTCGGTAGGTGCTTTATATATGAATATGGTGGTCAGGTTTTGAATTGATATTTGGTCAATTTCATAACATCGATTATACTTTTTTAGGTTTATGATATCCAATATTTTATCTCAATTGTTTGTATGTTATATAACTTTTATTTATAGGTGCTCAAAGGTTTGCATAATGAATGGAGATAACATAATCTTAATACTTCTCGTGGTTGAGAGTATCTCTAGTTAAGAAGTTAGTTTGAATCTAGTTGTTGTTAGACAACTTGAGAGTTCAGGCCATAGAATAAAAAGTTTCAATTCGACTAGGACAGATCAACATGTAGCATACATGTAGCAACCTTTACATGAAAAGGTAAGTGTAAAAGATGATAACAAGGCTTAAATAAAAGTATATATTAGAGTGAATTTGATCTCTATATGCTAGATGCTCAGTGAAAGACAAAATGTCATCACTGTAGTAATGTCTTTATTGCAAACTCAAGACATTATCAAGGCACTAAAGAATCATATAGAGATATATTATAGAAGAACTAAAAGCAGTTTCATAAAACAATTAACTATTGTTGTTAGTTTTTTGAAGCATGTGAGTAAAATAGAGTGTAATTCCTTCTATCAAGAGTATTTAAGAAAGGAGTTTGTCAAGATGATTGTGATGCACGAATGCCCATTAAGTATAGTGGATCGTGTGGATATGAGAACATTTATATCTAGCTTGCAATTTGCTTTTAAGTGCCCGATACACAACACTATTAAAAAAATACCATGAAAATTTATGAGGATCTAAAGGACAAAACAATAAAAATATTTGACAATATTGAAGGAAATGTTACAATAACATCTCACATGTGGACTTTTAATCAAATGAAGGGGTGTATGGTGGTGAGAGCACATTTCATAGATAGTTCATGAAAATTGCAAAACCAAATTTTGAGGTAACTTTTTACATTATTGTAATTACTTTAGCATTATATAACTTCTTAATATATGTGTTTATTTTACAGTTTCACATATGTTCCTACACCTCATACAAGTGAGGCACTTTATGATATAATGATGAAATCATTGTTAGAATAGAACGAAGACAGAAAGTTATATTGGATAATTATTCTACCAATATTGTAATGATAAATGATCTTTTGATGCATCTAAATGGTAATTATTTGATGTTAGGTAGGAAGTTACTCCATATGAGGTGTTGTGTACATATTTTGAATTTAATTGTACATGATGGGTTAAATTCTATGAAGCATGTAATTAAGACAATTAGAAATAGTTTAGCATATTGGACTGTTATACCTAAGAGAGTAGAGATATTTGTTAGTATGTACTAGATCGGGTGTTTTAGTTAAGAAGAAATTGGTTTCTCATTCTAAAATAAGATGAAATTCCACATACCTAATGTTGAGAATACTACTTTGTATAATGATGTTTTTTTGTTTAAGCAAGTTGAGCCACAATACAAATGTGTCTACTAATAGTTAATGAACACTTGCTAAAGAAATTTGTGAAATATTGAAGGTTTTTTATGAGGTAACAAAATTATTTTCTAAAACAATATTTTGATAAGATTTGTGAAATTAAGTTAGCTTTAAATGACTGGTGCAACAATGCTCCTTTGGTTATTAAGGATATTGCTAGTGGCATGTTTATGAAATTTCAAAAGTACTGAGACATTGTTAATGACATCTTGGGAGTTGCTATAGTGTTGGATCTGAGGTATAAATGATGTTCTTGAATTTTACTATCAAGAGTTATATAAATGATTCTATAAGTGAAGTTACAATAGTTAGACAAATTTATTATGACTTAATTAATTAATATGACAAAGAAAAAAGTCCATTAAACCATGTGTGCACATAATTTTCAAGAGGTCACGACATTTAGTGATAAACTTTCAGCTTTTGATATATATGTAAAATTAAAAAAGTGTCAAAGAAGTTCATCTACTCAAACTGAACTTGATTTTTACTTAGAAGAATATGTACTCTTAAGAACTCGTGACTTTGACCCTTTATTATGGTGAAAGATAAATGGAGTTAAGTTTCCAACACTACAGAAAATAGTTAGATATATACGTTATTTCACTCACTATTGTTGTTTCTGAATTTACATTTAGTACTAGGAGTCATGTGATCAGTGATTATCAAAGTAAATTAAAAAATCAATAATAGAAGTGTTAATGTATTGTCAGAATTGGTTATAGGCTTTGGAAAATGATAATACTTATATTTCATTAATCTTCATAGTATATCTGCACATAGTTTATTTTATTATAATATATTAAATATTGCTTGTTCATTTAACTTTTATATGCTAAACCGCTTAGTATGAATGATTATATTACCATGAATGACGAATTGGAGGATAACAATGAAGAAGCGGCAGTGTTACTTTCATGATGAATTTAGTATTTGGCAAGCAATGAACTATCTTCATTTATGCTAATTACCTTTTTCTCTTATCCTTTAAGCTAATTGTCAACAATTTCTTTTCTTGTGTCATGTTAGGTGTTTAAATTTGTGTTTATGACAAAAACAGACCAATCCAATTACAACCCATAAACTATGGTTTTGTGTTCTTGTTGTGTTTCATCGTATCTGAATTGGCCTTCGCAACTTTGTGAATAGCCCTTTATAAGAATTGGAAATGACTCAAGTTGTATGAAACAATCATCAAGTACTTATTTGTTTCTAGTTTGTCCTCATTTATCATGTATCAGTGTTTGTTAATTCTACCTTTAATTTACAGGTTTTATTGTTTTTTCCTGCTTTTAAAAGATTGGATGCTCCATAACGAGTTTGCAAAGTTTCTGTCATCACATTAATGCGAGTCTTTGTTATGGAATGAACGAGAGAAGGTAATTAAGTTACTATGTTTTGTCATGGCATATATAAGAATTCATCTCTTTTCAGAAGCATAATTGCTTTTTACTGAGTACGATAATTGTAACGTTAAGCGTTACTGCACAGCTTGTGCAGTAACGCCCATGTCAAGGATATGAAGGGCCTTTAAAAGGGCCCTTCATAGTGTATCCTCAAGAGAGTTGGGGCAACCTCGAACCAGTCGGAAAACGCGAGGAGTCGGCCGGAATCCGGTGAGTTCACCTATTTTTCAGATTTTTGTTTTTTTTTCCTGATTTTTGATGAAAAACTTGTTGAAAATCATCGTTTTGGGTTTGGATCAAAGGTTTGAGGTAGAACTAAATGTTTTGGTAGGGTAGGTAAGTCGATGGTGTCAATTTGGCCGGAAAACGGTTACGATTCGCTGAAAATTGACAAAATCGATGCTGAAAAAAAAAAGGGAATCGACTCTTTTGGGCGTGTCCCTCGTGTTCATGACGGACACGGCATGTCGTGTCTAAAATGTCATGAACCAACACTGGTTCGTGTCGTGTCCTCGTGTCACAGATTAAAAGCTAGTTATGTGTTAGAATAGATTCTGTGTCGGGTTTTGTGTCGAAAATGGGTCAAGTTTGGGGCATGTCTTTAAATGAGTTTTTAGGTTAGAAACAAGACCCGTGTCAGTAGTTAAAGGTTCTCTGTTGACACAGTGACACAAGCTACCTATTGTGTCGCTCATTCGGATCATATATGGATCTGGGTATCAATTTGGATCTCGGATAGCTTAAACGGACCCAAATTGGGGTTTTGGATCCGATTCGGATACGGTTTATTGCGTTAGACTCTTAGTTCAATAAATTCTAATATTTTAATTATTTATAATTGTTTAGAGATTAAAATTGGAGGATTTGGTGGTGATAAGAGTGACCCAGCAACTTAGGGACTGGATCTTAGCGCTCCTTCAGGTAGGAAGTTATGCATTCTTTTACAGAACCATGCTAGAAGTGATTTTACTGTTTTAGATAGATTTAAATGTGCATGATTGATAACTATTTTATTGATGTTTGTAAAATATTATTCACAATTATGGGTTATTTGATATGCTTTTCAAATAGAACATGTTTATGTTTGATAAAGAGCATGTTTTGATATGCATGTGTTGTATGAACATGGTATTTAAATGTTGTGTAGATATGAGTTTGATTTGGGATATTCGTGGATCTGGATATGATTTGTGAATGTGATGAACTGTAATTGGTTTTAGAAATGTAATGATGTGTGAATATATGAGTCGTACTTGTATGGTTTGTGTGGGGTCTCTAGAGACTTGCAGGTCCCTCGGGCGATCCGGCTTGGGGAGAATACAGGGTGTGTTCTCGGGCACTCTTCCGTGAGAGTCGGCGTGATTACCGTCGTGGACGGGGTTACCGAGGTTATGTTAGGGAGCGCCGGATGACTCTCGTAGCCTTTGGGACAGACAAAGTATGGGCTGTAATTATCGTAACTAATGATGTGTGCGTGTGTGCGTATGAATTTGAGATCATGATTTAAAGGTAACTATGTTTTACTATGAAATGATTGTGAAATTATGCATGCTTTTAGTATGATTTCTATTTAAAGATGTTTAATCTCCCTACTAACCTATGTATAGGAGCTCACCCTATTGTTTTACAGCTCATCTTGAAGCTAGCACTTCGAAGGCACACGGAGTAGAGTAGGAGTTCGATAGAGCTGTATTTTTATTTTAGATGGTATGATAAGTGTTGAATGATTGAGAAAGTCTTTCATTCGGGGCTATTGTTAGGTGGGCCCCACACCATTTTGGATGTGTTGTTTAGAACTTCGATATGAATATTTATTTCAGTTAGATATTTCTTGAGTTTGAATTAAATTAGTACGGTATTTGGTTACTGCTCACCATCACGCCCGCGCGAAAAGCGGCCACGTAGCATCGGCTCGGGCCGGGTCGTGGTCGCGGTTCGAGCAGGTGTGACAATAATTGACATGTATTTTGTTGGTTTCTTATCATAGAATGATCAATCGGTTAACTCGGTATGCTTTTCAAGTGAGATATTTATGAAATTTCTATGTAAAATTGATCTATGAGAATTTATCTCAAGATTTCTTATGTCAATCCACGGAGTGAGAGACCTATTGTTGCTAATTCTTTATGATTTTGATGTTGACTGCAATATTCATTGTTGGCAGTGTGATACATTAGGCTTATATGAATGTTGTAAAAATTGAGCATAATTCATATCAGAAGAGTATATAAGTGAATCTTATTATGTCGTATATTGTACACTATTTTTGCTTACTGGAAAAATGTAAAAGAATGTTTAGAGTTTAAGGACTGAGCAAAGTATGGTTGTACATTAAAACTTCTACTGTGTATCAGTTTTGTGCTAGATGATGTGGAGCAGTTCAAGATTAAAATATATTGATGATTCTCAATTTGGTTATTAATGCTCTCTTTTTCTCATCAATGAATGTGAAGGTATATGAGAATCTTGCAAGCCTTCGAGTTCATCTTTATTTTCCGACTCCTTTTTAGTGATCGAGGAAATTGTATAATTAATTGACTAAGATTTGGTAATGTTTTGGTAAAGCTTGGATGTTGTTCCATGGGTTTTGCTTGTAGTAGAGAGCTTTGATCTTGAACATGAAAAGAATGATTATTGGTTTCACCATTTTTACATATTTTTTCTCTTCGAATTCTTCATGATGCATGTTTTAGTGTCGCTCTCTCTCCTCTCGTTTTCAAACCCGCTCGCCATGATTCTGTCCTTCGCTCACTCTCTCTCGTGCTACCAGCCACAGCATATGCCGGAGCTCACCTCCCGTCTTGTCCATCATTATCATGAAAGACCTTTTCTTCTTCTTTAGGTTTAAACCTTCTTATATTTTTAGTGAGAAACGCTCGAACAATACGTCTCTTGAAAAGAGGAAATGCATGAGACCCTCGTCTCTTTTAAAAAAAGTATGACTCGTGTATTTCTCTTTTATCTCTTTTTTTGAAAAGAGACTCATTTAAAATGCATCTATATTAAAAAAAAAGAGTCATCTCCAGCACGTTTCTTGTGAAGAAGAGACACGTTCAAGTTGTGTCTCATCTATTATAGAGTGACATTTTTAGGCTTAAAGGGTGTACGCTTAATAAAAAAAAAGGTGTGCCTTTAGTAATCCTCCTACTAATGAGGTCTTCCGGTTGATGTCGTTGAGCCGAACATAAAGCGACACCAAGAAAACATAAACCCTAATTCTGCAACATGGAATTTCTTGCAACCTAAACCTGACGACAAGCCAACTCGACATAGTAACTTGAAAGTGATGCGTGTGCCTACCTGAAATAGAATATATAATTAAGCAGGCCATTTGTATTACCATGTTTATGATGCAAACATGAAATGACACTATATAAAACACGATTACAACATGAAATTACCACCCCAAGCCCTTTTTTGAACTTTGATATTGGAGTTTGGACCCATTTAGTGCCATTGGCTCAATTTGAATCTCAATCCAAAATTGGTTACTAGGTAAGAAAATCATATTTTTTAATTAAAATTTGGGATTGGATTTTCATTCTCCAATTTGAATACAAATATGGATCTAAATTCAAATCTAATGGAAAATATATGATTGCATGTATCATTTACTGGATTAGTTTTTACCTCAATATGACCCTGCAGAAAAGCTTCCATTAGTGAAGTAATTCTATGTACTCGGGATAACGCTTCCTCAAAAAAGTGTACTCGATAATTCGAATTATAGACATGGCAATTGAGGGGGGGGGGGGGGGGGGGGGGGGGGGGGGCATTATCGGGTTTCCACATCATGGACGGGTGTGGTTAAAGAAGTTAGTCCCGCTACATTGCTGCTCGAATGTAGTGAAAAAATTTCAGAGAGGGTCTCCGCATTTTGATTACAGACGCATGCGGGGGGGGGGGGGGTAAGGAAGCTAGTCCTAGATAATAAGATTCGTATTGGTTCTTGGAATATCGAAACATTATCGGGTAAGCTAATGGAGGTGGTAGATACTATGATTCAGAGAAAGATTTATATTCTATGTTTACAAGAGACAAAATGGGTTGGAGAAAAAGCAAAGGAGATAGAGGATACAAGTTTTAAATTATGGTACTCAGGTAAAGAAAAGGCCTGAAACGGAGTTGGTATTATCATAAATAAAGATTTAAAGGAGAGTGTAGTAGACATACAACGATATGGTGACCGAATCATGACGTTGAAATTAGTGTTAGGAGCAGAGGTTTTGAATATAGTTTGTGTTTACGCACCCCAAGTAAGACTAGAAGATAGTATAAAGACTGTTTTTTGGGAAGAGTTAGATAAGGTGTTTCAAAAGATTCCACAAAGGAAGGTGATTTGTTTATGAGGAGATTTAAATGGACATGTCGGTAAAGAGGCATTAGGATATCAAGGGATTCATGGAAACTTTGGTTTTGGGGATATAAACGAAGAAGGTAGGAAGATTTTAAATTTTGCCATGTCATTTGATCTCTTTATAGTCAATACAATCTTCAAAAAACGAGATGAACATTTAATTACTTATAAGAGTGGCTTATCACAAACACAAATTGATTACTTTATTTGTAGAAAAAAAGATAGAGCGTGTTGTAAAGATTGTAAGGTAATTCCAGGAGAAAGCTTAACCACCCAACATCGACTTTTAGTTATGGATTTACAAATAAAAAAATGGACAAAGAAGAAAAGAGTACATGAGCTATTCGGACTAAATGGTGGAACCTCAAAAGCGAGAAAGAAGATATATTTAAACAGAAAGTCCCTCAAGGAGATGTTTGGAATTATGTTGGCACACCATCTGATATGTGGAACAATATGGCTATACATATTAGGAAAGTGGCGAAAGATGTGTTAGGGGTATCTAAGGGAGGTGTACCAGCACAAAAAGAAGCTTGGTGGTGGAGTGAAGTAGTACAAAATAAAATCAAGGCAAAGAGGGCATGTTACAAATTACATTATGCTAAGAAAACTAGTGAAACTTTAAAAGCTTATAAGAAAGCAAAAAAGGCCGTTAGTGAAGCAAAAGCTAAGATTTGGGAGGACTTATATAAAAAACTCAACTCAAAAGAGGGTGAAAGAGATATTTTTAGGATAGTTAGGGCTAGACATAAGAAAACTAAAGATCTTAATTATGTTAGATGCATAAAAGACGAGGATGAAAAAATTCTAGTGGCAAATGATGATATAAGAAATAGATGGAAAAACTATTTTTATAATCTTTTTAATGAAAATAAAGATGTTAGTATTCGTTTAGGAGATTTAGCCAAGTCAGAAAAGTATATAAACCACAATTTCTACTGACGTATTCAAAAGAATGAAGTCAAAGAGGCTCTTAAACATATGAAGAGTGGTAAATCGGTAGGACCAGATAATATTCCTATAGAAGTTTGGAAAATACTAGGGGAAATAGGAATCACTTGGCTCACAAGACTATTTAATGAAATATGGAGAAACCAAAAGATGTCCGAGGAATGTAGAGCAAGTACACTTATACCCGTATATAAGAACAAGGGAGACATTCAAAATTGTGTGAATTATTGAGGTATCAAATTAATGAGTCATACTATGAAATTATGGGAAAGAATTATCGAACGTAGGTTAAGACAAGTATCAAGTACAACAGAGAACCAATTTGGATTTATGCCAGGTAGATCTACTATTGAAGCGATTCACCTTTTGAGACGTCTTATGGAACATTTTAGAGCAAAAAAGAAAGACCTTCACATGATATTTATTGATCTAGAAAAAGCTTATGATAGGGTACTGAGGGAGGTTCTTTGGAGAACTTTAGAAAAAAGAGGTATTCCATTGACATATATTAACCTTATAAGAGACATGTATGATGGTGCAAAAACATGTGTGAGGACTCATGAAGGAACGACAAACTTCTTTGAAGTTAATATTGGGTTACATCAAGGATCAACTTTAAGTCCATGCTTATTTATAATGGTGATGGATGAGTTAACAAAACCTATTCAAGATGAAGTACCTTGGTGTATGTTATTTGCATATGACATTGTATTAGTGGAGGAATTTAAGAAAAAAGTTAATAGAAAATTGGAACTATGGAGAGAAACATTAGAAAGCAAAGGCCTCCGACTTAGTAGAACAAAGACAGACTATATGGAATGTAAGTTTGATCATTTGGCTACTTCAGAGGACATAGAAATTAAAATCGGCACACATTGCATTCCCCAAAAGAAAAGTTTTAAATACCTAGGGTCAATTTTTCAAAGTGATAGAAGAATTAATAGAGATGTTACGCATAGAATTAATGCTGGTTGGTTAAAATGGAGAGGAGCATCTGGTATTCTTTATGATAAGAAGATACCATTAAAATTAAAAGGTAAATATTATAGAGCAGCAATTAGGCCTACCATGTTTTATGGTTCTGAGTGTTGGGCAGTTAATCATCAACATGTACAAAAGATGTCTGTGACAGAAATGAAGATGTTGAAATGGATGAGTGGTCATACAAGAAAAGACCGTATACATAATGAGGTTATTAGAAACAAATTAGGAATGGCACCAATACAGGATAAAATGAGAGAACATCGTTTAAGATGGTTTGGACATATAGAAAGAAGATCAAAAGAAGAACCTGTAAGAAGGTTAGAAAAACTAAATTTGAAAAGTATTAAAAGAGGTAGAGGATGACCACAAAAGTGTTGGAAAGAAACAATAAAGAATGATCTAGCTTATTGGGAGTAAACTGCTAACATGACACACGATAGGGATCTGTGGAAACAAAGAATCCATGTAGTTGACCCCGTCTAGTATGGGAAAAGGCTTAGTTGTTGTTGTTGTTGCAATGGGGGGGCGTTAGTGCAATGGGGCACGTTAGTGCCCTACCTGGACACACCGTGCATTTGGAAAAAGTGCATTGAACCCACCCACAGGTCTTAGGGTTCAAAACCAATAGTAGCCCACCTACTCTTACAACCTGACCCCACCCAAAGGGTGTGTTTGATTCATGGTGCCAGGTCCCTGGTACTAGAACTGGAGGCCTATACTCACATGGGCTAGAATTATGGTCCTATGTTTGATTCGTGAGGAGTACTGACGTTAGCATTTGTGTACGAGACGGGGTTGCAACTCGAGAAAGAAAGAGGTTTTCATGCAAAGCCCTTAAGTCTAATCCTTGTCCCGAAGTTTTTTACTTAAATTTGGTCTATGAAACCACAATTTAGTGTCAGTGACAAGTTTCGTATATGAGAACTTGAGTTGGAAGCGGCTGGACACTCTAGCAACAGAGAGATTGGCTGGTTGGTCTTTGTTGTACCTGCTACCTTATAGTAGCAGGTAGCTGGTAATCTTGGGTGTTAATTTGCATTCGAGGTAGCAACCCATGTTGAGAGTATGACGCAGATAGGAGTATGAGAAGACCAGGAAGTCACTGCTTGATATGTGAATCAAAAATGATATGTTGCTACAATTTTACTTTTGTTTCATTGTTGTAGTTTAGTGTAGTTTTTGGTGTTTAGTTATGTTTTTAAAGGTTGCTTTAAATTAGGCTCATTAATGACAACAACACCAACAACTAAGCCTTTTCTCATACTAGACGGGGTCAGCTACATGGATTCTTTGTTTCCACAAAGCCCTATCATGTGTCATGTTAGCAGTTAACTCACAATAACCTAGATCATTCTTTATTGTTTCTTTCCAACACTTTTGTGGTCATCCTCTACCTCTTTTAATACTTTCCAAATTTAGTTTTTCATACCTTCTTAGAGGTTCTTCTTTTGATCTTCTTTCTATACATCCAAACCATCTTAAATGATATTCTATCATTTTATCCTCTATTGGTGTCACTCCTAATTTGTTTCTAATAACCTCATTATGTATATGGTTTTTTCTTGTATGACCATTCATCCATATTAACATCTTCATTTTTGTCACAAATATCTTTTGTACATGTTGATGATTAACTGTCCAACACTCAGAACCATAAAATATGGTAGGTCTAATTGCTGCTCTATAATATTTACTAAATTAGGCTCATTAATGACACTTAAATAATATTTTGTATTAGTGTAAAACTGGTATTTAAGGAGAAATCCTACCAACATTATTTAGGGATTATGAAATAAAAACAAAAGAAAGAGAGTGTATGGCGGCGACAAAAATTCTGGACTGTCGACTACTTAAATCCATCTTCTTATTTCAAATATGATGTTTTCTATTGTTTGAATGATCAATTGTGACTTGGTATCAGACCCTATTAGTCAGTTTTGACGCGTAGTGAAGCAAGATAATTGGTCACATGTGGAGCAACTAGAAGAATGAGGGCTTTGTAGACATGAAAATTTTTATTCCGGAGTTTATGAAAAAAACTTGAAACGAAAGTTTTCACACCTACGCTTGCGTTAGCGTGCCAACTAGTTTGCAAAACTAGCAAAGTTTTTGAAAATACATGACTTCTTTGGCAATTTGTGGGCAAGTGAACTCTTTTCGCTTTAGACCTTCTTCAACCGATGCTTAAGGGTCAATCTAAGCGCTTGGAAACTTCAATTTTGAAACCAAGATGAACTCCAAATTACGTGAAGAGTTGGTGTTTGTGAGAGAAGTGGTATGTGCACTTGATTCAAAACTTTGAAATGAACAAGTCCTGAAAAACGGAATGTTTTATTTTCAGGGCTAATATTTAGAATTGATCTAAACACCTTACAGACCTCCAAAAATCACCAAAAATTTATCAGGCAAAGTATGGTATGGAGGATCTGTAACACTTTACAGATCTCGATTTGGAAATGTATTGAATCTGGATTAAATATTTGAAGCAGACTGACTCACTGGCTCGAAACAGTTCTATCACAGAAATACAAAGACTCAAAGATGAGCCTGTATTTCTGCACACAGAATTTTGATTTTGATGATTTTGATGTTGTTGAAAATCTATGGATGTTAGCTTTCTAATGCATTAAAAATTAAGTGAATTGGATTCCTGTGGATAGAGATATGGGATTTTTACCCGACCTTTGTTTTAGGGAATTCGATTGTGCAAAACGTGAATCAGAAAATGCTTCGATCCTTTTCCAGTTTTATTAAGAGATTGAGCTATCTTAAAATCTTGCCAATTTTAGTTAAAGTACCCTAGGTGTGTGGAGTACGTGTGTTGAATTTCAATCGAATCGAAGCAAGTATCACAGAATGAAAATTGCAGGAAGGAACAAATGCATAGATGTTGAAATATTGTTTTCTCTATTATGAACATAATGATGCAAACTCACACCAAAGCAAATTACAACAACACTAACTCCAAATTGAAATTGCAGAAACGTAAAGGAAGGTAAATTATTTTATAGCTTATGCATAGAAGGAGTTAGAAGTATAGAGCGTTTATAGTATATAGGAAGGAAGAAACATAACATCAAACACATAGCGTGCGTGTGTGTGCATAATGTTTCATCCATCAAATGAAGTTTGCAGCAAATCCTAACTTATTACAATGTAGGGGGAGATGAAACTCCATTATTACAACCCTATTTAATTCAATAGAAAGGAGAGAGACGAGATTTGAATGAAGAAATGCTTTACTTACCCCTGTTTTTTATTACAAAGAGACCGGGATTCAACAGTGAATTCAGTCTCTCTAAACTTGATCTTCTTCAATCTCCTTCCCCTAGCTAACACTCCCCTTTCTTCCCCTCTCTTTTTCCTTCACTTGCAGCCCACAATTTTCCCTTGTACAGGCCCTCTTTTCTAGCCCCAATTCCCCCAAACTTTCCCCAAGGTATCAAGGCATCCAAGCATGCCTCTCACGCCCCCCCTTGGCCCCTTTTTATAGGCTAAGGGGGGCTGGCTTCCAGCCCCTTCTATGGGGTGGGCTGGACTTTGATTTGATTGGGTGTTGGTCCACTCCAATCCAGCCCTTAATGGTCCAATTTGTTGACTTTGACCAACCCATGTGGGCTGGTCTTTAGGTGCAACTTACTTATCTTGGTGCAACCGACTTTAGCATGTGATTCAACACACTTTGATTTAGGCTCCTTCAATTTAATCATTCATGCTTAGCATTTGCATTTGGATTTGTCTCCTTGAATAGCCCGACTTCACCTTGATTTCCATTTCATGTGGTCATGTCTTGATCTTTGATTCCTCATTGTCTCGCATCTAACTCGCCATGAGCTTGGTCAAATCGGGTGAGCCTCCTTGGCTTGGCTGGCCCATGTGAGCTTGGCTTGTCTTGGCTTGATATGATGAACTCTTGGTGATGCTTTGGTTGCAATATTTTAAATACAATTCACTTGATAAAATATGCTTTATCCCGACCATGTATCTGATTTGAATTGGCTTCATTGGTTTGAAATGATGCCTCATGATCTTAGCCCGATTCGGGTGCACTCCTCTTGACCGTCCAAATATAACATGGGCTTGAATCATTGTGGCTCGATCCTTCTATTTGGATAAATTGTTGAATTCGAACTTGATATGCTTCAACTTTATCTTTTCTGCAATCTGAATCTGGGCTTGGATTGGGTCTCATCTGCTTCAAAATTCAGAGGCTATTTTAACTCAAATTTAAAACCTTTAAAGTATTTCCCCAAATGTTTAAACTTTAAAATTTGGAGGGGGTTTGAATTTAAAGGTTCATAAAGGTTTTAAACTGGTTTTTGAAAATTCAAGAGTTTTTTAAAACATTTGAAAATTTTTGGGTGTTTACAGGCTTGAAGACCGATCTGAAGTAAAAAATTTCACAGATCTACGAGTTGTTGGACAATTTCAGTCAAGAACGCATATAGAAGATGGAAGGTAAATTAAAAGAGGAATATCATGGTATAGCCTATGAAAACGATAAAAAATTAGAACCCTTACAAATCACCAACATTCGGTTGAAGGTAGAAATTACAGAGAATGGGTAAGATCCATCGAGCTTATTTTATGATCTAGAAGAAAACTGCAAATGATCAAGAAAGATCATATTCGGCCAAGTGAGGGGAGTGCAGATTTTGAAAGGTGGTTTAAAGATGATACTTTGGTAAGTTCATGGTTAATTCAATCCATAAATACATCTATCAGTAAGATATTTAAACTATTAGTGAACTATTAGCGAACTATTAGCGAATATTATGGAGAATTGCATGGGCTTTGGAATGAATAAAGATACATTATAGTGAATAAATGTAGTCATTGTATAAAGAAAAGAAATGCATATGGAGAAATTCGAAAAGTCTTTGATCTTCAGTAGAGATATCCCCATAATATTAATCAATCAAGTTGAATATTCTCAACAAAGAAAAACTTCACCCAGTGGAAACAATATATTCTCTGTTATTGAGAGAGGAAAATCAAAGAAATTTAGAGAAAAGAGAGCAAGTACAATTCAAAAAGGTTGCATTTGTTGGAATGGGGCATATTAACTACCAAAGAGAAAGAGACTCAGTTAGACGTAGAGGAAGAGGATGAGCTTAGAATTATGAAGATAATAATAAACTTCAACACACACATTGTAGAAAAATATGACATACCCTTGAACATTATTGGGAGATTATATGTAGGTCAACAAATTACAAGGATTATAAAAATCATGTGACAGGAACAAGTGAGAAGAAAGCAGAGTCTAGTTCTATGGAAGAAATGATAGAATTAAAGAAGAAACTTCTAGAAATTGAATTGAGACAACGTGAGCAGTCCTCAACATCTTCATCAAACAATGAAGTAATCCATCCTACCTCGTATAACATTAGTGGTAACTCTTTTCTTAAAAATTCTGCATGTTCAAATTTATGAATTGTAGACTCTCGAGCCTCCAATCACATAGTAGGTGATAAATCTAACTTCATAAGGTATGAGACTACTTCCTTGCCACAATATGTGAAGGTAGTGAATGACTCCTTAGTTCTAATGGAAGGAAAGGAAACAATTCAAACTAAAAATTTTAAACTTGAGTCACAAATTTATATTCCCAAGTTTTTAGTAAATTTGTTATCCATGAGCTCCTTGATTAAAGACATAAATTATTCAGTTACGTTTTCTCCCTCTGGTTGTGTATTTCAGGATATCAGAACAAGAAAAACCTTTTTATATGGTCAACTAAAGAATGGGTTATATATTCTTCCTGTTCACTAGTTTATAGACAGAAAAGAGCATTTGCAGCCACTATTGTAGAGGCAGAATTGAGGGTTTCGTATAGTCGGTTAGGACATTTACTTGTTGTAAACACCCTAAAATATTTTGCAAAAACATATTCAAGCATGTTTCGAAACAGTAGGTTAGTTTTAGAAATCCATGATTTAAATACGACGTACGAATTTCATAAAATATCAAAAACAAAGATTTTGAAATTAAAAGTTTTAAGTTTCAAAATCAAGTTTTAAAAATGTAAACAAAGATGAAATTAGGATTTGTTCAAAAGAGGACGAGGGGGAAAGTTGCAAAAACTCCGTCGAAGATCTCGAAAGAAGACATGATATAAGGGCCAGAACGGAATCAAAGCATCCCAATCTAATCCCGAAAGCAATGCCAAGAATTCAGGGCTAGCAAAGGCCTACGCGAGGAATGAATCAAGGCACGATCAACTTTCCAAATCAGAACGTATGAAACAAGCCCAGATCAAGTGAAGAATTCCAAGCCGATTCAAATAAGTAAAACAAGTTTGAGTCGACTTCAATATGAACAATAACAAAAGAGGTCCAAAAGAGAGTGGAAAAAGATCAAGATGGAGCTAGCAGAGTGTCATGGCTACACTACTTGGGGCGTGGAACCAAAGAAGCCATTTTGAACATTCGCCATTTCTTCAGGGACTCGGTCCATCAAGCACCGTCCTTCCAAAGCCCAAGAATAAAAAACAATGCCATGATTCTTCATCTTTACTATATTGTTTATATTGTATATGCAAACTCTTCATTGCCTTAGGCTTGAAAATATGTACATTGATTGAACCCACCTTGGCCGACCTAGCTCCCTTTTACTTGACCGAACCCACCATTTGACTTAACACATGCTAACCGATCTTGACCAAACCAACCTGACTGCATCAAGGCTAAACTGAACCCACCTTGACTGATTTAATACACCCAGCATGACTAAAGAGGGACCACTCTAAGGCCCACGTGAACCCATGTAGCCTTCAATGGAGTTGGAGCAAGTTTGGGCTCCAAAGACCCATCCAATCCAAACAGTGGAAGGCTCTAGACCTTCTTCCCTTGAGGCCTATAAAAAGGGACCTTGGGGGGTTGTTTTCGAAAAGAGGGGAAAGAGCCTAAGAGAAAGAGGGAGAGTTGCAGGAAGAGAAAGGAGAGGAGAAAGAAGGAGTCGATCCCTTCCTACCTCACCTACATCTGGCGCCCACTAAGGTCTGATTGCAAGGTCTAATTCTCATCCTTTATTTACTTTGATCTCTCCTTAATCCTATTCAATTAAAAGGGGTTATATTAATGGAACATTTGTCTCCCCCTATGATGTAATAGTGTAGTAATATTGTCAATTTCATTCCTTTACATTTACGCCTATTATATATTTGATTTCAAGTTTCTCCTACCTCTATATGATATATCCTCTTATATCTTCTAATCCCATCTATGCTTTAGCTATAAACATATTTCAATTCATTTTCCTTCAGTCATTTACTTTAAATTTGTTGTGATTAGTCTTTTATTTTTGTATGAATGCATTCGAGTATGTTTTAAACACATAAATTTGTTTTCAGCATCCTGCATATGTCTGATTATTTTATTTTTCATTTTCGTCTCTTCGCTCTAAATGATTTAAAATTTGGTACACTGAATTCTTACACACAAGATCATATATGATAAAAGTTTCAAGAATTTTAGGGTCGTGCAACCACGTAATTAAAATTAGGGAATATCGAAAAAATCCATAATCAAATTTGTCAAACTTGTATTTCTTTCAATAGAGCTTGGGTAATTATCCCATAACTCTGTCTGTAGTGAACTAATTTCAGTGAAACTTGTCTCATTGGAAATCTGACATCCATAGCTTTCAAACAAGACCAAGTTTACAAAGATCGAAGCTCTGTATAACGAGATATAGATGTTTCTTTAAACCTCTATATTTCTATAACATATCAATTCAGAATGCTTGAGGAGAGACACGTTCTTCATTTAATTCTACACAATCAAAGCACAAAAAAACAGAATAAAAATAGTTCCTCTCCATATTCGTGTTTTCTCACTGTAAAAATTTTGTGAATTTTGGAGATTCTGAAAGGTTCAAAAAAATCCGAGAACAAGTTCTGAAAACATAACCAATTTCTGTTTTTCAGAACTTCTAAAATTTTCTTTTCATAAGCTAAGTGCACGTTTTTGGTTGATTCAAGTTGATTCTAAAGTGAATTTTGAAAACACACACTTTGTTCAAATCAATCCTCAAAGCGTCTAGGCTGACCCTTGAGCGCCAGTTCAAGAAAACCTAAGACAAAAAGATCTCGCTTCCTCACAATCGCTACACGAAGTCAGAAAATTTATCTTTGCTAATTTAAGCAAACTAGTTGGCATGCTCGCACAAACGACGTAGATTGAAAGCTTATTTCAAGTCTCTACATAAACTTTGGAGTAAAATTTTCACATCTACACTTGTGTCGAAGGTTAAAGAGTTTGTTCCGTTTGTTATTCTAAATAATTTAGTCCTTGAATGTGACACTTTTCAAAGTGCCAAACATCATAAAGCTTTATTTTAAGTAGGGAGTCTAGATCATCAGTATCATTTGAACTAGTTCATTATGATGTATGGGGTCTGTGTGTGGCACCTTCTATGGAAAAATTAAAACACTTTTTTACTTTCATTGATGACTTCTCTCGCTAGGTAATTTGGTTGTTTTTAATGAAAGATCGCTCGAAGTTGTTTCTATATTTAAATCCTTTACGTACTGAAATTCAAACTCAATTAAGAAAACAAATCAGGATACTTCAAATTGACAATGGAAAAGAATACTTTTCAACCTGCCTTTTTCATCTTTTATGTCATCTACGTGATATCATTACATCAATCAACATGTCCTCCTACACCCCAACAAAATGGTGTAGCAAGTGGCAAAGAAAAAATCGTCATCTTGGCTGAAACTAAACTCGCCGAACTCTGCTATTATATGGCCCGTATGCCTTTACAATTTTGGGGTGATGTCAAGTTTTATCGCTAGTATTATTTGATTAATTCGTACGCCATCATTTGTCCCTCTGAGAACCTGTATTCATGTATTCAACTTCTTTTTCCTAAGCGGCCCTTATATCATGTTCCTCCCCGTGTCTTTGTATGTACTTGTTTCGGTTCATGATCTTTCTCCTCGTCAAGATAAGCTATCCGGGCTTCGTGCTATTAAATGTGTCTTTCTTGGTGTATTTCAGTTACAAGAATGATATCGTTGTTATTCTATTGCCACTCATTGTTGGTAGTATATGGTCTCATTGATGTTACTTTCTTTTGAAGAAAACACTATTTTTTACCTCTTCGGTTGAACCAAACGTGGTCTACGAGGTTTTAGCTTGTTCCACTATTTTGGTCCTCCTTTGTCTCGTACTGCAGGAACTCATCACAGTAGCATACTGCGAGTCTCCAAAGCGAATTTGTCCTGAGGGTGCCTCGCCCAGACCACCCCACGGCCCTTCATTACCATAGATAACTTATCGCGTACTACGGGATACCATTCACCTTTTACGAGATAGCTACGCACGCATCCTAGTGGATCATGTCCTACTCCAACGCCTCCACCTCGTTATGGACCTGCCGTGTCAGTCATTTAACGTTCTTATTGCTCTTCGATGAGATACTTTCGATCTACTCGAAATCCTCACCCAATCTATAATTTCTTGACGTTTTCATTGATTTCCTCCTCCCACTCATATTATACTTTTTGTGTCTTCTTTGGTCCTCTCTGTTTCCAATTCCTCAAAATACAGTGAGACACTCGGTCATCCTAGTTGGAGGCAAGCCATGCGATCGATTTGTGATGCTTTCTGCCCTTCGAGCACGGTGGTACGTGGGACTTGGTCCTACTCCCTCCGGGAAAAGCTGTCATGGTTGGTTGTGTCGATGGGTGTATCTTTGTGAAAAGTTGGGGCGGACACGGGTAACGATTGATCGTCTTTTAAAACTCCGATTTGTTGCCAAGGGCTATACTCGGATATTATACGGTCTTGATTACTATGAGGATACATTTGCACTAATAGCTAAGATGACCTGTCAGTAAGAATCTTACTCCATATTTGCCCAGCTTTGGAGCTGGGAATTGGCCATTATATTTAGATGTTAAAAATGTCTTTCTTCATGGCAGTGACTTGAGGAAGGAAAGTTTATATGGAAATGACTATATACTTCAGTTTTCCTTAGTGGAAGTCGATTAGGTGTGCGGGTTAAAGAAGGCTTTATACGAGTTAAGCATGTCTCCCACGTAGCTTGGTTTGGAAGATTCAACAATTGTTGTTCAAAAGTTTGGGATGTATGACACGTAAGTCAAGCTGATCATACTCTCTTTCGGTAAACATTCACGAAGGACTCTTCAACTCACAAGGTATTTATTTGGTGTATATGTGATGACATAGTTATATACGGGAGATGATCAAGTTGAGAAGCAATCTCACTAAAGGAAGAAATTAGCGTGTAGTCATTTGAAATAAAGATCTTGGAAAACTCAAATAATTCCTTGGTATCGAGGTGACTCGGTCTAGGAGCACTGTGGTATTCTTTGTCACAACGGAGAGTATGCTTTAGATATATTGGAAGAAGCGGTGCATGTTAGAATTGTAAGCTTCATTGATAGTCTCCATTGGACCCCTAATAGCAGAATTATTAGGGCCAAGATCGCGAGAACTCTTATCTCGCACCCTGGTAGATACCGAAGGCGTTTGTAGGGAAGTCAACTATCTCAATATTACCCAAACTCCGAGCATTTCTTTTCGCATTAGTGTGGTCAAGTCAATTTATGCGAGTCTCTACATAATGAAGTCATTGGGATCGTTGTTGTGCGAATTTGAGGTATATTAAGGAAGGTTCCCGGAAGCAAGGGTTGTCAGATGAAGACAAAAGCGGAACACTCAAATTGTAGGATACTCTAATGCGAGTAATTTGGTTGGTTCACCACGGTATTGACTCATAGTCTACTTAGGGATATTGTCATATTTGTTGGTGGCAATTTAGTGTCCTCGGAGAGTAAGAAGTACATAATGTTGTTGCTCGATCTAAGTGCGGAGGCTAAGATATCAATCTATGGCAAGCTGACTACTGCGGAGCTAATTTGGGTGAAACAATTGCTTCAAAATTGAAGTTTGGAAGTATTAGACGAGTATTGAAGTTATGAAGTGATACTGATGACAATCCAAGTTGCGCACACACATATAGCGTCAAATTCCGATTCTTTCACGAGAGAACGAAACACATCGAAATTGATTGTCACTTCATACGGGACAGTGTGTGCACCAAGGAATTCCAACTTGAACATGTGAAGTCAAAGAATCAGTGTACATATATATTAACCAAAGCTCTTAATAGAAACTTATTGAGTAGATTATATAACAAGTAGATAGGAGCATGAGAAGGCAAGGAAGTCACTGCTTGATACGTGAATCAAAGATGATATGTTGCTACAATTTTACTTTTGTTTCATTAATATAGTGTTTGGTGTTTAGTTATGTTTTTTAAAGGTAGCTTTAAATTAGGCTCATTAATGACACTTAAGTAATATTTTGTATTAGTATATAGAAAATTGGAACTATGGAGAGAAACATTAGAAAGCAAAGGCCTCTGACTTAGTAGAACAAAGTCAGAATATATGGAATGCAAGTTTGATCGTTTGGTTACCTCAGAGGACATAGAAATTAAAATTAGCACACATTGCATCCTCCAAAAGGAAAGTTTTAAATACCTAGGGTCAATTTTTCAGAGTGATGGAAGAATTGATGGAGATGTTACGCATAGAATTAATGCTGGTTGGTTAAAATGGAGAGGAGCATCATGTATTCTTTGTGATAAGAAGATACCATTAAAGTTAAAAGGTAAATATTATAGAGCAGCAATTAGGCCTGCCATGTTTTATGGTTCTGAGTGTTGGGCAGTTAATCATCAACATGTACAAAAGATGTTTGTGACAGAAATGAAGATGTTGAGATGGATGAGTGGTCATACAAGAAAAGACCATATACATAATGAGGTTATTAGAAACAAATTAGGAGTGGCACCAATAGAGGATAAAATGAGAGAATATCGCTTAAGATGGTTTGGACGTATAGAAAGATCAAAAGAAGAACCCATAAGAAGGTTAGAAAAACTAAATTTGGAAAGTATTAAAAGAGGTAGAGCACGACCACAAAAGTGTTGGAAAGAAACAATAAAAAATGATCTAGCTTATTGTGAGTTATCTGCTAACATGGCACACGATAGGGATCTGTGGAAACAAAGAATCCATGTAGCCGACCCTGTCTAGTATGGGAAAAGGCTTAGTTGTTGTTGTTGTTGTGAGTGTAAAGTTGGTATTTAAGGAAAAACCCTACCAACATTCTTTAGGGATTATGAAATAAAAACAAAAGAAAGAGTGTCGTGGCGACTGAAATTCTGGATTATCGACTACTCAAATCCATCTTCTGATTTTAAATCTGATGTTTTCTATTGTTTGAGTGATCAATTATGACAACCCAGACCAAAGAAGTGGGCTGCCAGTAATGGAGGAAATGCCAAACACTACAAGGATCAGCTCGTCCATACTAGTGAGTGTACCTACACCACTTCAAGAAGAAACATATTGGAGGAAAAAGTCTCACATGAGCTGAGGAAGGGGTTACGAACACGAAGCCCATTCATGTATATACCTATCTTAAAGCTCGTGTTGTATGTGTACCCTTGTTATACCAAATCCTTAATTAAAGGCCCTTATTTTTATCAATGTTTCCAAATAGTTTGCAGTACCCAAGGTCTTTAGCATCAACAAGAATATATATATATATATATATATATATATATATATATATATATATATATATACCCCTCATTTCTCATCTAAATAAGATTAGAAGCAAGATGAGCTCAGGTAAAGAAGCCTCTTATCCAAGAGTCAACTAGTGAATTGTAACAGGCAAGGCCCATCGTCAGTGTGCAGTACCCAAGACAGCATTTGTCAATTCTCAACGCCTTCCTGATTCTTGTCACGTACTTTTGGTTCATTTATTCCCCGAAATATAAGAGGTGGAGGGTTATATTAGACTTTTGACAGCCAAAAAAATGTAACATATTCCTACAAAATGCATAAATATTCAGTGCATCATGTGAAATAGTTTCCTTTCTTCGTACAATGGGGAGGCCGAAGCTAGTGTCCTCAACTCATGGACTTATACCAGTGAGCACCACAACCAGATCTGCCATTGCTCTCTGTGCTTATGAGGCTTCTTGCTTGTGGTCAGGCATCCAGTGAATCACACAGGACATTCACTGTTTCCAATTGTTATCCACCGGATAGCTCTTTGCAACAATGAATTCAGTGAATCACCCTTCATAACGTGTATGGACCGAAGTGATGGAAAGGGTCAAAAGAATAAAGAAATCACAACTTGCAGAAAGAATCGACCCACAATTTGTGAAGAGAGAGAGAGGGCACCTGGTTTCAATTATCACCATGGAATATGAGAGATACACCTAATTCTTATCACCCTAACACAGACAGGCTGCATCTTACGGAATGGTTCAACATCCCTTTCGCCGACAGTAACTCGTTGTCAACTTCAATCAACAGCCGTATCAGGCAGAGGTCAGGCCCAAACTTGACTTGCCTTCGGTTAACCATAAAGCAAGAATCGATAGCACACATGCTCACCAAAAGCTAGGTCGGTGTTGGAAAACTTCATCGGGTTTCAAAGGTTTGAACATGTAAGCTTGAGCCCCTAAGCCCAAGACTTACTCGCAGAGGCACTACAAGGTTCCGTATCAAAATCAAGACAACTTGCAGATTTTTGAGGTTTTAGTTAAACGCCAAGCAAAACCATCTAGATTGGGCCTCACCACCACCAAAGTTTCAGTACCACTACTTGTTACAACAGCCATACAATGGTCAGCATCGCAGCGAACCACCACAATCGAGATAAGAGCATAACCAGAATACTATGTTATGTTGATCCTGGCTCGTTAAGATCCAACGGTAATCACATCAAATTTACAATTTTAATACTCAGATCGTTCACCCTTGATTCAAAATGTAAAGAAGCATGCCATACTGCACGAAACTCTAGACTTCAAATAAAAGATATTGCGCAACTATATGGGAATATAACTCAAACAAAATGGTCAATGAGAGATCTCCTCATCTCGTCTACAATTGCAGTTGGTTGCGCATCTCTCAACTTGAAAACACTCTCAATCACAGACAACTCGGTTGCAGTTGTATCTGACCCACAGAAAGCAGTCCAGTCGTTGACGGTCATGCCGGCAGCAACAACTTCACAACCCCTGTTCACAGTTCCAGCAACTAAGGGCACCTGAAGAAGCGTGGATAGCTCCTCAAGGTCTTCAATAGATGTATGAGGATGGACCTATGGTATTGAATGTCATTAGCTGTAAACTTGGATTCTTTGGCATACTATAAAAATATTCAAGTAGCTAATATGAAGGTAACAAACAAGAGAGTTTACCAGGCCACCCCTGTTCGTGAAAACACAGTAGCTTCCCACAAGAATGTTTCCTGCGATTGTCTGTCTAAACACTTCAACTCCAAGGACATCTGCAATCAATTCCTCGGTTTCCTGCAGTTGGAAATCACATAAACTAATGGACTCCTTTGTAAGTTTCAGTAATATATACGTAAAGACAAACGTAAGACTTTGTAGATCAGAAAACAAATCAAGTACTTCATTTAACACAAACTGAAACAGATCTTGTACACTAACATGGCGGTCCACAATTTAGGGGAGATCTTGATACGCATAGTCAAGGCCCCGATAGCCAACTGAGCCAACACATGTGTCAGCCTAATTGCTTTTATCCATAAGGACTTAGGCATGACGATGTGGCATTTACATCAGCACCCAAAACCTCGCATCGGAGTGTATAACAACAACAACAACAACAACTAAGCCTTTTCCCATACTAGACGGGGTTGGCTACATGGATTCTTTGTTTCCACATATCCCTATCGTGTGTCATGTTAGCAGTTAACTCCCAATAAGCTAGATCATTCTTTATTGTTTCTTTCCAACACTTTTGTGGTCGTCCTCTACCTCTTTTAATACTTTCCAAAATTAGTTTTGTGGTCGGCTACATGGTGGTCTTCTTTCTATATCATAGTTTTTCCATGAAAGAGAATTTGTAAATGAAGTTACAAGACAGAATTCGTATTACCATACGAATTATTCAATCAATTTGCTGGTTCGGAATCACGACATCAGTAGATGTCACAGACGATGAATTGATAGTAAGTTCAATTTACTATTTCTTTTTCTTTCATCACGTTTGTTAGTTCTGTTTATAATGAAATGACTGAGAAATAAAAAGAAAACAAATAAAATTAGGACTAATTCTTTCAATTGGGCTTTTTTCTTATCATCGTATCTCGCAAAAACAGAAACTTAGGCAAGTGCTTTATAAACATATGTATAAAAAGAATGTATCTCATTTAGTTCCTTCATGCCTACTATAGCTAGTTATTTCTTTCCAACACTTTTGTGGTCGTCCTCTACCTCTTTTAATACTTTCCAAAATTAGTTTTTCTAACCTTCTTATAGGTTCTTCTTTTGATCTTCTTTCTATACGTCCAAACCATCTTAAACGATGTTCTCTCATTTTATCCTCTATTGGTGCCACTCCTAATTTGTTTCTAATAACCTCATTATGTGTACAGTCTTTTCTTGTATGACCACTCATCCATCTCAACATCTTCATTTCTGTCACAGACATCTTTTGTACATGTTGATGATTAACTGCCCAACACTCATAACCATAAAACATGGCAGGCCTAATTGCTGCTCTATAATATTTACCTTTTAACTTTAATGGTATCTTCTTATCACAAAGAATACCTGATGCTCCTCTCCATTTTAACCAACCAGCATTAATTCTATGTGTAACATCTTCATCAATTCTTCCATCACTCTGAAAAATTGACCCTAGGTATTTAAAACTTTCCTTTTGGCCCTCGCATTGGAGTGTGCTTCCAAGAATTTATAACTCCTTTTTCAGGACTAGAAAAGAATAAAATGCTATGGATGGTACCAGATGCTTCAATGACATGAAGTTTTCACATCCAGAACTTTCTAGATTGTGTGATTGATCATCTCTGATTCTTTATTTCTTTATCAGATTTTAGTTTTAGAGTCTATTCACCAGTATGACAAACATGGTCACTATGAATACACTTCTATACAAACTGTCACCATATAATTCTCCAAAGTTAAAGAAGAACGACATATATTATGCAAAAATTCTGCACTCTACAGTATTTCTGAAGTATACAGAAGCTCCCTGAATACGCCAAGGAAGGCAGAGAATGCACAACTATACGATGTATCATAGCATTGAAAAGAAACAGAGAGGTTTTCCCCATAACGTAAAGCAATTTGTCCAAGTCTATGTTTTGTTGTTCAACATGTGCAAATCTTTAACAAAATGATCATGACGCGCACCAGGAAACACACGCCTCTCTCCCACCACTCCGAAAAAGAAATAGTAAATTTCAAAGAGAAGAGGTAAAACTGAAACTGAATGAGAGGAAAAATAAAATGAAATCAATTGAAAGTGCAAAGTTTGCATGGTAAAAAGAATATTAATCTACTTCATCAATCAAGAAATATCTTATTCTTTTCTATGTGAAAGATGCATACCTTGTCTAGATCAGGATGGATAAGAGCAACATGATCATTGCAAGATATACAATTGCCTAAAGCAGATAACCTCTCTTCAATGCGTTGAACCACTACTTGATCAGGCAAACTATTCTTCAAGTGATGAAGCTCTGTGAACCAAGTATACGTACAAATAAGCAATTAACAGATAATGCACGGCAACATCATCAGATAATGTGTTCCAAATGTACTTGGTAAAAAAATTTGTAAAAAAATTTAGTCAGTCACTAGTTGTAGATGTAAAACTGCTTCCATCAAATAGATCGCATACATTGGGATGTACAACTATGCAATGAAGTTCTGCCACCAATTGTTGTACCTTAGGGTTGATAATAGAGAAGGGGACAGGGTATGATATTGACAGAAACTGTGAAGGATGATAATAATGTATTTAGTTAGCCAAGAAAAACTATCAATTGTTCTATACCAATACCCAACTAATGTTTGCCTACGATCTCTTTTCTTAAAAGTTAAAACACAAAAAGCTGAATACTCAAATACTCAATATATAAAGTAAGTGAAAATATCCTACATAAAACCCAAAACCAGCACCTTCAACTTAGTTAGTCTCTCTCTCTCTCTCTCTTATAGCCTCAGAAACCTAAACTTTTCCTGAGCCTTATGCTACACCAAATGAGTCGGTTAAAGGGTGCAACACAAGGACTTCCTAGGAGGTTTTGCATCACAGGATTATTCTTGCCCAAACAAGCTTAACTGCAGACCTCTAAGGATGTGCATTAATACTCTAGAAGGATCGCATCCATTGCCAAAAGATCCAACCAAGTTGTATGCTGGCTGTTGGCAATCAAACACAACCCTGCTCCTCTATCAAGCTTTGAAACTTGATATACAAGGATGACTTCTCACCATAGGCAGGATTTTCTTAGCCTTAAAGGAAAATTTATCTAGCTACCAGTTACCAAAGATGCTGTCTCTTAAAGCTGCATTTCAATTGCTGAGGGGTCCAACCTAAACGCCTACTGATTGACCATACATACACCAGGACGGCTTAAGCCACCATAAACATACAATTGCATGTTTAGTTTCACAAAACAAAGGGCACCGATCCTACAAGTGAAAGTTATAACCCAGCAAGACACATCCGAATTGGTTTCACTGTATAAGAAAGGATCCACACCACAAACGACAAATTCTGTGAGTGATGGCACATACAGCACAATAATGATCACCCTTCATTTTTATTGATTTTCTCTTTCTGTTTCACAAAAAAAATAGGCTATCATAGTTAAACCTGTGGAGAAAATTATTCATCCTATCAAGGCAGCAGTCAGATTTCACACAGTATATGACATGGGACTTTCCCTTCTCATAGGCAGAGGGAAAAACTACTCACCACTTCCAACATCATGTCCGTAAGCTCGGGAAGGTCTCCAACTGATGGTGTGTATCAGAATGTAAAAAAGTGGATGGCCTGATAGGCTGATACTAAATCACAATTACTTGGGCATGAACTCCTAGCAATCTCCAACTGATGGTGGAAGTAGTTTTATAAATGGTTGCCCACTAGGCACAATAGAATCAAATCAATAGAATCTCTCTCCCTCCCTCACCCCGTTCCTTCCACCCTCTGCGTTCTTCATATTTTCTTTCCCAAGTTCTTTTTCTGTTCTTTGCTCCCAAGTTTCTCTTTCTTTCTATTATTTTTCTAATCCAACTTGAGTCATTTTCTTTTTATTTATTCTCTTCAATTGAAATCACGCAACCTCCAATTACAGTAGGGTAATACTTATAGTTCAAAGTTGGGAGCTTCAAAACGTCTATGACATACGTAAGGCTAAGAACACATTGCACAATGATAGGAATCCAAGAGCACGCTGAGATAGGCTGGGCATTATTGAAGAATTTCATAAATAGTCTTCCAAACCAGTACCAATGCTCATTAATGACCCGGTTGACCATTAAATCAGGCTCATTGCCCTTAGTTCGCAGGATAACCATGTAGTGTTAGTTCCTAGGTGTTATTTCCAACTTGTTTTAATACCTATCATTATTGCTTTGTAATCTCTATTTAAGTCATTGGAATGAAACGAATTGTAGAGTTTTTGGCTTAAGCATTTTGTTGTTTGGAAGTATCTCTCATTCCCTTATCTCATCTAAACTCTAGTAGCTTGGGTTTAGTGGCGATTACCAGGTTCATTGTCCTTATCTGGACCGGTTGTGGCGAAGAATTTATGAAAGGCTAGAAATTGTTGCAACCAGAACGCCTAACAACCTTTTGGTTCACATCATTTGGTACTTTCATTGAGATCCAAACTCATTTGGTGCTTTCCTGAATTGGGCTAATAGGTGCCAACATAAAGTAGTGGCAGATTCGGTTGCAATAGGCCTACTAAGTTCAATCAAGCATAAACTCGAATTGGTGTATATGAATATAGGAGAAGTTCCTCTCTCCTATGTGGTTGTGATATGTTCAATTATTTTTCTTGCAGGCATGATGAATTCATCCAAAACAAACATGTGGAAGTTTTATCATCATAATGGAGATTGAAACTCCAAGAGCAACCCCACTATTTTCTCCACATAGTACCTAGGGTAGAATATTTTACTTCTTCAGTCATAGTTTCCTCTAGTTTAAACATAGTAGGTATTTGCTTATGTTGTCTCTTTCGGTAGTTAAGTGTACTAAGTCTCGAGTCATGTAAGTATCTTGGTAGGAAAACCTCATAACGAACAATGGAGAGAACTCTATGCATGCAACTGAATGGAGATCACCATAGCATGGAAATTTAAGATCACCAAGTGCGGGATTTGAGGACAAATCCTTACCAACCCTGAGAACATGATATGAATCCAAGAGCATGCACAGACAAGATGGGCATTCTTGAAAGATTTCATAATGGTCGTCCAAATCAGTACCAGCTAATCACTATGCTCATTAATCATCCGATTGACAATTAAAACCTCATTTCCCTTAGTTTGCACGATAACCATGTAGTGTTAGTTCCTAGGTGCTATTTTCAACTTGAATGAAATGAATTGCATAGTTTTTGGATGAAGCATTTTGTTGTTTGAAAGAATCTCTCTTCCTCTTACTCATCTAAACTTGGCTAGCTTAATTTAGTGGCGATTACAAGGTTCATTGTCCTTATCAGTCCTGGCGGTAGCGGAGAATTCCTAAAAGGCTAGAAACCATTGAAACCAAAATGCCTAAGTCCTAACAACCATTTGGTTTACATCATTTATGTAAGGCTAACAACACATTGCACAATAGATATCATAAGACATGGTTTTCAAGAAAATAGAGATAGTTCTTCAATAGGGTTAGCATCAACAAAACATGTTTCATTTATCATATATTACGGTTTAAAAGAATGTGAATGCACATAAGGCACTTCGGAAAAAAATGGAGAATGTGATAAAAGAAAAAAAAAACCTTGGTCAGTCGTAGTATGAGGCAAAAGGAGTCCATTCTTATTTCCTGAGAAAATGGTTAAAATTGATTCATTTAGATGACAAATACATTTTCTCCCAAGCAGCTAAAAGTATCCTAATCAAATTTGACATACCAGTACATAGTCGACCAACTATTCTTGTTCCAGCAATTGACGTTTTAATAACAGGAATAGCATCTGCAAGCTCTGCTTCAAAAGTGCTAGAAGAGACATGAAAAACACCAACAAGTTCCACGCATATCACAATAAAGTAACCAGAAAGAAAAGGAAAAAGGAATCCTTACACATAGATTAGCTTTCAAGAGTTGACCTATAAAAGTTTTCAGATCCTCCAATTGCCACCAAACAATATGCATTTGTTAACTTTGAAAACACTCCAATTTCACATGAATTTTCAAATTGGAGCCCTACATACAGGCAAAAAATAAAAAACAGTAAATACAAAATTCAAGAAGTTGGAAGTTTGGAACTAAATTGGTGCAAGGTTATACTACATAGTACATACAATAATCAGCAAATATTTTTATCAGTAGCTGAAGAATGAGAATATGACACAATGTTTTTGACTTACCCATCTCAGATTCTCAGGGGCTTCAAGTAATGAAAACACTTCAAATAATGATGAAGACAAAAAAATGATGCATCACAAACGAAAAGACGATAAAAGGAGTAGGAGTGATATAAGAAACAATAAGAAGATAAAAGCATAAGTAGAAGTGATATAAGAAACAAGGAACTTCTTTGTCAAATTCAAACTATTTCCAAGTTCATAATCATTTAACAAATACAAGTCTGCAACTTGTGTAGAGCTCCTTGATCTCTCGGTTCTGTTATCCCTTCCATTGCATATACTGCAATGAACACAAGATGAAACAACTAAGCAAGATTGCATGATCTTACATGCTTCATGTATCTACCTCACCTCCTTTTCTAGTTTTTTTTACGATGTTTTGTTTGTTCTTGTTCTTCTTCTTTTTGTCTTGGATTTAAATATCTCATAGCTTTAGATCATGTAAGAACCTGGATGCGTCCGTTCGTTTTAAAAGTAGAAGCTCTTTAAGAACTTGCTATTCGACATACCCAAACTCAGAACCAAATTTCAGCCTTACCCAGAAAATATCATGAAGACTATTAATCAAATAAGTTGCGTTCTTCTTGCAACCAATTCACATCGCCAAGAGGCCAAAGATCCATGAAAAGTTTCAGCATCAAGCCCTTGCAGCTGGCAAACTCCGTCATCAATTTTCAAAGAAAAAACTCATAGTAGGATGGCAATATACACATACGTCCGTAGTTAACAAATAAAGTTCCTGCATTCTTGCTTGAGAGTATAAGCTACTAACACTAAACAAGCACCCCGCTTTTTTCACAACCCAATCAACTTCCGCAGCGCTCTGAAACAATACACCCAATCAAAAGTAAACGAACGCAACAATAGACTGAGGATAAGGCATTGATTCTGCAAATCACAAGCTTTCCGCAATTTCAAGACAGCAATGTCCTTAGGATATCCTTTCAGCAAAAGCCCCAAATGAATAAAACAAGAAAGGCACACCAACAACACCAATTCTTAATTTGCATATGACAAGGAAGAATCACGGCTTCAGAAAAATCCGTAAGTCAAAGGGAAAGGGTGATCTTACTGGTAGCCATTATGGTTCAAACGATATAAGAAAAGTTCCGCAAAAAAAATCGAAACCCTGCATCAGCAAGCACAAAGAAAACCCTCGTGTATTTTAATTAATACTTCTCAAAAATAAGATAAAAGGTAGAAAGAGCAACAATAGGAATAAGAGCGTACGAGAACTCGGAGGAACGATTTACGAAGCTTCTCTGAAAGGAAGAACAGAAGAGGAATGCGCACGGTGCAGGAGGAGAGACGCGGCGGCAACGCCTGTGAGCTCGAAGGATGGGATTGCTTTCAGTAACCACGAGAGTACCCTTTTTACAACTTTTGGAGCCGGGTATCGTGGTATCCGATAACCCAACTCCAAATTCCCTGCCTTGGCCGTCACGTTTGGGTACCGTTAGGACTGCAACCACTACCAGGCCGTTCAGAACAAAACCGAACCGGGTCCGAGACTGGTAGAACCGAGTTCGGAACTGACCGAACTCAGAACCCTGGGTTCGATTACAGTTCATCTTACCCGAAACCCATTAGGGTGCGTTTGATCACTCCTTAATATAATTTAAAATTTATTATATCAAATAAATACATTAGTTTTATACACATGCACATCGATAATGACTCATAATTTTGGATTTTCTATTTGACCACACAAATTGTTGTTCTTAATAAATAACAACAATAATCAAGTCAGTTATATAGATTCTTTGTTTCCTTTTAATACTTATGTAGTTTTCCTCTTTTTTTTATTACTGTCACCGTCCAATTTCTTACATCTTTTTAAAGGAACTTTCTTTAATCATTTTTTCAGGTTTTCAAATAATCTTAAACAATCTTCCTTCATTTCATCATTTAGTTCCACTCTCTATTATCATTTTAAATATTTTTTATGAATCTAATAAGGAGGTAATTGCTTATTTACGTGCAATATCTTAAGTAGACTAATAAACAGTGACATTTACTTAAACGTTCTCATAATATAAATATAAAAAAATCTATGATTTGACATTCTACTAAACTAGAGGCCAAGAATATGGCAAATCGCAACGCTTTGTGATGCTCGTGGTCAAGTGAGGACATTTTCTTATATGGCAAAGGCTCTATAAGGAAAATTCTAGATCTTAGAGAGCCGTAGCCTTGAGGGCTGTGTTTAATTCGTGGTGTTAGGCCCTTTGTATTAGAATTAATGGCCTAGACCCACATTGGTTTGTAATCATAGCTCCTTATATTTGATCCTCGAGTACAATGGATGTTTGGGATTTTCTTGTAAGGTGGCATAGTGGTATGAGAGAGAAGGAGGCATTCGGGTTTTCATGAGTTAAATTTCCTTGGCCAACCTCTTCTTGACCCGATGTTTTTTACTCAATTGAGATTTTAAAACCATAGTTTCATAACAATAATGGGTTTAATGTTTGTTGCACAATATATTGAAACTACGAGCACGAGAATTGATGCCTAGTTCCTGTCAAATGACTCTAATGTTTGAGAGAAGAATTAGATTCACTTAGATTGAAAGAGTTCAAGTGTACACAGATGATACTCGGCAAGTAATACGATACATATAATGCATGTTGCTATCAGCAAGTAAGAGTAAGCACACGATCTTGTGCGCATGAGAGACAAGCTATATTGCGTACTAACATCCGTGGAAGCTTTATTTTAATGGCACACCAGAATGTAGTACTTCCCTAATTCGGCCTATTTTTTTCAAAGATAAACCACACTTGCAATTGTAGGAGCTTTTATAACATAACTGGTGGGAAGGCCTTTTTAATATGTTAGTGGCCCTACTTTGAGCTCCAGCAAGAGTCTTCATGTTATTTTTTGTTTTCCTTTTTTTAAGTATACATATATGTTCGGATATGTTTTCCTTTTTTACACATCATCATTTTACACACACACACACACACACACACACACACATATATATATATATATATATATGAGCAACTTAATGTAAACTTTTATACTCATGCCCTTTTATCTTTAGAAGGCATGAGTATAATAAGGGCATCCTTTCTAAATAATACTCATGTCCTTAAAAGTAAAGGATGGTTATCAGTATGTATGGTCAAAGGTGGGTTGCATCCAAGTTTCTATATATATGTTGTTTCTTGTATGCCTATGTTTGTTTATGTGAAACATAGGCGAATATATATAGTGTGTGGTATATGTTAGCAACATTACTTCAAAACACAAAAGGTTGGTTTTTGAATCAAGATTATTTTCTAAGTATACTTTTTACTTTTAAGTTCAAATATCAATATCAATCTTCTGAATCGTTGAGATTTGTTTCTATATGCCAACCTGTATCAAGCTTTATATTGATATATGTGATCTACAAACAAATCTCAAACATTCAATTTGAAAGATGAATGGTTGATATTTGAATTTTAAAAACAAAAGACATACTTGCATTTTTTGTAAATGTAATTAATTTAAAAAGCAAAAGGTGTTCTCTCTCTCTCTCTCTCTCTCTCTCTCTCTCTCTCTTTATATATATATATATATATATATATATATATATATATATAGAGAGAGAGAGAGAGAGAGAGAGAGAGAGAGAGAGAGAAGAGAGAGTGGCTCAGGGCATCGGCTAACCTAGTAGGGCTCTCGACTTGCGTGTTCTAGACCACAAGTTTGGCTGTTGGGGTGCCCATCAACTATACGAGGACAATATTGTACCCAAAAGAACAAATTATATGAAGATATTAAGAACATCCAAGGGTTTCAAATGGTGTGCTATTATCTGAGTTTTTGCTCAGTTATAACTATGGGGTTTTACGTAGACATGGCCAATCGGAACCAAACCGAGAATAAGTTCTAAACCATCCAGATTCGAAAAAATATTTCTTTTTTGAATTTTGATAAAAGAATATTAAATTTTTTTATGAAACTAGTGGTTCCAAACCTCCAATTCCAACATAAAATTTACGGCAGTGCCATGGATTAATACCGCTTATATGGATCAGGTAAATTTTGTTATTTCTAATTCTGTGGGCTTCACATACACACACGGAGGGTGTGTGTGTGTGTAAGGTTTCTGCATTTCTTGGATCTGAACCAAGTTTGAACCATTAGATCCTTAAGGCTTACTTGACTCATTCACAAACATAGGCTCACTTGACTCATTTCTTGAAAAAAGAAAAATCCTTTTATTATATTCATTCTCTCAAAAGTAAAGCATATACATAAATGTATATGTGTTAGAGGTTGCATAATCTAATCATATATATATATATATATGTGTGTGTGTGTGTGTGTGTGTGTGTGCTTGTATGTGTACACGTGCGCATGGGCTCCACTAGTCTACTTTTAGTTGCTTATTGCAAGACTTCAACAAATCAAACATGAACAAGCTCGGATGAGTAATACCAAGTGGAGGTGCGAGTTGCTCGGTTAGTTTACTAGCCCTGCCCACAACGCGAACTTGAAATTCCTTCTCTTCTATACATATATATATACATACATATATATACATGCATATATACACATAATATATATTCAAAGGCCACAACAGTGTTAAAGAGCTTTGAATAGGATTGGTCGAAGAACTTGGTCCGCACCAACACAACTGACATGGAGACAAAAGAATAGAAAAGCAAACAACAGAAAGCAGAGTGCATGTCGACTGTGATTGGATAATGCAATAATGATATATCTTAAAGCTCTATTTTTTTTATCTTTTTAGTGGTTCGATTGTGGACCTTTGTCACATGTAGGAATACAATTAAATACATAATAAACAAACTAATATATATGTGGAAAGAGACAAAGAAAGTGAGTGAGAGTGATAGGATCCTCTTCATCATTGATGTTGCTAACTTGTGATCAATGTTTTTTAGGGACAAAGCGTAGTTTATTTTATTTTTTACAAAAACCCTTGCAAATTTTCAAATTAAGCTCTTTGTTAATAAGATCAATTTTTATTTATAGAGAGAGAGAGATATTGAACCTTGCTCTACTCATTGGTGTTCATCATGTTTGTTCATTTTTTTAGAGAATATGTGTAATAACAATATTTTTTGTTTTTTAAATTATTTTAATTTTTAAAAATATACTTATACCATCAAAAAGTAATAAGTGAGTATGTAACAAATAAACATCTAGAACATTTTTCGGAAGTCAGATCACTTTTGCTTTTTCTGGACGTGGGATTCTGCACCCACGAGTCTGTTGGGACTGCCATGGCAGGACCACCGGGCAACGCGGCTCGACCGTACGTCCTTGCTTGCCTGTACTGTTTGTTCCCTGACATACCACCAAACAAATCGGCTTTGATTTGCCAGTTGTGTGTCTCCGCAGCTGCCAACTGGACACAACACGAAAATTGTCATGAACGCGACCCGAGCAAATTCGTCTTCGTGTCCACGAAGGTACGGTTTGGCTCGACCTATTTTTGATACGAGCAACATTCAACTGACGTGGAAGCGATACAACAAAGTCCATCTTTGTGTCAATCCAAAGAAACATAATAAAGATCGTGTCGTTCTTGTGTTGGCCTGTTTTCAACACAAACACGAAATGACATGAGACTAGGACAACCCAAAACATTCAATTGTCATCCTTACCTTTAGATAATAAAGCAAAAAATTAATTGGATTTTCATCTGAATTTGGAACCTAACACGAATTGAAAATAAGGTTGAGATCAAATGAATCTGATTCAAAACAGAGTCCATGAACAATATGCTCAGATTTGGATTTTGGATACAAGTAGGAAGAATTTTGGCATCAGGTCCTGCACCAACCAGTTCACATTAACTTTGTCTTAATTCTATTTCAGTTGTAACAACTACTCAATTCTGCAAGAACAGTCATGGCTAGGGTTGACAACCAATTCGGGTAGGTTCCAGTTTGAGTGTTAAACCATCAGCAACCCGAAAAAAACCACTAAAAAGAATTAAGATGAAAAAAAACCGGTAGTTCTACCCGGTTTTGATTTCATGAAAGGTGGAACCAAATCTGAACCGAACCGAATGGTCTATGGTTATTGTGTATCTACTTTGGCCGGTTTCTGTCCCGGCTAAGCTCCAGTTAAAATTGCCATCGTTCCAGAAATGAAATCAACTTTTAAACTTTAACAAGAGCAACTCATGTTCAACTAATCGAGCTCGGCTGATGTTCAGTTCATGCGGCTCAAAGAAGCCAGCGAGCCAAACTGAAGAGAACTTTGAGTTGGCAAATCCGGATCAGGATCGAGATCTGATCCATTACCGTGACGATGGCAAACCCGTAATGTACAAACCAAGTTTTCTCCTGTCACACCAAACATATAAACGAGGAGGGGAGCTGGTTCTCTCTCTGTGTGTGTGTGTGTGTGTGTGCGTTCGCCTTGCAGTCATGAGAAAGAGGCAGCCATTGCCGAAGCTCTCCCTCCGTCACGTGTGGACGCTGAGGCACGTGTGGCATATCCTCCGTTCCTTCTCGAAAGCAAGGAAGGCCCTCGCCCAGCACCTGCACGGTACCCGGAAGGAGAAGCGGAGGGCCATCGTTGCACGTTCTCACCGCCCTTCGTCGCACGTGCTTCCCATCCCGGACGCTATGGACGTTCGCCAGGGGTGTTTAGGTAAATAGTCTACAACTAAGGACAGTTCTGTCATTCAGGGATTTCACTGTTTTTACTTTTTATTTTTTCCTTTTTCTTTTCTTCTTTCATTTTGGTTTGGGTTGTAAGCGGAGTCTAATTTCGGTTCAATTTTTTTTTTTGTTACCCCTCTAATTTGTTTGTTGTTCTTAGATTCTCAGTGTTAATTGTTCTTTTCTTTTTTTCTCCAATGGGGAGGTACAGAGAGATGCACAACCGGCCTATCGAACTCGTGACATTGAACTTGTGAGTCGACCCCTGACCAGAGGACTGACTGCAAAACAAGATGAGCTGCTCGTTGTTCTGGCTTGTATGAAGTCGACTTGGTCTCGTCTCTGAGCTTGAGAAGGAAAGCTACAACTGAGCTCACATAGATGCAACATGTTAGCTCTGAACTCCTGGCTCATCGCGGCTGGGTTTGGTTCAAGGTTAACTTAGTTAAGTATGTAGGGAAAAACATGCCAACCCAGTTACTGGTAGATGATTATTCATGTCTTTGATATGATAAAATTTGTATTTCTACAATAAAAATGAATTAAAAAGGCAATTTTTAACTTAAAGTGTACGAGACTTTCAGCTTCTCCATGAAAAACATGAAAATTAAGCTTTTATGATTAAAAAGCTCCAATTTTTATGTTTAAAAACAAGGTTTCCCCATAAACCGGCCTAGCTGTGCTTGGTTCACAACTCTATTCAAACACACACAATATATATATATATATATATATATATATATATATATATATATATATATATATATATATATATAATGTTTTTAATAGATGAGTCGCCATAGGTATATTATAATATTTCTCTATAACATATGATATTACTCAAATACTTGTTTCACATTTTTTTATTTCAAAAAACTTTACTTTTATGTTTGTTTCTGAAAATGTTATTTGATGGATGGGCCCTCGCTTGTGGAGCTAAGATTGGTTCTATAAACCACGGTTAAGTTCATGAGCTAAGATACATATTTTTGCCCCACCCTAAACAGTTTGATGGATTGTTTGCCTCACCAGAAAGAACTCTCTTGCGGGTCACATGAATAAAATGGTAAAGTAGGGTTACAAGCGATTGAATTGTATTCCCAGTGCCTTTGGTGAGTGTCAGATCCACATTGTGACGGGTTCAAAATTTGGAAAATTTTCAATCAAGTATCGAAATTATAAAAAATACTTGAAAATTTTTAAAGCCTGCCCCACTCAAACCTGAAGTTCACTCTATCGTTGTATGTCTACTAACTTATCGTTGTATGTCTACTCCTAACACTAATTTCTCCAACCCATTTTGTCTCTTGTAAACATAGAACATGAATCTTTCTCGGAATAATAGTATCTACCACCTCCATTAGCTTACTAGATAATGTTCCGCTATTCTAAGAACCAATACGAATCTTATTATCTAGGACTAGCTTCCTTACCCCCCGCATCCGTCTATAATCAAAATGTAGAGACCATCTATGCAAATTATTCACTACATTTAGGCGACAATGTAGTGGGACTAACTTCTTTACCCACACCCGTCCATGATGTGGGAACCCTTCTGCTATTGATTCACTATATTCGGGCGAAAATGTAGTGGCCATTGCTTACTTATTATTGCATTCGGACTCTACAACACTTCGTTAGGCGGGGACACCCCAAAGCAATGCTTATAATTTTTGTAATATATGTTATAAAATCCGACAAAGTTTTACGTTGGTTGTCGGAAGCCTAACACAACCCTCTCATTTATTCGGACTTGGGACCGGCGATGCAAGGGTGATCCCTTCCATGGGCGGAGTTATATATATATATTATTACCAAGTTGGGTCTGAGATGACTGACTGAGATGACTGACTCGGACATGACTCAAGGTGCTTAAATCTTGACAAAGACAAGAATTTTTCGGATCAGATTGGGTCCAAATTCGCGACCCTCAAATTAGACCTTAGGGATGGGAGGGAAGGAACTTGTATGTTTTTTTTCCTTCTTTTGGTCACTATGTGGAGGCTGAAACCCGATGCAAACCATGAGTATGAAAATCATAACCTTTAACTTGTTGGACGACCTCCTAACCAGGTGAGCTATTGCTCCTCGTGCAAGAAACTCATATAGGTTACCCACGGAAATCTTTCCTGAAGAGGAGGCTATCAGCCCTAATCAGTGACCGGAAAAGATGAACACCAAAAGGATGTACTGAGAAGAAAACAATTCGCAGCAACAAACTTCTTTCTTTGGAACAGAGAAAGTACATACTAGCCACTGATTAGAATCAATATTAGAACCTTATATACATATAAAATGTGAATATATATATATAAAGTTTCTATACTTATATGGAAATAAATCTTCACAAGTTTATAGGTTTATATATATATGAGTTTTATAACTTCATATACATATAAAATCTGAATGGTAGATCTAAATAATCTGATGACATAATGCAGTGTATATAACAAAACCCTTAAATAAGCAGAACTATGGTTTAGAACTGAATCAAACTGGAACTGACGGTTTGGTTCTGGTCGTATTCAGTTCTTTAAAAGTTGAGAATCGAGACTAGTGGTTTGATTCAAGGTTGAGGCTACAACCGAATCATGAACAACCCAAATGTCCTTCCTCATTCAACATGATCAATTGAATTATTTTCAAAAGTAAAAAACTTGATGAAGTGAAAACCTTAGGTCTAAACTGTTGTTATGAAATCAATTCAATTGAAGGTTTTGCTTTTCAAAATCCTTGCACATTTAAATACCATAGTGAACTCAATTATATGAGAAAAAAACTAAACATGACAAGGCTTTAAAAACATGTACAAAGAGCTTCAAACTCCTTCAATGTGTTTGATCGTTTGCCATTGATCCTTTAGAACTCTAAGAGCCGCTCCACCCTCGCCACGTCTTGGCTGAACCGCTTTGCCTACTTGAGTGTCAGCCAAAACGAACTCAAGGCACCAGGCGGGTTAGACATGATCGATTCCGGCTTTTTCTGGAACCAAGAACCCGAACTGAGCTGGTTCCACTTCTGGGTTTGGTTCTAGTTTGATGCTTAAACCGCCTAAAACAAGGAAAAACTATTAAAAATTAAATTTAAAACATAAAAAATATGAAGTCATCAATTTCAAACCACCAATTCCGGTTTCAGCCCGATTCCAGTCCTATAGAAGGTAAAACTGACACTGAACTGATCCTTGGCTTCAGGTTCAGTTTCAGTTCTGATTCTAACCGGTTCCTAGCTCGATTTGGTTCCAATTAAATCATGTCTAACTCGGGTCATTGAAGCAATATGGAGAGGATCCACCATACCAGCACAATTACCAAAAGAGGATGTTCAGAAGACTCCTACAAGATATATTCTTGACAAAAAATTATATATACTCTATACAAATATTGGAACCAATCAGATTCTTTCATGATTTTCTATCATCAACTTAGCTAATTTCGTGAAGCGTATAACTACAAAATTTGACAGGTATCAATCTTTTAACTTAACACCAACTTATAAGCGGACCCCTAGCCAAGCAAAGCTAAAACAAATATAAATGTCTCCGGTAGTCATAAAGTCGATAACCATAAATATAAATATCCCACTTAGCCATGTCCGGTTTCATGTTATCTGGAACCAAACCTTCCTTCTCTGAGATGGTTTTGGGTCCGGTTTCGGAATCGCCATGAAACTGCTAATTTTTATTTTAAAGATAGCAAATGCATCATCTGAAAGTCAATCTCCCATCAACTTCAACGTTAAGGCCCTCCCTATGGTTGAGCTACTTATGAGTTTGTGTTAATAGGTACTAAAATATACATATACAACCTATTTAGTGGTGGTTTGAAATCGCCAGTTCCGGTTTTGGACCAATTCCTGAATACCATGAGCCATAAGAGGGGAGGGGGTGGCGTACGGTTCCGGTTCGAACCACCGGGTCGGTTCCAAACCGGCCATGTCTAATCTCACTTATTCATTTTGCAAGTCAAACAAAACATGAGGATCCGTTTCGTCACTAGCATTACATCAAGCTGCTTTTACGATTAACCTATAACCAAGGGGTACATTTCGATAAAAAGACGCCATAGAAGAGCAATTGGTCAACGGATCGAACTTCGTGATGATTTCTAGGTGGTGACACTATAAATAAGAAATTACATTCTACCACGCACAATTATTTATGTAGGACAATTGGTCAAAAGATCATTTGACATACATTCCGTGTATCCCAATCACTCACGGAGCCACAACTCTCCTGCCTGGGGAGTCGATTCCAAGGAAACTTCAAGTGTAAGGTGCCGAATTCGATACCGTAGGCGTGCACATCTGATAAAGAATTCTGCTTAACCTGAGACTGCCTTTTATTCAAAAATAAATAGGTTTATTGCAAGATCCATAGCATTTGAGTCCCTATGAAAAAAATTCATGGACAGAAAACTAGAAATATGCACCATTATTACACGAACTTATAGAAGATAATATACTATATTTGTAAAATAATCAAAGATACTATTACTGGTAACCTTATAATATGTTAGGTTCCACATAACGAAGTACTTGGCAAATTGAAATATATGCCTGTTCAAAGGTTTCATTAAAACATGTCACACTTAACTTCAACATTGCGCATTAGAACTAATAAGTAGTTAAGACAGACACGTTTGATCATAATAAAGTTTCCTCTCTCTCTCTCTCTCTCTCTCTCTCTATATATATATATATATATATATATATATATATATATATATATATATAAACATATACATAGAGAGAGAGCATAGCCAATGCACACAACCATCTATGCTCAATCCACTTTATCATCTCAACCGTTTGATCTTTGAGATGAAATAAGGTGATAAAACAAAAAACATTTAAATACAATGTACAAAAATACATTAATACTTGTTACTTTTTTAATTCAAATCTTCATTGTTGTTTATACCAATCAAACGGTAGAGATGTTTAAATAGATTTGAGTGTAGATTGGTATACACATTTACAATTTTTCACATATATATGGTATATTAGTTGTATAATGTTTTTTAGTGCATAATCTTACATAAACATCTCCATGGTTCAATCTTTGAGATATAGGGTATAAAAATTCAACAGTATTTTAATTCAAATCTCCATCGTTAATCTAAAAGATCGAACTATGAAAATGTTTTTATAAGATTATGTATCAAAATATATTATGCAACTAAGACTCTCTCTCTCTCTCTCTCTATATATATATATATATATATATATATATATATATATATATATATATATAGCATTCTTACCTTTGCCCAAAAAATAGTTTCTCTTCTTGTTCATAAGAGAAACGTGACATCATAATCTAGTTGAAGATATCAAGGTGGATTTAACATATAAGGAAGGAAGGAATATGTAATGAGGCTATCAGAGTAAACTTGGTGTAGAACTAATCAAAAGGTAAAATGGGTGAGGAACTGATAAAAGATAAATGAGCAAGAGAAGGTTGAAGAGGTTTGGACATTTTGGAGATGCTCTGGCTAAAAATGGAGCTTTAGTGAGAAGGTGTTGAACTTAGATATTAAACAGTTTAAAAGAAACAAAAGTATTCCCTAAGAGTGCTGAAGGAAATGGTAGGTCATAAATCTGATTTTCTTTTGTAGGTAAATGCTATTGTGGCATAGATTGAGCACCACGTTTTAAAACAACTAAAAATTCATAGCCAATCCCACTTAGTGTGAGAAAAGTGTTCAGTTTTGGTTTTAAGTTTTAAAAATTTAGTCACTTACTAGTCCCTTTCCTAGTGAATGTTCATGAGAAATAGATTTAAAAGAAAAAAAATGCATGTTGTTTGAGTGACATAAACCTAACTGTGGTATGCAGCCAACTCCAATAGTTTCCACATACACACCTAACTCGTAGTTACTTGACACCCTCTTATGTTACACTTTATCAGATGATTTGTATCATCTGCATGATCGTACGAACGACACAGATCTTTATATCAATATCAATACGAAGATCGATAACATTTAATGCGTATTCATGTGAATTAAATGTGATGTGAGATGGGTTACATCATCATTACTATTGTCTAATTGATCGCATGAATGTAGTGATAGTCAAGTAATGTTTATCATTAAATGGTGTCTAGTAGGTCTCACTCTTTCTCTCTCTCTTTATATATATATATATATATATATATATGAGTGATTGAATATGCATACCATTGACATTGCTTACTCATACTCTATCATTGATTTTCGAGTAAATGAGTGTAACAACATTATCCTTCATCCCTTTTTTGAATATCCTAAAAAAATTTAGAATTACACTAATGCTACCAAAAAGTAATCGATAGGCACAAATGTCAGACAAGATATGGTTTTTCATATATACATATACATATATATATATGTAGGTGCACACCTACATGTGTCTATTATATATATATATATATATATATATATATATATATATATATATATATTACATGCACACATACATACATAATATACACATGTGTATTAATACATTACTTAAAGTACATCTGAATGAAGATTTATGAAATGATATTCAAATTAACAATCTGTCACAAAAAGCTACACTTAGCTCTATGCTCTTTTGAAGTATATTTGTAAATTACCACATGAGGTTGTCAAATAACATTTGTCTCCATACTCCTGTCAGTGAGCGCAATAAACCATGACTTTCTGGCTAGATTGTCAAGTCAGAAGAAGCTTCAACTTTGAGGTCACGAGTTCAATAACCTGGAGCATGCAACTTTGGCAACACTGTATCTAATCCCAGTTAGTCTATCAGGGAGAAAAAAAATATCTGTTGGTGAATCAATAATGACAGGCACCATAGGTCGCATGTTAACCAAGCCCACCTAACAGGGCTCTCGACCTCACAAGATGCAGGGTGTGAGTTCGATCTCTCAGGTAGGCAGGCATATCTACATATATGTAAAGTAAAGTAAAGTAAAGCTTTTTTCAGGTGGAGGAGCTTACGTTTGCTCATTCAGCTCGGAGTTCATGTAAGCTTGCGCTTATGATTGGCTAGGACAACTAATTAGAAGGACAGTTAGACGTCGACTGTTTCGGGTAAATCAGAAGCTGCAGTTTCAAACCGTCAGTTTCGGTTTTCCTACAACCAGGATCGGGCCAGTTCTGGTTCTGGTTTGAGGCTTAAACCGCCAAGAACGGGAAAAAAATCATTAAAGCTTTGAAATTAAAAAATTTAAAAGAGTATATGGTACCGGTGGTTTGGAACCACAGGTTCTAGTATTGGTCCAATTCTGGTTCCATGAAAGGTGGAATGAGAACCGAATTAGGTGCTTCCTGGTTCTGATTCCAACTGGTTCCTGTCCTAGTTCAGTTCTGGTTGGAACTACTGGAATGGGTCCATGTCTACTGGAATCGGTTCTGCTTCGATTTGTTTTTTTTCAGCTTGTTTATAAACTCTATCTGAAAATGAAAGATCAATAGTTTTAATACCCATCGTCATTATATGAAACTTTAATTACACTTTCACAACGAACCATGAGTTGCTTGGTTATGGTCCAACTGACGAATTATAAGTTATTCAAATTGAAGGTCCCAAGTTCCATGCCCGGAGAATGCATATCTGGTAGAGGTCAGCTGATACTTAATTACCAGAAAACTCTAATTATTATAAACCTTCATCATTATATTAAAGAAACCATTGTGTCAAGCAGCTAAGCATGTTATACTTTCAATGTAGCTCACCAACAATTCCCCCCAACCTCAACTTTGGATCACTCGGCCCATCGCCAGAGGCCCCGCCGGGTCGAACCCCCTTGTTATCAGGTCGAGCATGTAAGGCACAGTAGTCATGTCTCCATAGAGGGTCACCTCAAAAGATGATTTATTATCATGAAAAAGAAAATAAGTTTCAACATATTCTTCTTGCTCTTTTAAATGGTATCAAGTGGTTGTTTGAGGTAAGGACTTTAATAATGAAATAATTATTTTCTAATAAAGAGGGAAAAAGATGTTATGCTTCTAAGAATCCCTTTAAAAGCAGTGGATTGACTGTGAGGGTTGCATATTGTTGGGCCTACCATTTTGATTACAAGTTAAATATAAGGGTTAGTCTTAGACTCAAACTGACCTGCATTATTGCCTTTTGATTTAGATATTGATGTATATATTGGGTATGTAAACAAAATTAAATCCATTCACTATAGAAATATTTATTTGTTTAACAATCAGATTCCAGAGTCAGATCCAACAAGTTCTACTTCTAAGAGTCCAAATGAACCTGTTTTTACACTCCAATGTATGGGTCGTATTCACGCAGGAACATTACCATTATTGAAACCAATTAGTTGAATCATACATTAATTCTTTTATTGATTTCGAAATATGGGATTTAGGTAATCCGTTTTACAAGTAAATAACAGTGAGGGTTAGATTTGAATCAGGGTTCAGATGTGAAAACTGGAAATGAATCCAGACCTGGATCCAATTAACAACAGGATACATCCTCTAATCTAGCAAATTGGATCCAGGATCTTGAGATGCATTTGAAAACCCTGGTTTCAACTTCCCAACACCTGATCCAGAGACTAAGCGGGCTTTTCTATACCATTTAAAAAGTCAAAAGGGCGGTTCTCTTGTTTAAATACATTATCCTGTCAAATAGTTTACTTTTCAGACTTCCAATAACCCTTTGCTTCAACACCTTGCTTAAACTGCTCCTCTCCACGTCCTGCCATCAAGAAATAACAAAAGGAAATCCGTTTCTTTTTATGTAATAAACTAGAAACACAAAGTAGAAAGCTACCTTTTCTCTACGGCTTTGTGGGCGAATACTAAAGACAACTTACAAATTTTTCACAGACATCCTTGGTTGACGACTACCATCTCCTGCCAGTTATTCAATCTAACAGGTAGATTTTCTTAAGGTTTTGTAATTTTCCTTTATGTTTCCTGGTCTATATCTTCTTTGAAGTGCTTGTAGCGTAAGATTCAACGTTCCATCTTGAGGTTTTTGCCTATCTTGTCACGTCCCATTGGAAATCTTTATGTTGGTAGAGATTATATCTGTAATCTATTTGAATTTATGTACATCTGCTATGGTGGTGGTTCATGTTTGTGCTTATCCCACATGAATGATCACGATATGTTTGTTTTGATGCAGAATCTTGAAGCTTTTTGGTTGCAGTGCGCCTGATTTTGTTTGGGTTTTGGAGCTGAGAAAGTTCAGGTTTCGGATGTCTCTGGGTGTTTGCGTCCCTCTCTCCCTGCAGGAAATGGATAACCAAAGGGTGTTTGGAGGTTCAAATAGCATCTCTTTTCAGGATTTTAATGTCCACCAGAATCCCAATTTTGAGCCTAGGCAGCTGTGAAATATGGAGAGCTATATACCACCTTCTTCTTCTTCGTATGAGCTTATTGGTCTCACCTATCCCACAGAGAACAATTTTCCCTCTCTTGAATCTGTTGTGCTCTCTGATGACCATTTATCACAGAGGAGTATCATGAATGTTCAGCATGAATCGCTTAGTAGTTTTGGTCGGCATCAACTTAGTTACAATCCTTTGATGGCTCCATTCTCAAGCAATTCAATGCAAATGCCCGGCTCAAAGATGGTTCAACCTGAAGTTTTCCCTAATTCCAGAAGGCAGAATGAACTCCAAAACGGCTCTCCGCAGTGCATGTTAGACTTAAGCCCATCCAATAGCGGCTTAAACTCAACAGGTGGCCCTATTAATGAGTTCAACCAATGCAATAGTGGTACTGAAAGGAACAAACTCAATCAGAATCTAAATACATATGTGGACCTTGCTAGGAGAAGCTATCATGCGATCAGGAAGCCGGAGAAAGTGGAAAATAAACCGAGAATTGTTTATGATTCACCTTCCACATCTTTGTCTCCATCATCGGTCAAGAGCAAAACTCGGATGAGATGGACTCAAGATCTTCATGAACGGTTTATTGAGTCTGTAAAACGCCTCGGTGGTGCTGAGCGTAAGTGGAATGGTCTATGAGTACATATCTTTATGTGTAAGCTTTTTATTTTCTAAAACTTAGTGATTCACACATATGGGTATATGGATCTTCCATTGGGAACGCAGATGCAACCCCAAAAGGAATCTTGAAGCTGATGAACTCAGATAGTTTGACAATCTTCCATGTAAAAAGCCATTTGCAGGTTTTAATAGCATCTCATCTCTGTTTTCTTGGATGCGTCAAACAATACTCCTGATGTGATTATGAAACTAAGAGGTTGTGCCTGCTGCAGAAATATCGAATGACGAAGGTCCCCTTGGATTCTACAACAGGTAAAGCAAAGCATACCATTTCATCAATATCTGCTCTATTGCTCTTATATATTCGGTTCTTCCCTTTCTAATTTTGCGTTAAGGGTGTAATTGGTGTCCATTGATACACTAAATTGGAGAAGCGTACCAATATTGGCACATACAGAAAGGAATCATTGTTATTTTACCAATTCTATAGGCTGATTTGGATTTCCCTCATTTGACCCTTCCAGAGGATAGTGTGAGGAAAATTTTGGCCTGGTTTTGGTTTTGGCTCCAGAGGATAGATCTGCATTGGTGTATTTGTTCCTGTCTAAATTATCATGCTATGGTACAAGGAGGTGTATTGAACCTTCTGATAGGAAATGTATTGAGCCTTCTGATTGAAGATGTAATTTGAAAATCACATCACAGAAAGTTCACGACTTTTCTTGAGCTTATTGTTTCTGTGACATGCATTAAATGCTCAATAGTGGATTGTGACGGGATGTGCCATCTATTCTAATTGATTGACACGGTTTGACAGGATGTACCATTCATTATTGCTTATTCTGGTTACTCTTCTTGAGAAAATGAACCTGTATGTTCACAAATCAACCTCCACATCCTATCACAATATTTATCCACTGTTGATGACTACTTGATCTTGTTTCTAAATTAGGAGAATGATGCATGATTGTTGTCAGCACTTGTCCTATTGGCCATAATGAGTGGGTGATTGCGGTATCAACATAAAGCCACTGGTATATTTTTACTCAGTTAAATGTAATAATGAAAGACTACTAGTTGTGCGACTAATCACAGTGAGTAAAAGGCATTAATTGAATAAAGAAATGCTATTTGTGGGCTAAAAATATATGGCAGATCGCCTCTGCGTCCATTCATGCATATACTTTATGCTACTTCTATTTTCGTGATGAAGTATGATCATGTAAAAACAATGCAGAAGTTGAAGAATTTACTGATAGGGTACTTTGAATGTATAATAATCTCCAAAACTGAGTATAACAATGAAAGCTATTTACTTATTTGAGAAGGTTTGTCTGTTTTGGGCCTTAAGTTTACAGACATGCCTTACAGCTCCTTCAGTTATCACAATGATAAGCATATTCTATAAATTAGGAACATTTTGTACTGATTCATTTTAGTCTAAATGTGACATCTACCGAGGCTTAAAATTAACTGTAGTTCAATTAACCTTTTGACACGTTCAATAATGGTCTGCAAGTAATGTTCAGAAATATTCATTTGCTATCAGTTTTCCTGAACTAGGCTAAATCATCTATATTCTACTCTATGAAAATGTGCCATATATTCTGATTGATTGAGATTAATCTCGTTTGAAGTACATGTTGCTTCATCTGTATTTGATTGTGGAGGGAGCTTCAGACACACTGATAGGATGAAATACTCCATTGCAGTTACTTAGAAATGCATTTCTTATTGCATGATGTTATGAGCTTGAGGAAGTTCAGATTTACTGATTAATGCTTATTTTTTATTGAATGGAGTACAAGAGGCTTTTCAAAATTCTATGTTCAGTTTCAAGTTTGCTTTCCTTTATTGGTAAAGAACCTTTATTTTCTAGAAATAAAAGCATGCAATATTTTAAACTCGTATTATTGTTTTTATATGAAAGATAATCACATAAAGTTTCTATAGTGACAAGAATCAAAAGGATGATTATGCAGTCCAAAGTCGAGGATTTCTTGTGTACTCTTTTTTGTTCTGGATGAACCATTCATGGTTGTGAGAGAATATCTATGTGTCGAAGAGATATACATAAATCTTCATTTTTCATGTGTGGTCAGTAATTTTCTTGCTCTACGGTATTGAGCTCATCATGTAATCCAGCAAGATCCTTGTAAATATTTGAATTCCTTCCAAGGCCTTTCAAGCTCTTACGAATATCCTTGTAAATCTGTCAGAATTCTCTCTCTCTCTCTCTCTCTCTCTCTCTCTCTCTCTCTCTCTCTCTCTCTCTCTCTCTCTCTCTCTCTCTCTCTCTCCCTAGCTTGCTAAAAGCAAATCATACACCTGTAGATGCTTTAATTTCTTTTACAGTCAGACGGTACTCATGGATAACCTATGCTCCATTTTCCAGCACTTTAATCCATTCTCAAGCTTATGGCTGCTTAAATAAAGTAAAGCTTAACGAAATTTTCATTATGAAAGCTATATTCGCTCTTGCCTAAGTTGGTCATGGCCTCTCCTTTTCCATAAATCTGGTCGTGATTCATACCTCAGGGCAGCATATACCGACCTTACATAATTCAGTCATCGATGATGTGCTTTCTTTATTGCAGATGGATCTGGTGCAAGTGCCTCCAGTCATAGCATGTCACTAGCTGATGCCAAAACGTAATCCAGTTCATAATCAAATTCTATATATATTTTCCTTTTCTTAATGGAATTATTACCTTCTTATGACAATGTGCTTAATTATCTAAATGTCATAATAATGATGATACCATTGACATTTATTCATATACAGTCCGAAGCAGATCAATGAAGCTTTACAGCTGCAAGTGGATGTCCAGAAATTATTGCATGAACAGCTAGAGGTTAGATTTCTCATGATACTCTTCTTTGTTATCAAGTGCAAAATTTTCTATATGAAGATTCATGTGGTGCTTATTCAGATGCAAAAAAATCAGCAAGTGCGTATTGAAGAGCATGGTAGGTTCCTTCAGAAAATGTTTGAAGAACAGATGAGGTGCATTAGAAGATTGATTGAGTGTCAGGAGGAAGATGGTGGTTTGGATGACCAATCAGCTGTTATTGAGGAAGTCGAAGAATCAAGGAAAGATGAAAAGTCAGACTTGTAGATCAGTCTTTTATTTGCGCACTTATATTTTAGATGGGTGATTTTTTTATATTGGTCATGGTCTAGATAACGCATGCTTGTAAGTGTACTCTTTTGCCATTCATTTATGAGTGTGGCTTGTTGGAAAATGTGATTGCGCAGTGGAGATTAAAAATCATAAACATAAATAAACATTAAATAGGAAAAACATGGGAGTTCGAAGGAGGGGGCGGACCTCCAATGGAGGCCGCCCCCCCTCCCCAACCCCTCTCTTTCTTAATCTCAACTTCTTAACCCTAATACAACCTATCAGCCCTTATATAAGGAGCTGTAAAACATAAAATGATCAAAATACCCTTAATACAGAAAAATACCAAAATGCCCTTAGTAATGCGGATAATTACAATAATACCTAAAAACATCAGAAATTATAAAAGTAACACAAAGAACACTAGATATGCATATTCTTAACACCCCCCTCAAGTTGGAGTGAGATACTTCAAACTCCAAACTTACCAAAAATTCTTCATCTGTCTGCAACGTTTTTCATTTGTTTTCATGACTGATCTGATCTTCAACAGCTTCTTTGGCTGCAACATCTTCAATTCAGCCTTCCTAGCTGATGATCTCAAGCAACATCTCTGGTTGTAATATAAACTTAGCCTTCCTAGCTAATCATCTCAAGCAGCATCTCTGCAACATCAACTCAACCTTTCTGGCTGATCATCTCAAGTAGCATTTCTGGTTGTAACATCAACTCAGCCTTCTTGGTTGATCATCTCAAGTAGCATCTATGGCGGCAACATCAACTCAGCCTTCCTGGTTGATTATCTCAAGTAGCATCTTTGGCTGCAACATCAACTCAGCCTTCCTGGTTGATCATCTCAAGCAGCATTTCTGGCTGAAACATCAACTCAACCTTCTTGGCTGATCGTCTCAAGCAGCATCTATGACTGCAACATCAACTTAACCTTCCTGGTTGATCATCTTAAGCAGCATCTATGATTGCAACATCAACTCAGCCTTTCTAGCTGATAATCTCAAGCAACATCTATGACTGCAACATCAACTCAGCCTTCCTAGTTGATCACCTCAAGCAGCATCTCTTTTCTATAAACTTTCTTCATTTTGTTTTTCCAATGGAGACAATCATCACGTACTAATCTCTTCTTTACTCTTTTCTTGAATTTTTTTTTATCTTTGTTAGACATTTCTTCAAACACTTGATGCTCAGGTAAATATATCTTCTTGAGCATTTCAGCGAACACTTAATATGCAAGTAAACATCTCTCTTAGGCATTTCATCAAACACTTGTCTGACGTCACTCACTCACCTGCGTTACACACCACCACATCACCCTGTAATCATTGCATTCCATACAACAGTGCTCCCTTCGTGGAGCTCATCGAATACCTTCCTTGTTGCATCCACTTTCCATTGTTTGCAATAAATTGTTATGATAAGCGTGAAAGAGAAGGCGTCGCGCACCCTCATCTGGTGAAACAACTCTGCTGCCTCGGTCCATCATCCTCTATGGGAATAACCGGCCATCATGGTATTCCACAAAACGACATTCCTTATTGGCATCTGATTGAAGAGATGCCGTGCGTCCGCCATCCAACCGTTCTTGGCGTAGGCCGATATCAATGCATTCCAAGAAACTGCATTCCGTTGCGTCATCCCAAAGAACAATTTAACTACATCGTCAAGCCTCCCCGCTTTGGACAAGTTCGTTATTTCCTTGTTGTGTGCAGTCTTCTGAGGCTCCAATTGAAAGAGTTTCTCCCCTGCAAATTTAGCAATCTCCCGATTGCCATGCATACAGCTTGCACCAAATAATGCACCATATGTTCCTGCAATTGCTTTGATGTGCATATTGGCTACTAGGTTATAAGCTTCTTGCAGCCTACCTGATTGCCCAAGGAGATCTACTACACATGCATAATACTCAGCTATGGGCTCAATATGGAAATCATCAACCATAAAGCTAAATACTTGTAATCCCTGACCGATCATGCCAGAATGTAGAAATAACACCAACGAATGTGACCTCATCAGGAACTTCACCACACTGCTGCATTTGCATAAACAACATAAGCGACTCTTGTGCATACCCATGCAAACATGCCATTCCAAGAAATGGAATCACGTTCGGACATTTTGTCAAACAAGTTTCGTGCATCACTAATATGACTATTTTGCGCACAGATTTACGGATTGTAAAGAGAAGCAAACCGCTCCTCGCTAGCTTCACTTGTGAGAGAGGGAAAACATTTTCAGCACTGAACATGAACTAGCGCCAATGGAACTCGTACACAATGAATCACCTGCCTCCTTGGTTACTGGACTGTTCAAATCTTCAGTTGTACTATCTTCACAAACATTTAATAATTTCCTTCTCTTCTTACCTACATTTGTGTCACGAGACAAGAACTTTAGACCATTTGTGCCGCCTGCCCCATTGATATGCTTTTCAATGATGGCAATCGCTTCCTTTGTGGCACTTTTCTCTCATTTGATGGTACAAGTAATAAGAAAGCCAGAGTGAGATTGTTGAAGTATCGCAGAGGGAGTGTCATAGTCAAAGCAGGGATGCTGATCACAGAGGAATGCTCTTCCCACGGTGCCATTTCTTCCTCCATTTCCACGGAATCTCTTTTCCTCGTAGCTTCACACAAAAGTCATCGACTGCGATGCTTCCAACGATTGATCGCTCTGATACCATGTTGAAAAACGTAGTTGCGCAGCGGAGATTAAAAATCACAAACATAAAGAAACATTAAAGAGGAAAAACATGGGAGATCGAAGGAGGGGGCAAACCTCCAATGGAGGCCGCCCCTCCTCTCTTTCTCTCTTTCTTAATCTAAACTTCTTAATCCTAATACAACCTATCAACCCTTATATAAGGAGCTGTAAAACGTAAAATAATCAAAATGCCCTTAATACTTCGGACAATTACAATAATACTTAAAAACATCAGAAATTATAAAAGTAACACAAAGAACACTAGATATGCATATTCTTCAACATGGCTTCACATGGATTGTGTGAAGAAAAAAATGTTAAGACTTTGAATATTGTGGAAGAAATCGTCAAGATCCCAAGTTGGATCCTAAGATCTTAGGATTTTGCGATTCTAAAGAGCTGAAATTGTGTGAAGGAAAAACTGTTACAGTTTGAATATTGTGGAAGAAATTGTCAAGATCCTAAGATCTTGATGATCTTGCTATCTCAAGAGCTAAAATTGTCACATCCTAGGTGAAGGATCTTAGTGGGGTCACGATCTTGATCGGGGGATCTTTACGATATTGTGATCAAGGCATACCACCATGCTGCATGATATGAATTTCATGAATCATGTGCTTAATTGATCATATTAGTCAGCACCATGAGAATATTCATATGTTAAAGATATGAATCATATGATTCTCATGGAATTATTTGATTCTTGTGAATTATATGCATACATGCATACAACTTTTTCTAGAAAGAAATGTAGCATTTTGAGGTAACTGTTCTTCGATAACAAACTATTTTCAGGACGGAGATGCACCTGTTGCATATAGCACATACCAATTCGTGTTGCAGTAAAGCCAACACCAATTTCAAGCAAAATATCGAACTTTAGTATGCAATATTATTGAAGATCATGAGCAAAAAGTAAAAGATGGACACAGATCAATATGATTTAAGCGCCCCACTACCCAACTGGATTAGTTTGTTGTTCGTTTGGTTACAAGTTGTCAAATACGACTTGCTTGGAAATGACTAAGGCCAAACAAGGCCATGGGAAAATGAGAGAAAAAATGGTTTGAACATATAGAAAGATGACCAAAAGAAGTTTGATAAAAAGGTATGAGAAACTAGATTGTGAGAATGTTAAAAGAAGAAGAGGGAGGCCATAAAAGTGTTAGAAAGAAATAATAAAAAACGATTGTTGAGTTAACTGCTAGCTTGACACATGACTGAGCTCTATGAAAACAAAAAATCTATATAGTTGACCCTATCCATATGGGAAAAGGCTTAGTTGTTGTTGCTTGGAATGACTAAGGCCATCAACCAATCACGATGGTGCGGGTAGGTGCTTGGATACAGGTGAGTAATACTAGATTGTCAAAAATCATTAGCTTGGGAGCACAACTATATATATATATATATATATATATATATATATATATATATATATATATATATATATGTATGTATATATATATATATATGTATGTATATATATATATATATATATGTATGTATATATATATATATATATGTATGTATATATATATATATATGTATGTATATATATATATATATATATGTATGTATATATATATATATGTATGTATGTATATATATATATATGTATGTATGTATATATATATATGTATGTATGTATATATATATATGTATGTATATATATATATATGTATGTATATATATATATATATATGTATGTATATATATATATATGTATGTATATATATATATATGTATGTATATATATATATATATGTATGTATATATATATATATATGTATATATGTATGTATGAGAACTTGGTATATTATAACATACTTATGTATTGGTATATCCAAACAATTCTCAACCATAAATGTGTGAGAATTGAATTCAAAAAGCATGTGTGCTCTTTTTGCAAGTGTATTTGATTCACAAGTACACTTTTTGCTTTGAGTTCAATTTTTGACCACCCATTAACTAAGATGGATGATTGAGTTAGTTTGGATACGTAGCACAACACTTAGCATATACCAGGTTTTATACATACATACATACATACATACATACATATATATTACCATGAATTTATTATGGTCATGGTACTGTAGCTTGATCATTTGTGAGGAGATGAACTATCTAGCTTCCTGCATTTGATTCTCTTTTCCTAATAAGGTGAAGTCCATTTATGAGTTATTAAATTGTTCAAAACCCAGAATGTTATTTATTTTACAGGAATATTTGATTTTATCCAACTTAGTGCCACCACTTTAATGAGGTTATACCAAACCATAAAGTAGGAAAAAAGCTTCTTTATTTTTTGGTACAATGGGGAGGTTGAAACCATATGAACGCCTGGGTATTGAACTCATAACTTTTAATTTGTGAGTCGACCCCTTAGGCAGTGAGGTACTGTTCAATATGCGTAAAATGAAAATACATTTTGCACAATTTTTTTATTGTTTCTATTTTATATGAGTCTACTGTTTAATTCTGCTCATGTAAGGGATCATCCTTATATGATTGGTCCCAAGCTTGGATATAAGAGTTAGTCAGGCTTCCAACAGTCAGCGTAAAACTTTGTTTGACTTATCTACTATGGATTCTATAAATTATGAGCATGATAAGGATATGTGGAACCAAAGAATTCATGTAGCCAACCTATCTAGTATGGGAAAAGGCTTCGTTGTTGTATTTGAGCCTATGGTTTAATAGACAATCTTAAGGCAAAACCCTTTGATCACTACCTTGAAGCCCAAGTTCTGCTTTGGGAGGCTAGTACCACACACACACATCAAGGTCTTGTTTGACCTACCTTGTCCAAAATCACACCTATATCCTGTAAGCCAAAAACAATACATCTTTACCAAAGAAATGCAATTTTGATTTATCTGAATTGGAATTCGGGTAAAGTCTGGATTCAACACGATTTTTCAATGTAGTACCTCGCGGAGGAAATTCCAGATACTAGACACGAGTGCTACCTCAAAAGTGTACGTTTTGTCTCCACACAAAGTGACACGAAAAGAATGTGATCATGTTTGAGTTGGCCTAATTTTGACACGAAGAAAACATAACACAACACAAACACAACCTGAACAAGAAAAATCGTTGGCGATCACCGTCGTGACATAAAAACCTGACTGCAACGCAACCCGAAAATTCCGCATCCTTGGGCCAAAAGTGACGTGAAGGGAGAAACAAACTAGGATCTTATTTTGGGTTGACTAGCTTTTTTCTTGGTGAAATGGGTTGACTATCTTTTAACCCGAACACGAAGTGCCATGTCATGAACAGTTCCCTGATTTTGTTTTGCTTTAACTAAATCCACTAGTTTCTTCCCTAATTTTATTTTGTTTTTCACTAAATTACTAGTTTGTTCCCTAATAGATTATGCAGAATGTTTTTAACTCATCTGGCAGGGCTCTTTGACTCCCAAGTTGATGGTGGTGAGTTCGATTCCCAGGGCATGCATGAGTGTTGTTTAGGCTTTGGCCTCCTGTCATTCAAAAGATAAGACAAAAAAAAAGGATTACACAGTACGATTAGATTGTGGCTTTGTATATTAAACAGATCATTCTGTTCACCCCAAAGTATCAATAGATTTATTAAAGCCCTACTAAACGTATTTAGTGTGAGCCTGTTCAAATTAAGTATGATCCATCTCACCCCTACTTCCCTATATAATAAAAAGAAAATCCAACGGTTGGACCCACAATTTGGACCTACCCATTATGCTAAACGTGGAGCTCACTCCTCATTAGTTAATTGGTGTTGTCATTGGATCTTCTTTGGACCTATGTCTAAATCCAAATAAGTGGGATCCAGTAAAATTTGGATTTGGACTATGGTTTTCTTTTACTTAACTTCCTGGTCCAATTCGCTTCAGTATCTGACCAAATACGTAAAAGAAGCCCATTTAACTATTCGAATCCAGACTAACATTTGATACTTTCCGTCGAAGTTCAAATCCGTAAATGCCGAATTCACAACTGAATTGAATCAGATTCTCGGATTCTTGAATCTGAACCGAAGGGTCCTCTTTCCTTACCATACAACTGACTTAGCAAACCCTTTGGTGTGCATTGCCCTTGTGGCTTCTTTAGTCTTTCTATCATTATGGACAAGTTTTGGGGTAACCAAAACCAGGTATAGAACTCATGAGCTGCCTTTTCGGGGCCGAAAACCAGGTATATATGACCAATTTGAAATCAGTCCAATGGTTCCAATAAAAATTGAATCGGGCAATAAACTGGGTAGAACCAAAACAAAGTTAAACAGGAGAACTAGGGACTACCTAGTTCAGTTCCAGTTCACCTTCCATATTATTAATTACTTTTTAGAATTTTCATTTTTATTGATTTTTTAATTTCCAAACAATTTAAAACTCAAATTGAAACCAGTCATGTTTAGGTTCAATTCCAGTTCCTAGTTTTAGGAGAATTAGAACGGGCCATGTCTAATCAAAGGAAATCACCATGAAGAGGTAAATTTGCAAGTGATGCCAAGTGCTCCGATCTAGATCTGAAACTGATCCGAAACTTAGCATGATCGATTATATCCAGTAACTGAAAGTGGAACCTCATGTATTTGAGTTTTGATTTAGGTTTTAAATCTGAGTTGGAAGACCAAAAAAAAGGAGACCACCAAAAAAAAGGACTGGAAAGAGTATAAATTTTTCTTATCTGAGAGTGAACTTGGACCTAAATTGGATCAGGTAGATCTAGACATGGCCGGTTTCTAACTGAAACAGGAGACCACCTGGTTCGGTTTCAGTTTTACCTTTTATAAAGCTAGAACCATAACCAAACTGGAACCGACAATTTCAACCTGTCGGTTCTGTTCTTTCGTCTTCTCTATAATTTTTAAACCTCTTTTATAAAATTATCTATTCAAGACTCAAACCGAAACCACTCTGAAACTGGTGGTTTTGGAACCATAACCGAAACCGACCCTAAGCCAGTTCGATTATGGTTTCAGGTTCTCGGCTAACCGGAACCGAACGTGATCGACTGGGATTGATATTGCTTTGGATCTGGACTGAGTTCAGATAGCTAACATCCCTACGATCGACTTTACGTCGGGTTCCTCGGTCTGACCGAACGCTTTCAGCAATGGTAACATAGCAAGTTGGATATGGTTATCTGCCCGAACCCAGATCCAATTAGCTACCTGATATTCAGCCAAATTTATGTTTTGCCCAAATCCGAATCTTTTAAATCCCGAGGCATATATATTTTCATAACTGGGTACGCTCCGAAACTGTATTTTTTAACAAACACTGAAAATTCAGTGCCGGTCCAGGGTTGGCACGTTTGTGGCGAGTTAAAAACAAATGAATAATAGTTGGATGGGATGGAGGCCTGCTCAAAGCCAGCTCACAGCCAAGAGGGTCAAGACTACCACTCTCGCATCCGCTAGCTTGTGAAAAGGGTCTCTAGCTTGTGTCTAGAAGTGTCCGGTTTGAACCTGTCCCGAAGGGTTCAACTGGACCCAAACTGGCCCGAATTGCAACGGGGGAACTTTTGCTGTTTGGTTCTGGTTCTTTCTATTGGAGAACCAAACCAAAACCAGCAGCTCCAAGTTGCTGGTTTTTTTGGGTTTAAAAATCCCAACCTTGTTTCATATAATTTTCAAATGAAACTAGAACCAAGTTCGGAACCTAACTCAGAACTGGTGGAACTGGAATGAGAACCGGATCTAGAGTCGGAGAAGGGCCATTGCAGTTCTAGTTCCTGGTTTTGGTGGAACGAGAAGATTCAATTTGGAACCGGTGGTTCCAGTTTACCCAGACCCGACCAGGTCTGCATGTGTCTGGATATAGGCGGTGAGGGTTTGATTATATCTCTGCTACTCACCATGCTTGACGCGCTTAATAAGTTTTAAACATTTGGAAGAAGTTTTAATTACTGGAAGTTTAGATGATGAACAAGAGGCATGTATGGAGTTACTTGAATACTAATCACTGGATTTGGATCTGGGTCTTCTCCAACTTGGGGTCCTGCAGAAAGTCGTTTCGGATAGCGAACCGAACCGGTCTAATGCAACTAGCTTTAACTGTTTCAGCGAGTAGTATCTATTGTTGAGAGTGATTCTTATGACTTCTAAGAGGGTATAAATAGCAAGTCATGTCGCGTTGTTGTAGAGACTACCAGTTCCGGGTAAGATGGGACCAAAAGTTCAAAATTATTGGTTTCAGGTAAGTCAAGATTCCCGAGCCATTCATAAGCTATAAGGAATGGTTTGTTTCACAAGGCCCGAAAATCATGAACTGTAACCGAACCAAGTTGTACTCGGTTCCAGTTGTAGTTTGTAGAATTAGACATGACTGGTTTCGAACCAGTCTGAGGGTTCCAACAAGTTGGTCCCATATTTTTTTTCCACAATTTAAATTTTTAGTATTTTCCCGGTTCTGGACAGTTTAGAACCTAAACCAAAACTGGAACCCGAACAGGCAGTTCCAAACTGGCACCAGAATGGGACAGATTCGAGTTCGATTCCAGTTCCTGGTTCCATGCAAACTCCCAGACATGTCTAACCGGAACCAAAAGCAGAAAAACAAAAAATATTCAAAATAAACCAAGAAAAAGAAACTCATAAAATAGTACTATAAATGGCAGTAATAACCACCATTTCTGGTTTCAGTTTCGTGTGAGCAGGAGCTGCAGTTTGTGGCCGGTTCCGGTTTCAGCCGGTTTAGGCCCTCTTTGGGTCTGGTTCAAACCATCCGGCGAGTTCAAAACTGGCCATGTCTAGGCTGTTGGTCGTTCTGGTTCCTGTCTCTAGCTTGTTTTCGTATGACAACTTAAAGCTACTGAGAACAAGTCAGTGTGCCTGTGAACATGTAAAAGCTTCAATCCTAAGATTGAAACCAGATTGCCCTTCAGCCTCATCTTACTATTTAGAGTTCACTAAAGGCATGTGCACGCATAATCACATATTCATTCAAGCTTTGCTTGGTATATAAGAATCTTAACATGCTAACTTAACTAATATACCAACAATGGAATGAGTACAAGGAAACCTAGCTAATTCAAATATTATGTAACAAGAAAGACCTTGCCGCGTTTGGACCCGGGCACAGTTGTATCAGATCCGGGCCCTCTCGTCGTTCTGCCTGTCAACCTTATCACAACCTCTGGCCTTTCTCCATTTCTAAGAATCCTATTTTCTCTTGTAAAGCAAAGCCATTCTACTTATCCCTCTTCATATGAAAATAACCCAAGCATCCATAGATCCTCTTCTTGCTTCAAGAGAAGAAGTTTAAACCTTGTTTTTTTTATGGATTTGGGTTCAATGCAAGTCTTTCTAAACCATTCCCATGATCCATATATTAGTTGGATCTCGTGGGGTTGACCCAAACAAATAAATGGATCTTATTACTGGAACCTTTACCTTAATGGAGACTTGGCTCCTTGCATAGTGGTAGAAATGGGTCTGGTGCACAGCGAACCAAATTCAGGATTTGGTAATAAAAGAAATATCCATTAACTATTTGGATTGGACAAGCCGTCCAAGCTTGAATTATTATAGCACAAAATTCTAGTGTAAAAACATCAACTGCTGTGATCTTTCTTGCATATGGTTTATATCTTTCTTATATTATCTATATATGGTTCAAATCTAGAGGTATCGGATCTGGACTTGGATTCCATCCTGAAGCCAGACATGGATCTAAACCTACCAGTGATTGAGGCAGAACCGAGCTGACACCCCTAAGTAGACCTAACCTGTTCCAACAAAAATTATAGAAGTGAAGCAACCCCTTCGTGTCCAGGTCCGGTTCAACTAGATTCGGGTCCATTTCCAGTTTGGTTTTGATTTCGTTTAAAAATTTCATGAAACAAATGTGGGATTTTAAGACCTGAAAGAAAAGGACTTGGAACCACCCATCTAGGTTCTATTCTCCGATAGGTAACACTCAAACAGCACTGTAGGGTCTCCGATTTTGGTTTGGATCCAGTTAAGATTACCCGGTTCTGGTTCCGGGAGTCCCAGTTGCCTAGTGCCGGTCCACTTCAACATGCCGGGCCGGGTCGAACCAGTAACCTCCACCCATAAGCTTAGGGCTTCAGTTTTAAGCATCTGGTCTCTCAAAGTTTGAGTTTTACACATTTATAAACCAAGATACATCATATGTAGGCCAAACTGAATTGGACTTATCTATGTTCGGATCAGGCACCGGACTGAAAAATCAACACCAATCCTCAACCAACAATATTTTACTGGGTGTAATTTCTACTGATCAACTCATACATCACTCATACTAGATGTGAAAAGTGAGACCAAAAACGCGAATTCAATCTTAATTCCCTCCACTTTTTAGTGAATAATGACTAATAAAATTAGCTTTAGAGCAGATTTGAGAATGGATCTGTACCATTGACAACCCCAAGTTAGGACCATACATTACTAATCTACCCTCTGCAAATCATTGTGCCTTAGCCATCACGCGTGTGCTCTTAACCATGATTCGGTGATGGTGGCGAGTTAGAATCAAGGGATTGCCTGAAGATTACTCAATCTCCGGTAAACTTGTTTCACCTTTTCCATTGAAGCTAAATTACCGTTGGAGTGAGAATGAGAACTTTGTTGTAATATATATATATATATATATATATATATATATCAGATAACTTGCAGTCACGCTTTCACAAAGGCGAAAGAAGGGAAATAGAAAAGGAAATAAAGTCGTCATTCAACAACAACCCTTTTAATCCGACCATTCTCTACCCAAAAAATTTCTCACTCCTCTCTCTCTCTCTCTCTCTCTCTCTCTGGTCTTCGTGGCCATGGATGGTCATTCTAATCTTCAAGTTTCATCCTCCTAATGAGATGACAATCGCTTTCTCACTTTGATCTCTCTTCACTAGCTTTTGCAACACCAAATTTGGATCTTTCCAGTATCGACTCGGCTGTAGATTTCTCTTGGTTTCGTCTTCCTTTTGAACTTCTATTCACAGTAGGAAATACGAGTTCTTAGTTCTTCAATTCGGATTGCTTCCTTGTCTTTGTGGATATTCAATCAAACGCGCTAAAATCTTGTTTCTAGTCTTTTTGTTCTGGTTTTTGGTCTGTCCTGCGTAGTTGGTCCTGAAAAACCATTCCAGAAACCATAAGAAATATCTGATTTCTATCTTCACCATATTCATCTTTCATGGGTATTTCTAGTTTCTGGTTTCTGGGTTATAGATGTAAGACGCTGAAATGAACTAATATCTGTTTTTCTGATATCCATAGTTATCTTTTCTGTTGGAGTTTTTGGTGTTGCGTTTTTGGCTTAATGGGTAGAGGAAGAGGGAAGAAGAAACATACTGCTATAAGCAGTCATGATGATCCGGGGAGTGGTGGGGAAGATTCAATCCCTGCTTATAAGAGAAGGGGAAGACCCCAAAAGCCTCTAAAGGATGAGATTGAAGAAGATGAAGTTGAGAAAGTTGAAGATGAAGAGCCTGAACCCGTGGCGAAGAGAAAGGACGTAAAGGCTCCGGCTGTTGCAGAAAACGGGAAGAAGAGGAAGAGGTATCCTCAGATCAAGGAGAATCCGGATTCTAATGGAGACGAGAACGGAGGCCCCAGATCCATCAACGATGATTCCGTCAAGCCTAATGGTTTCCGGCAGATAGGCAGCCGTCGGAAGAGCAAGCCGCGCCGGGCGGCGGAGGCAGTTATTGAGTGCAAGTGATGGTTGGTTGGGCTCTCTAAGGTGGCTGAGACCTGTTGCTTCACCGGATTTTTGCATGGGCTTGTTGTTGGTTGGTTTCCGGATTGAATTTTTGGTACATCTTTTTCCTTTTGTTGTTCATGTTGGTTCTTTGGTTGGTTGGTTAGAGGCTTCAATTTGGAATTTGCTGAGATGGATATGTATGGTTTCCTTTTCTAATGTTTGAAGCCACAGATCTTTTGTTGGATGCTTTAACTGGTTTTTGTTCCATTATCTATTTAATATGAAATATAAGTCATAAGTTTCTTTACTGCTCTTTGCTGTTTCCAGTAATTTTATTGACTATGGATTTCTTTTTTTCTGCATGAAAGTTTCAGCCATCTTTACATGACTGAACAGAGGTGCATGTATATGTTTTCATGTCTGTGTCTCCAAGCACCACAAAAGTTAGGCAGTGGAGGATCATATTGATGAGGAGCCCAATGCATAGCTTGATTTAGATGTAAAAGGATATCGCAGCATGAAAACTTTTTTTTGAGGGAGGGCACACGATCACCTTTACGTGCAATGCTACTTTCTTTTGTCTATTAATGCTCATGAAAACCCATTAAGTAAAAAGAGAGTGTACAAATTTGACAGGCTGGTGGATGAAGAATACCATTTACGTGTACATTTAATTGTGATAGGAAACTGTTCTGCATCGGGCACTACTCACTTTGCTAGGGGCTAGGCTCTAAGGCCTTCAAGCTGAAGGAGGTCCTAAGTCCAAACCTGAAGTGTGCATCTGGCTCTAATCTACAAAACCCTATCTTGCCATTCAAAACAACATCTCACGAGGCAAATGCTTAATTAGAGTATAGATAACTACCATTTTTTATACTTCGGAAGAATCCTGTAATTCTCATGATGCAATGGTTTCATTAAATTCATTGCCTTTTTTCGAGCTAGGTGGTTATTTTGTCATATCATATTGTTTCTTACCTTTTCAGTCTGTTGTTTCCCCAGAAACTGTGGCTACATTAATCATCAAAGTTGTTATATGGCTGGAATCAAAGACCATATAGGCAATCATGTGATGTTACTTGCCCGTGCACTTCTGGTCATCATCATTTTGTCATAATAACTGTTAAAACATGTAACTACTAGGGCCCGTAAATCATCTTGGCCTCACGGAGCCACTAGGGCTCGGGCTAGGCCTTGGGGCCCCAAACTAGTCATTAGGGAGAACCTTGGGGCCCCAAACTAGCCGTTGGCATTCTCTCTCCCTCTTGACCTCACCTTGGTGCTGTATTTTAATTCTCTCTTGCTCTATAAATAGAGCTCATTTGTGCCTTAATAAATATATTGTTTTGCAACACTTTGGATATTTGGTTTGATTCATTGGTTCTTTGCTTGACTTGGTTTGTGTGTTTGAACACCAAGTATTTGGTGTATTTAGCTTAGCGATTCTTGGTTGGTGATTTGGTGAAGACTCTTCAAGCAAGTTAAAGAGCTATTCTTACGTGATAGGAGAGCTTACTCAAAAGAATATCACCGAACACAGCTGCATTCGGAAGCCTGGCCCAACTTGAAGTAAGTTTTTGTTTACTTTTGATATTCCAAGGTTGAGGTAATCTTCAAAAACTTGCCGTTATAAAAAATAGAAGGAAAAAATGAAGTCTTTTGTTGCTTGTTGGACTCAAATTGCTATCAAAGTTGGGCAAGAACAATAAAAAGGTATTTTTTGTTAAAAGATTATTAGGGTTTCGTGGATAACACTATCCAAAATCAAATGTAAAAATTGATGTGCTTGATGAAGATGATATCAACAGGACCCAAGAAAATTATAAACAAAAATGAATGCAAAAATTACTTTGATTATTTGTTAAAATATAGATAAAAAACTTTATAATAGAATCGATATCTTTAAAAATATATTTTAAACATGAGAGTACCTAAACAAAATTCATTCTCAAGATGACTTTGTTTTCCAAATTGATTTGATGAAAAAAATAATAATGTTTAAGCAAGGCAACTTAAGTATTAGGAATTATCACAATGACTTTTCGGAATTATAAAGTCAACTATGAGGTTTTTACAAATTTGGAAAACTTCAAGGATAACCAATAACTCTGCCCATATAAGAGATCACCCTTACACGGCCGGTCCGAAGCCTGAATAAAGGAGGAGGGTTGCGTTAGGCTTCTGACAAACAACGTAAAACTTTGTTGAATTTTTATACAATGTATTACACAAATTTTGAGCATTGTGTTGGGGCATTTTCTCTTAGTGACGCGGTGCAGAGTCCGAATGCAATGAAAATAAGCAGGGGCCACCACATTTTCACTCGGATGAATCAATTGAAAAGAGGGTTCCCACATCATGGACGGGTGTGGGTAAAGAAGTTAGTTTCACTACATTATCGCAGGAATGTAGTGAATAAATTACATAAAGGGTCTCTATATTTTCAATATGGACGGATGTGGGGGGTAAGGAAGCTAGTCCTATATAATAATATTCATTAACATTGTCCAGTAAGCTAATGGAGGTGGTAGATACTATGATTTAGAGAAAGATTCATATCCTATATTGAGACAAAGTGGGTCGGAGAAAAAGCAAAGGAGATTGAGGATACATGTTTTAAATTATGATACTCAAGTAAGGAAAAAGCTCGAAACGGAGTTTGTATTATCATAATAAAGATTTAAAGGATAGTGGAGTAGACATACAACGATATGGTGACCGAATCATGACGTTGAAATTAGTGTTAGGATCAAATGTTTTGAATATAGTTTGTGCTTACGCAGTCCAAGTAGGACTAGAAGATAGTATAAAGACGGCTTTTTGGGAGGAGTTAGATAAGGTGATTCAAAGAATTCCACAAAGGGAGATGATTTGTTTAGGAAGAGACTTAGGACATATCAGTAAAGAGGCATTAGGATATCAAGGTATTCATAGAAACTTTGGTTTTGGGGATATAAATGAGGAAGGTTGGGAGATTTTAAATTTTGCTATGGCATTTGATCTCTTTATAGTCAATACAATCTTCAAAAAATGAGATGAACATTTAATTACTTATAAAAGTGGCTTATCACAAACACAAATTGATTATTTTATTTGTAGGAAAAAAGATAGAGCGTATTGTAAAGATTACAAGGTAATTCTAGGACAAAGCTTAACTACCCCACATCGACTTTTAGTTATGGATTTACAAGTAAAAAAGTGGACAAAGAAGAAAAGAGTACATCAAGCTATTCAGACTATATGGTGGAACCTCAAAAATGAGAAAGAAGGTATATTTAAACAGAAAGTCCTTCAAGAAGATGCTTGGAATTATGTTAGTACACCTTGTGATATGTGGAACAATATGGCTATACATCTTAGGACAGTGGCGAAAGATGTGTTAAGTGAATTTAAGGGAGTTGTAGTACCACGAAAAGAAGTTTGGTGGTGGAATAAGGCAAAGAGGGTATGTTACAAATTACATTATGTTAAGAAAACTAGTGAAACTTTAGAGAGGCTTATAAGAAAGCAAAAAAAGAAGCGAAAAAGGCCGTTAGTGAAGCAAAAGCTAAAATTTGGGAGGATTTATATAAAAAACTTCAACTCAATAGAGGGTTAAAGAGATATTTTTAGGATAGTAGGGCTAGAGATAAGAAAACTAAGGATCTTAATTTTGTTAGGTGCATCAAAGACGAGGATGAGAAAATTCTAGCTTTTTAATGAAAATAAAGATGTTAGTATTAGCTTAGGAGAGACAATATTCCTATAGAAGTTTAGAAAATCCTAGGAGAAACATGAATCACTTGGCTCACAAGATTATTTAATGAAATATGGAGAAACCAAAAGAAAGACCTTCACATGATATTTATTGATTTAGAAAAAGCTTACGATAGGGTATCGAGGGAGGTTCTTTGGAGAACCATGAAAAAAAGAGGTATCCCATTGACATACATAAACCTTATAAGAAACATGTATGATGGTGCAAAAACATGTGTGAGGACTCATTAAGGAATGACAGACTTCTTTGAAGTTAATATTAGGTTATAGGAAGGATCAACTTTAAGTCCATACTAATTTATAATGGTGATTCATGAGTTAACAAAACATATTTAAGATAAAATACCTTAGTGTATGGTATTTGCAGTTGACATTGTGTTAGTGGAGGACTCTAAGGAAAAAGTTAATAGAAAATTGAAACTATGGAGAGAAATATTAGAAAGTAAAGGCTTCCGACTTAGTAGTACAAAAATAAAATATATGGAATGTAAGTTTGATCATTTGGTTACTTCAGAGGACATAGAAAGTAAAATACCATCGTTTATCTAATAAATAGAATGTCTTCTTCTCAACTTGGTAACATTTGTCATTTTGAAAAATTGTTTAGACTTGCTCTATATTATGAAAGATTAAGAGTTTTTTATTGTAAATATTTTGTTTATACGGATAAGAACGATAAATTATCTCGTAGAGTTATACAGTTTGTCTTTCTAGGTTATGACATTGACAAAAGGGTTATAGTTGTTTTGATCCCAAGGAAGATAAACTTTGTGTAGAGATGTGAGATTTTTGGAAGACAACTACTACTATGGCTCTAACATTGAAGATAAAGAAAAATATAACTTTCTAAATGACTTTGTAAACTTAGAAGATAGTGAGAATGAAGATAGTGATAGAAAGCCTTTTCCTTTACATTACGTTAGAAGAATTAGAGAACAAGAAAATATTAGAGTAACTCCTAGAATTTCAAGCCCCCCACAAAGGTTTGTTTCCTATGAAACCTTTGAACCACAAAGAAAAAATCTTATTGCCGTCATTTTACAAGTAAAAGAACCATAATCAATCCAAAGGCATATCATAATGTGAAAATGCTATGCAAGAAGAATTAAATGCCTTAGATAAAGCTCAAACTTGGGATATTGTAACCTAAAAACAAAAAACTGATTGAATGTAGATGAATACAACAACAACAACAACTAAGCCTTTTCCCATACTAGATGGGGTCGGCTACATGGATTCTTTGTTTCCACAGATCTCTATCGTGTGCCATGTTAGCAGTTAACTCACAATAAGCTAGATCATTCTTTATTGTTTCTTTCCAACACTTTTGTGGTCGTCCTCTACCTCTTTTAATACTTTCCAAATTTAGTTTTTCTAACCTTCTTACAGGTTCTTCTTTTGATATATGTCCAAACCATCTTAAACGATGTTCTCTCATTTTATCCTCTATTGGTGCCACTCCTAATTTGAATAACCTCATTATGTATACGGTCTTTTCTTGTATGACCACTCATCCATCTCAACATCTTCATTTCTGTCACAGACATCTTTTGTACATGTTGATGATTAACTTACTCAGAACCATAAAACATGGCAGGCCTAACTGCTGCTCTATAATATTTACCTTTTAATTTTAATGGTATCTTCTTATCACAAAGAATACCTGATGCTCCTCTCCATTTTAACCAACCAGCATTAATTCTATGTGTAACATCTCCATCAATTCTTCCATCACTTTGAAAAATTGACCCTAGGTATTTAAAAGTTTCCTTTTGGGGAATGCAATGTGTGCCAATTTTAATTTCTATGTCCTCTGAAGTAGCCAAATGATCAAACTTACATTCCATATATTCTGTCTTTGTTCTACTAAGTCGGAGGCCTTTGTTTTCTAATGTTTCTCTCCATAGTTCCAATTTTCTATTAACTTTTTCCTTAGACTCCTCCACTAATACAATATCATCTGCAAATAACATACACCAAGGTATTTCATCTTGAATATGTTTTGTTAACTCATCCATCACCATTATAAACAAGTATGGACTTAAAGTTGATCCTTGATGTAACCCAATATTAACTTAAAGAAGTCTGTCGTTCCTTCATGAGTCCTCACACATGTTTTTGCACCATCATACATGTCTCTTATAAGGTTAATATATGTCAATGGGATACCTCTTTTTTCCAAAGTTCTCCAAAGAACCTCCCTCGGTACCCTATCATAAGCTTTTTTAGATCAATAAATATCATGTGAAGGTCTTTCTTTTTTGCTCTAAAATGTTCCATAAGACGTCTCAAAAGGTGAATCGCTTCAATAGTAGATCTACCTGGCATAAATCCAAATTGGTTCTCTGTTGTACTTGATACTTGTCTTAAACGTTCGATAATTCTTTCCCATAATTTCATAGTATGACTCATTAACTTGATACCTCGATAATTCGCACAATTTTGAATGTCTCCCTTGTTATATACGGGTATAAGTGTACTTGCTCTCCATTCCTCGGGCATCTTTTGGTTTTTCCATATTTCATTAAATAGTCTTGTGAGCCAAGTGATTCCTATTTCTCCTAGTATTTTCCAAACTTCTATAGGAATATTATCTGGTCCTACCGATTTACCACTCTTCATATGTTTAAGAGCCTCTTTGACTTCATTCTTTTGAATACGTCGGTAGAAATTGTGGTTTATATACTTTTCTAACTTGGCTAAATCTCCTAAACTAATACTAACATCTTTATTTTCATTAAAAAGATTATAAAAATAGTTTTTCCATCTATTTCTTATATCATCATTTACCACTAGAATTTTTTCATCCTCGTCTTTTATGCATCTAACATAATTAAGATCTTTAGTTTTCTTATCTCTAGCCCTAGCTATCCTAAAAATATCTCTTTCACCCTCTTTTGAGTTGAGTTTTTTATATAAGTCATCCCAAATCTTAGCTTTTGCTTCACTAACGCCTTTTTTGCTTCCTTCTTTGCTTTCTTATAAGCTTCTAAAGTTTCACTAGTTTTCTTAGCATAATGTAATTTGTAACATGCCCTCTTTGCCTTGATTTTGTTTTGTACTACTTCACTCCACCACCAAGCTTCTTTTTGTGCTGGTACACCTCCCTTAGATACCCCTAACACATCTTCGCCACTTTCCTAATATGTATAGCCATATTGTTCCACATATCAGAGGGTGTGCCAACATAATTCCAAACAAGGACTTTTTGTTTAAATATATCTTCTTTCTCGCTTTTGAGGTTCCACCATTTAGTCCGAATAGCTCGATGCACTCTTTTCTTCTTTGTCCATTTTTTTATTTGTAAATCCATAACTAAAAGTCGATGTTGGGTGGTTAAGCTTTCTCCTGGAATTACCTTACAATCTTTACAACACGCTCTATCTTTTTTTCTACAAATAAAGTAATCAATTTGTGTTTGTGATAAGCCACTCTTATAAGTAATAAATGTTCATCTCGTTTTTTGAAGATTGTATTGACTATAAAGAGATCAAATGACATAGCAAAATTTAAAATCTCCCTACCTTCCTCGTTTATATCCCCATAACCAAAGTTTCCATGAATCCCTTGATATCCTAATGCCTCTTTACCGACATGTCCATTTAAATCTCCTCCTAAACAAATCATCTCCCTTTGTGGAATCTTTTGAAACACCTTTTCTAACTCTTCCCAAAAAACTGTCTTTATACTATCTTCTAGTCCTACTTGGGGTGCGTAAGCACAAACTATATTCAAAACCTCTACTCCTAACACTAATTTCAATGTCATGATTCGGTCACCATATCGTTGTATGTCTACTACACTCTCCTTTAAATCTTTATTTATGATAATACAACTCCGTTTCGGGCCTTTTCTTTACCAGAGTACCATAATTTAAAACCTGTATCCTCTATCTCCTTTACTTTTTCTCCAACCCATTTTGTCTCTTGTAAACATAGAATATGAATCTTTCTCCGAATCATAGTATCTACCACCTCCATTAGCTTACCCGATAATGTTCCGATATTCCAAGAACCAATACGAATCTTATTATCTAGGACTAGCTTCCTTACCCCCCGCATTCGTCCATAATCAAAATGCGGAGACCCTCTTTGAAAATTTTTCACTACATTCGGGCGGAAATGTAGCGAATGTAGATGAATATATAAAGTAAAAACACATAGGGATGGTACCATAGAAAGATATAAAGTTAGACTAGTAGCTAAATGATACATTGAAGAATACATAATAGACTATGAATAAACCTTTGCTCCGGTTGTTAAAATGATGATCATAAGAATTTTAATAACTCTTAGTGCTATTAGAAATTGAAAAGTTTTAAATTAGATGTTAAAAATTCTTTCTTGAACGTTAACTTAAATGAAAGGGTTTATATGATTCCTCATAGGGTTAGATATTATAAAAAATCATGTTCTTAAGTTATGAAAAGCCTTGTATGGGCTTAAGCAAATACTTAAGGCTTGGTTTGATAGATTTGAAAGCTTCATGCAAGCTCATAACTTTATATCTTGTTATAATGACACAACATTATTTGTAAGAAAGTCAAATGTAGGCATTACAATACTGCTTTTGTATGTTGATGACATGATTATCACTAGAAGTGATGAATATGGCGTATTACAAGTTAAAAGGAATCTCCACAAGGAGTTTGAAATGAAAGACCTTGGTTTGCTTAGTTATTTTTTTGGAATTGAAGTTGAACATTATGATAGGGGATATGTCTCAAACAAAATTTGTAAATGATATTGTTAACAGGGTAGGTCTAACCGATGAGAAGAAGGCAGATACCCCAGAAGTATTAGAAACAAAATTGATAGCAACATATGGAGAGAAACTCGAAGATCCTATACCGTCAAGCATAGGAGCATTGACTTATCTGCCCAGACATATCACACGATGTACACAATGCAAACCAGTTTCAACAAGTTACTACTAGTGCTCACATGAGTGCGGTTACGAGAATCATTAGATACATTAAGCATTTTGTGGATAAGGGGATATTTCTGACTTCTTTCTCTTCTCTTGATTTGACTGCATCGACATTCCATCACCGGATTTTGCATATTTTTAGGTGAAACCTTGATCTCTTGGAGATGCAATATAAAGTGTCTCTGTCATCCATAGAAGCACAATACCGAGCTATGACAACTATTGTTGTTGAGATTTCTTGGATTGTAGAGCTTTTGAGAGACATAAGGCTCATGCTTTGTGATAATAAGAGTGCCATATATATAGCCTCTAACAACATGTTTCATAAAAGAATAAAACATATCGAGAAGGATTGTCACTTTATTAGAGAAGAATGTTTGAAGAAGAAGGTAACCCTATGCTATATCACTTCATAACTACAACTTGTCGACTTTTTCACCAAGTCATTGTCTGCCCCTTGGTTTCATTTCTTATTGGACAAACTTTATGTTTATACACCGTAAGTTTGATAGGGGGTGTTAAAACATGTAATAGGTACGGGCCACTAGGGCTCGGGCCATGGCCTTGGCCCCCAAACTTGCTGTTGGGGGCTGACCATCCAGCCCCCAACGGCTAGTTCAACTAGCCGTTGGCACTCTCTCTCCCTCTTGACCTCACCTTGCTGCTGTATTTTAATTCTCTCTTTATATAAATAGAGCTCATTCATTCCTTAATAAATATGATGTTTTGGAGTACTTTGGAGTTTGGACATTTAGTTTGATTTGTTGGTTCTTTACTTGACTTTGTTTGTGTGGTTGAACACAAGTGTTTGGTATATTTGGCGTATTGATCTCTTTGTGATTCTTGGTTTGTGATTTTGCGAAGACTCTTCAAGCAAGTTGAAGAGCTATTCTTACAATAACTGGGGTGAACTTTCTTCAGGAACATGGTTTGTTGTTATTCTGACTGTTAGTGCTACTGCTAGATATCTTTCATTCCATGTAAAGATGTTTGTACTAATTGCTTGCAAAGAATGTGGATTCTTGTGACTGTTGATCAGGAGGGTGATGAGAATTTGAAGGGTTGGCATCGCCGTTAATGTTTCCATTTGTTGAAATCCTATCTTGATTTGGCTTGCAATTATACCACTAGTGCACTATGGGTTGTCACTTAAGGATTTAATAACTTATGTTCTTTCTTGATCAATTGACAGAAATTGGTTTACATTATTGAACTGGCATATACTAATCAATATTGCTAGAAACGACTTATCTCACCAAGACAACCATTGTGACTCGTATCATTATTCTATTGGATGTACATTTTAAGTGTTGGGAGTGAGTGGTACTTATCAGTATTGCTATAAACAACTTATCTCACCAAGACAACCGTTGTGCTTCATATCATTACCCTATTGGATGTACATTTTAGTGTTGGGAATGACTGGAAACTTCAATTTTTCTTTTGACAACTACACATATCCTCGATGTTTTCGGTATTAGTAATATACTGAGAACATGTTTCACCTGACTTTCAAGTTTGGATTGAGGTCAGTATCACTCCCACACTACTTGTCAATTGTTTGCTGCGTCTTATTGGAGGACGAGGACCACACCTTCGGTTACTGCTTATTGGGACACTGTGAAATTTATGCAAATTTCAAGCTGCTTTCTTTGTCATTTCATCATTTTTTTTGAATATGGCAAACTAAGGAATTTGTGCTACATTCAATATTCTAGGGTTTAGTGCCTTTTTGAGTGCCGTCTCCTTACCCACAGTGACAAGGCATTTTGTAAAAGTGATGCTTCCGGACAGTAGTTAGGTTAGCTATTTGAGAAGTAATTTGCTGCATTCTTTTGTACTTGTTAAAGTTTTCTACTCTGCATCTGTATGTATTTACTTAAGATATTAAATATAAGTATTTGAGTTTATTAAAAATAGTTAAAGAATAACATTCTAAGGACTTAAAAGGTCAACTTCTATGTTCAAATAAGAAACTTTCGAAGTTTATGAGCCATCATATATGTATAACCTAATATTTCGTATTTATCAAAAATTATATTGATATAATATTGCTTTATCTAAAAATTTACAAAAAAAAAGATAAACTTTGTTGGAAAAGATAATTTTCTTTCATGGGCATCCTTTGCCATATAAATGTAAACATTTTTTTACCTATTTTATTTGAAGTACTCAAGCCTGCTACAACACATTTATAAGGTACAAATGACGATGCTAATTTTTGTGGTGCTTTTTTAAATTTTAAATTTTATTCAATAATTCTTTGAAAAGGTGTATGATTCATTCCGTATGCAACGATATGCTACACTGTGCAGCCTAAATTGGTCTGTTTTTTCATACAATGATTATCATTATGATGCTTTATGTTTGTTCCATTATGTTATTTTGGAATTCAAACGTGTTTACCTATTATTGTATGATATATTGTTGTACTCATATCATAGGATATTCAATGATACATATAGCATATCAATAATGATTTGCTGTGAGATTCTGCATCATATCGCAAATCGTAAATGTACTGTACATAAGATATGGTACCGTGGGAAATGGGATGTATCCTACCTGTATTATAGTGGTCGCTTATTTCTTTTTAGTTCTTTTTGAAAGGAAATGACTAGCACTTCAAATGGTCACCCTTGGCCAATATGGGGCACGTTATGCTACTTACAAGCTGGTTTCAATTGATTCATATCCACAAGATATATTGAATTGACATTCGTTTACTTTTTAAAATTGATTGTCAATTGCATATTTTCTCATGTTTAATGTTAGTATACAACTGAATCAGTCTTATTGAACTTCTTTTTTTAGAGCTGTTTTGCTACTTTTTTAATGTTACTGTACTGCTAAATCAACTAAAGCGACACTTAAGTGTAAGCCTATGGACTACATAAACAATATAGATGAAATTCTGTGTTTTAATTTTCTCAAGGGATGTTTCTTGGTGTTCTTTGAGCTCCTTTGAAATTTATTTCATAATAAAAATAAATCCAGAACATGGCAGGCACATGCACAAAATGCATATATAGTAAAGCATATTGTACTTATTGTCCATGCATGGCAGTCTTAAAAAGTTGAAAAGCTAACCAACTGATCTTTCATGAGCCGAATGCACAGACTGAATCAGATGAAAAGGCCTAAGAAGTTGGTAATTCCGGTATAATGGTGTGAAAAAATATCACAGGTGCTTGAAGAAGGTGATGCAGAATTTTCTGAAAGTCTCTGACAGCTGACAGAAGGTTTAGCTCAAACTTATTGTCAAATGATGTGAATCTTTACTAGATTTGATCATGGATATGCTGAGCCCAGAACATTTAGTATGAGATTGCTTTTCCGCCTTGTCAGAGTTGGACCCGAAGAATATAGCCTTTGAAGGCATATGTTTTAATTATACTCGTTTTGCCTGATATAATTGAGGTTGTTCGGATTTCCTAGGTCGCATCCAGAGATGAAGAGTGGTGAACATGAGGGGAAAATGTTAAATGGTGCATTAGAAGTGTAACAGAATGGAGCATGGTTTATGGAAGTCAGCAGAATAAAAGTGTGGTGGCTATTGAGATAACTAAGTTGATTGAAGCTGGAAGGAAGATAAGGATCCGCAATAGCCAGATTAGTCCCAAAGAATGCAGACAATGTCGCAGGCATATAAATAACTGCATGTGAATTGTCTGTTGTTCCCTGGGCATGAGATGTTGGGAACTCATGCATGCATATGTTGAGAATTCCTGCATATGAGAAATTCTACATGCGTTTCTCGTCCTCACACTAACAATAAATGTTTCAGCATAGAGGTCTGTTCATGATGTTGCCTTGGTTGCCTTGCGCCATTGATTATAGATGCCAATGCCTTGGTTACAGTTCTTCAGGTACATCTGAAGACATGAATGCATCCCGTAGGTAGATCATATGCTGTTGGGTGAAGGATCAGATGTGAAGCTTAATGAAGGAGAAAGGTAGTGGCAATCCCCCTCTGATCAGAAAAACTGAAAAAGAAAACAGAAAGCCATCAATGACCCAATCTGTCTTTCTCAGATTTGCTGAATAGGTACAGGAGAAACTTTTGTTGGAAATAAGGAGTTCTTGGATTACCTTATGCACTGCTAAAAATTTGCCATTGTAACTCTATCGATTTTAGTAGCCTGACGTTGTGGAGTGGTTATAAATGAACTGTTACCGTATCATCAGAATATTTAAGGTCTTTAGCATCTACTTCTGCCAAATAGGAAGGAGGGTCATATCACGTTCCTGATGCCAAGGGGGTAAGAGAATGTGGATGTTATCTGTGCAGGATACATATGCAGATGCATAGATGTTGATGTGAAGATGAAAACGAAGGAACTATACATGAAGTTTCCTTAACCTCTTAGATTATTTTATTGTCATAGTATGTATACTTAGTTTCAAGTTAATCTTGCTGATTAGTAAGAATTCCCTATCATTCTCCAATGATCTTAGCCTCTTAATTTGAAACCTGCTAGCATCAGCCAAAGCCTTTTTGTCCCACTCATTTTAATGATTGTAAATTAGATGTATCAGTATTGGAACTTGATAGATTGATGTTTGTCATGAGGCATGCAACAAATGCCATCATAATTCCAAGGACTTATGTTTATCCTTGCACTATGGGCATTCTCCGCACACCAATATCCTAATTCAAACTCAAATCAACTTAGATGTTGGATTAACAATAGCACCGTTGTGTATGTAGCTAATACAAGAATGAAAATTGTTGTGTGGTCCATCATCTTGTTGCTTTTCCCTACAATTCTTGCACACCGATACATGCATGCTGACAAAATGAAAAGCTTTGAAGTGTCTTGCTATGTATTTGTGTATGTAAGCATAAATAGGTAATATATATACATTCAACTATATGTAATATACATGTGGTCTTCAGTTTAGTATATCAAGAATTTATCTGTTTGTCCCAATTTGTTATTGCATGAGAAGTTATTTAAACCCATCTGTGCTTCAAAGGGTTTCCCCCTCCCCTCCCTGTTATTAGCAGAAGCACATGATCTAATTCTTAGCTTTAGCATCAATCCGTCAATTGACATAACCTTCTACCGAGTTGGAGGGAGCGTTATCTATGTTTCTCTATTGATGCAAGAAAGGTTCCTATTCTTGATTTGATTTCAGGGAATGATTTTTCTCTACAACTTTTAAGTAGCAACCATTGATTTCAGAGCGCTATGGGACTTTAATGAAACAACATGGTACCCTTGTTTTCTCAGTTCGTTGGCAGCAATTATTTTGAACTGCACTATATATGGGAAATTTGTAAAAGTCGTAATAAAATTTCCTCTCTCAATGCTTCACCTACATGAAGACTTGCTTGTGAATTGGAAAGAAGATTTCTTTAATGATCTTATAGAATTTAAGAAGCCATTAGCCTGTGTAAATTAACATGATTTAAAGATGAAGTCTGATTGTAGATGTTTTCAGCCTGTTGGAAAAGCTTACGAAAATATTTAGAAATTGACTAGTTTTTGCATGTTGGGTCATCTTTTTGCAGCTTTGGAAGTATATCAGGTACTATTATGTATTCCCAAGGCTACTAAACACCAAGTCTAGAACTTGATCAATTTGAGTAGCAAAAAAGGATCAATCGTTGACATTTTATGTTCTTGTTTGTCCAAAAGATACAACCAACAGTCGAATAGTTCCTGCAGACGGGACTTCTCCAAACTGAGCTGCTGAGGAGAATAATTGAATTGATCTTTTCCACTTTTCTTCAATTCTAAATACACACCTACGCACCCACGCACATGCACACTCACCAACTTGAACTAGTGACTGGGCTGTAAAGTGGTCTCCGTTCATGCTATCCTTCCCGTTTACATACCTAACTTGATATATAACTTAATCCACTTCCTTGTTTGATTTATGACATTGAGGACCGCCTTTCAGGAGGCATGCTGGAAACTCTAAGCCAAGACCCTTTTCCCCATAGACTTTAGTGGGTTTAGGCATGTGCAAGTGGAATAATACCTACAAGGTACCTTCCCTTTGGAACCCTATGAAGGCTAACCTAACTTTACTTCATCAAGAACCTAATATATGTATCAACAAGCTTAATGTTTCAAACTGTCACTAAATTTTATGTATTATGTTATTCATGAAGACAGATATTAAGTCAATCTTGATTTGGTTTGTGAAAACAAAGGTTGTGGTGACTTTTGCAACCTAAATCTAAGGTATGAGCCATTCATCTTTCTATACCCATTTTGTGAATCTAACTGTTATAAGATCAAGGATTTATCCTATGCACACATGTAAGTCCCTGTGTGTGCGTGAGGAGAGAGAGATTATGAAGAAGTGTCGACTGAGCTTACTATGTAATCGATCTTAATTGAAATGAGTGCTTTGCTATCCATAGATTAGGTAAAGAGATCATTCTAATTATTGAATTAGTCGTAAGTTTTCAAGGGTCAGCTCTCTGAAAGGTTGCCTTAATAGACTGAACAAAAGGAAAACCATTACAGTCTACAGAATAAAATTATTGTTACTTATTCGCAACAGTAAATGCAAATTCGAGAACTTAATGATATGCATTGGACGAGTTATGATTAAGCACAAGAGTGATAAATGTGGTGTCAACTTGGGACGAAGATGGGTGGAATACTGAGCTCAACAGTTTAACTCTATTTTAATTAGTGAGTGGTTTCACAACACAGCCCACAGATATTGGAGCACCTTCTGCCCCCCTAGATACTGGGTTCTTGTAGAATTTGATATGGAGTTTATTTAAAATTCTTGCATTCAATCCTGTTTAGGCCCAATTCTAGATCTGCTTCTTTAATTGTTTATGGCGAAGTACCCATGTAGATTCGATGTCGTTGAAGCCCACTAAGCATTTCAAAATAAAGTCACTCAACCAGTTGGCTTCCTTTGTCTGTGCATCTGGGTAATAGACACTGTTTCTTCTAAAGTAGCCAACTCTTCCCTCGCTGTGGTCTGTAGGTTAATAATTTCCTTGCTCTTTCATGTTACAATCCTCTCTCTGATGAACACCGTTTATAGTCGTCTAAGTATCAGAACCATCAAAGTTGTAAATATCATACTGGATCCTGTATCTCAAGGGCATCGATATGCATGTATTGTATCATATCGAACAATATGATATACAAGTGATTTTTTACATTAATTTCTTTAAAAATTCATTGAAAAAACATGAAAAGATTCTATGACATGAACTACACAAAGAGACAATGAACTCAACAACAAAACAAATTGAATACATGCATACAAAACTCCGGGCCTCATTTTTTAAACTTAAGATTGAGAACAATTACTAGATATAGAATGGATTTGAGATTTTTGGAAAGAAAGGGGTCGGTTTGGGGGACAATAAATGATAAACATGTAAGAGGAGGTCAAAGAAACTGTCCTAGAAGGGGATTAAATTCATCTTAGGCCTTTATTTAAAAAAAAACATGATTTTCAAAAACTTATGCTATATCGTATCATACAGGAATGTATCATATAATATGGCATTCATATCATACCATCATATGATATGTCCCGATACAGTGAAATAAATCATTCTCTCCGATACAGGTAAAATATATGACATGGAAAGCAATCCTACAAGCAAGTAAAACATACCGGGAGGGCTTGACATTTCCCTTCATAGCAAAAGATGTAGCAGCTGTTCAATGGAACGCTTAGCCATTTCAGTCGGCTTTGAAGTTCATCCCATTACACTAGAATTAGCCTCTTAGAGTTGCGGTCAAGATTTCGGAAACCTCACGGTCGGGTTCAGTCTGGGGTTGGATTGGTTTAGCTCCGATTGATTTCGAAGGGGCTTCTCGATTTGGTTCTGTATTAAAGTTTGAGTAGGAAAGCTGATCTGGTTAAAATGTCGGTGCTACTCAGACTTGACTTGTGCTTGGCTTGTTTCATCTCCCCCATCGACCTTTTATGAAGGCACATTACTGGGATACAGCACCTATTGTGTGCTAAAATTTGCCTTTGGAGTAGCACCCAGAGCGTCATGTCACCTGGCAGTGCGGTCGACTCACAGGATGCAAGTCATGAGTTTGATTCCAGGGGCATTTATAACGGCTTTTGCCTGCCCGTTGTAACAAAACAAAATTGCTTTTTGAAGTAAACCAACTCTATCCTTTCCTAAGAAAAGTTGATTGAGCTGCTGTTTTAGAAAGGAGAAATGGTAACAAAAATGAAAATAAAAAACCAAGCTTTATCTCACAAAGTCGGGTTGACGGCAACAAAGTATTTGTTATCGTGCTCTATGTTGTATTATATTAGCATTTAACTCCAAAAAACCAACATGAGGTTTGTATGTTTAGATGCTAGTACCACGCTATCAAGAAGATTCGGTGCCAAAGGTATTTGTTTAGCAGTAGGTACTCATTAAACTATCATCAACCGTGCTAGCTCGTACACGAAACATGGGAGAATAATATTATGAGAAATATTTTGCGGTTTCATGGAATGCAACAAAATGGGCACTCACCCGTCTCGAGAATCAAGGCACTGTATTAAACTCATCGCATTTTCAGATGAATTCTTTTGATTTTTGAAGAATTGGTACTTCCATTACGGAACTTCAACAATTATAAATTGTTATATACCCACTTGTACCATAGGTTAATTTTTTATGGGAAAGAACCAATAATTGAGAACGAGTATACCTATACTCAGTATTATATCTGGAACTCAATTTTATGCTACGTATCCACCTAGACACCCATCGAGACCGGTATGCCGTTGTTTTTCTCTGGTTGTGGGCAGGTAGAGGGCACCTCATACTCCAATTCTTTTTGTTAAAATTGAGAAGTTCGTCAGAATTTTCTTTTCTTGGCACATATATATATACTAGTCACTTGGATCCTAGTGTCAACTATCTATTTTGGGAGATAGATAGGTGAGATTTAAATTCAAAAGGCAAAAATATAGATGAATAAAGTATGCATGTACTTTTTGCTTTTTTAATTTAAATCTTAATCTTTCATCTCTTGTAACAAATGTTTGAGTTTTTTAATATGTTAATACATAAGTATGCCAACACATATCCTGTTCTCACACACACACACATATATATATATATAAAGAGAGAGAGAGAGAGGGGGTAACCATAATTACTCAAATCTTATTTATGTTTAAATCTATTCAACATCTTCACCATTTTATTAGCATGTTTAATGGTTGAGATGTGAATTAAAAGTAATGTTTTACTTTTTTTACTTTGTATTTAATGTATTATGTGTATTAAATGCTTTTTGTTTTATTACTTCTAACATTCGTTTCAAAGATTGAAGGTTTATATGATAAAGTAAATTTGAGTACGGATGGGATTTGAGCATCTACCACATCCTCTCTCTCTCTCTCTATATATATATATATATATATATATATATATATATATATATATAGAGAGAGAGAGAGAAATTGTTATATGCACATACTCATTTATGCTCTAATTTGCATAAATTGATCTCCAATGTTCGATAAGTTTGATTAATGGTAGAATATATATATATATATATATATATATATATATATATATATATATATATATATATATATATATATATATATATATATTTTAGAGAGAGAGAGAGAGAGAAATTGTTATATGCACATACTCATTTATGCTCTAATTTGCATAAAGATCTCCAATGTTCGATAAGTTTGATTAATGGTAGAGATTTGAATTTTAAAATAAAAAGTATTATTGTACTTTCATGCATGATACATTAAAATGCTTTTTAAATTCAAATTTTCACCATTTATCATATCAATAGAACAATGAAGATCTTTAAATAGATTTAAGCATGAATAAGTATGAACATATATTATGCGGACTCAAAATTGGATCAGATTGTGCCTGATATTTTTTTTATATTTTTTTAAATATGTATTTTTAAATATTTCTCGATGCATGTATTTTGTCGTGCATTTCATATGCTCTGGATGTTGTTAATGTATAGGATGAAGGGTGAAAGGTCCCACAAGATTTTCCGGGTCCATCTAGTTATAGTGTTTGAAGCGCGATCGCTGTCTATCAGTAAAAGAACAGCGTCTAGCCCTTTCCATATTAATTACCATAAACTTGTCGAGCCAATAATACCTGTACAATACAATTTTACAAATTCCTATCACTCCAATAACTCGATTTTCGCTCATTAGTGAGGCCAGTTTTGGGCGAGAAGGGATTTGAACCCCCGACACTGTGGTTTGTAGCAACATGCTCTACCCGCACCGAGAGCATTATTCAACGGCACGGCACTCTAGCGTCCTTGTCCCCGAGGAGTTTGGCCCTCATAAGGTGGGTATGTGTTAGGTTTCGGCCTCTTCTCGTAACTAAAAAAAACTCTCGGACTCATCTCCCGTTTTCCAGGGTACCCTCCAAAACGAACCAACCTTTCCTTGTCCATTTGATTTCGGATTAAAAAGATACGGAAGCACATTTCTCTCTATTCTAAGAACAGCCATTTCTCTCTTCAAAAGCTAAGTTTTTTTATCAATATTATCATTGCCTCTATTTATGTTTCCGATAAAACTATTTGTTTCAGATTTCGGCTTTCGACAATGGATCAAGAAATCTTGGTGATCGTCTCTATCTGTTTGAAATCATTAAATTACACTTTATTTTTTGGTTGCTTTTGAATGGCAGGACAATTATGGGTTATTTGTGATTTTTTTGTATTTGACTTATTATAGAATCATTTTATTTTGAGTTATGGCCGAATGTCAGCATACGACACTGTTATATCTGCATTCAGCTGCTAATAGGAAAGTTTTCAAATTACAAAGAATAGGTGTGTGTGTGAGAGGGAGAGAGAGAGGGAGAGAGAATTTGCTCTCTAGTTAGGAAAGCATCTGCATTTTTTTATACCAATAATCAAATTAAATATTCATGGTTTGGTTTTGTTTGGTTATGTTTTTTATGCCTCGCACATTTAGAAACTCTTTTAGGGTGGCGCAAATAGCCCCTCGAACGGTTTAAGGTGTTGCCAACTATGTATTATAGCCTATACATCCTATCATGGGATATTTTAATTGGTCTGCTCAACAACAACAACCAATTCAGATTCCCTGTTGTTAGCTATCTTTTATTAAAAAACAGCCTTCTTAACTTGAATATTCTAAATAGTACCTTATAAAAATGCAGTGAACATTGGGACGAAGATCTTCCTGAAGTGACGTGATGGTTTTTTACTTTTATATAATCAGTCTATCTAACAGTTCATCTAGCATACGGTTCCAGGCCAGCTTCAAACTGGACTGAGATTGTTCGTCCTGTCATAGAAATGAATAGATTTAGCAGAAATGAAGTATCAACTAAACCAACCAAAATTAGGTCTTATCCCACGGCAAGGTGAGTAGGCTATATGGATTCTTAGTCGCCATTATGTTTGACAACGGTGCAAGCAAGTTGGAGTCTTTAGGATGTGTTTGATTCATGGTAGCAGGACCCCATTATTAGAACTGGAATCCTAAATCTACATGAACTTGTAATCATGATTTGGAGGAACAATGGTTCGTGAGTGGTAATGAAGTTTTTTGGGTTTTCATGCAAGAAGGCTAGCAACAAGAGAGGAGAGTCACTTGGCTTTTCATTTGAAGCCCCCAAGTTCGCTTATGGGGTAATAAATGTGATTCCATCCCTTATGATAAAAATCATGGTTTAGTGTTTGATGCATTATTGTATTATTATTTCTCTTCAAAGCAATAAGATCATGGTTGGTGTTTCTTCCCACACATTTGAAGCCGTCCTCACTGGCTCTTTTCATCTGTACTGATTGGTAAGAATGACTCGAATCGGCCAATGATTCAAGATTTGCTATTTAGATGCCTCAATGATAATCAAGCAGATAACGACTAACCAATTCGGGCTCAATTTGCAGAAGAAAGATCTTTTACATCTTTATTGGGTTCCGGTTCAACGTGCTGGCACAGGACTTGGTCTACAAATTTATCCAAACCATACAGATTCGATCCAAATCCGACATGTTGTTGTCATATCTGATACCCTAAACGTACAAGCTGCTCAGCATGATTTGGTATTGGATCCGGATCGGTGCCACTGATGATTGTGGGAATCATAATCGGTTCCCGGTTATACTTCGGGTAGGGTGGAGATTCATATTTGGACTTGATTTTCAATCTCGAAATTTTACTGCTGATTTTTAACTTAAAAGACGAATTATTTAATTTGTTGACTGAAAAATACAAATTTTTCCTCAAGTTTGACAACCTGCCTGATTTTTTGGTTTGTTAGCTCGTCAACTAGCGTCTACTCAGCCAGGCCATGAACAACCACGAGTCATGCAAGCCAAGTCACGGGCAACCACATTTAGAGATGGTCAGTTCTAAACTGGCCCAGTGGTTCGAACTCAGAACCGAACCGGCCGAGGAACTGATGGTAATCCGAACCAGAGATTCTCAGTTCGGTGACGATTCATGATTTTCAAAAACTGATCCAGAATTAAAACCAGAACCGGTAGTTTCAAAACCATTTCTAAATAGATTATACATATACTCATATTTAATAAGACAAGTTCAAACGGTAGAAAGCACCCTACAGTTGAGGTTGGTCCAAGAGGTCGCATGTGCCTGTATCTTTAAAAGAAAGATTGAACCGGTTTCGAAGTGTTCCGAAATTAGATCCAAAATCGTTCCGGAACCGCCCAGAGAGCTGTTCGGTTAAGTTCCTGGTTTCGGGCAAATTGGAGACATATCCCTACCCACATTGAGACATCTAATCTGAACTAGATCAGCTTAGTGATCTAGACCCGGATTCGGATTCGCATTTGCAGTCACATGCGGTTCCAGTACGATCCAGCAAGGACGCCTTTTAAGAGAGAGAATCTGACACGTGCACGTGGCATGAAATAATTGGAGTTGGACGTTCAGAACGTTAACAGTGAAAATGGTAAAATATGAGTTGGCAAGTGCATCCTAAGATTGGCATGTGGGTCCCACCGTATACGATCGCACCGATCGATGTACGTATTTCGTTGTAGACGATGTTTTATGACATACGTATGCATGGGGTCACATGTGATGGATTCCCTTTACCTTACAGTCTTCTGATTCGACATTTTCTTTTAATTGTTTTTGTCAAAATCTCCATTTCAATAATTAGGAGGGATCCAGGATTTATTATTTTAACATTAAATATCGATCTTATAAATTAGTAGAAATTAAGTATTATATATACATACATATGCACGCACACCCACGTATATAACTATTATATCTATATTATAAATTAAGGGAATTAAGTAATATATATGCACATACATACACCTGCACACACACACACACACACACACACACATATATATATATATATATTCATGTTGCATTTGGGAGTAGTTTGGATTTTATTCTTTCTGTTTTAAAAAGGTGTAAATATTTGAAGGCTTTAATGAAACTGAATATCATAGTTAGATGTGTAAAAAACCATACGCTGGCCTTTTTACTGAATGCAGCATGTCACACCTGTGCAATGCGCATCATGCGCACAGACCGTAGTACTGGTGGCCACCCACTTATTATGCCTATGTGCTCATGATATTGCGCAAAGGCCACAATCCTTATATATAGAGAGAGATTAAATCATGTCTATCCATTGTTTATAGGTAGCATCAATATAATTTCAAAAATTTTAAGGAACTTTAAAATTTATATATATATATATATATATATATATATATATAATACGTGTGCATGCATCAATATCAATATAGAGTTTGTTTCCCTGGCTTATTGATGGATTTAGTGTTGAATCATTAATTTTATTGACTGATTAAGTAAAATAGATTGACCTCCCTTTGTCTTAAATAAAAAGTAATCATAGACTAGGTTTCTCAATGAAAATATTATTTCTGTAAACATAAAAAGGCATTTTTAGATTTTAATAATCAACGCCGCAATGAGCAAGGCACGTAGCTCGACCCGGCCCGACCCTAAAAATACAAGGGGCTCGGCTGGAAATATTAGCTCAGATTATGAAAACGGGCCATTTCACCGGGCACTTATATTCTTCGCGGCCAAGGTGGGCTAGGCTGGGCCAACCTGCATTACTATATATGTGCGTGTTTACAGAAATAGTAAGTTCCTTTTAGATCACATGCTCCCAAACCATTATTGTACAATCAAGGACAATCAATAGCAAAAAAGTATTTTTTTATTATCATACTATAAAAGCATGTAAAAAATACTTTTGAATCATTCACGATCAATGGTCACTCTTGATCTAATCAAGATTTTAGAGAATCTCAACTAAATGTATATAATAACACACCCAAATGCTAACAAATTCAACAAATCTCAACTGCTTATTTTTATGTAAATAAAGTATACTTATAAATAAATAAATATATATGTATGTATACACCCATATTTTCCCTGAGCCGCCTTATTAAAACTAAATGTGCACAAAAGCCTCTGTCTCTGATATAATGAGGAAATTATATTTTCAGTTCTAATCATATTTTCCCTACAAAGGTAGATGAGCTGCTTTATTAAAACTAAATGTGCCCAATATGAACAAGCCTCTCTCACACACGCACAGAGATGTGTAAATGATGTAATGAGAAAATTATATTTTTAGTTCTAATCTTTTATCAACATTTCAGGTACCACTTCCGGGAAACCCGTGTAATATCTGGTACTGTTTCTCTGTCTCTCTCTCTAACTTGACCTTACTGTGTAACATGTTGGAGTTCCTTCTGCCTTAGAGGACAACCCCTCTTCTCCTTCTGCCCCCCCTCTCTCTCTATGCACGTGTGGGTGGCACACAGTATTAATTTTTTGTTTATGTTTATATCAAAGGTTATTTTCAGGTACACAAAATGGTCTGCACGAGTTTGAAATACAAAAGGTGGCGTTCACGTGTTGTGTGTTTGTTATATGTATAGACACACACATATACAAGGAACCAGAAGGTAATTGACAAGCTCCTTTGTAGGCATAATCGATTACGAAAAATGTAATTAACGTCATTCTCACAGCCACAGAGCTCTTGTGTTTTAGATGTTGCAACTGCTAAATTTTTCCAAGGCATGGGAATTGAAATCCAAACATATTGAGCCAATCGCTACTTCAAGATCACATAAACCATATGTGATCCAAAAAAGTTTTGGTTAATTTCAAAAGCAAACAAACAAATAAAACGGTAAACAAGTGTGTGCATGCATCTGCATATATTTATATATAAAGAGAAGAGAGAAATGTGCAGGATGGAAATCACTCGTATACAAACATTATTGAAATCAACTTGAGACCGAGGAGTATGAATGGTTGATATTGTAAAAATAGAAGTGAAAATTGTGTTTCAGGCTTGAATATATGGAATAGTTTCGGATCCGGTTAACCAGATCCAGACTTGAATTCTGTGGGTCCGTTCCCCACAGAGCCTGCAGGAACATGACAGGGTTCCAGTGTACCTCCTCTCTGGTCTGGCCCCCTTTACATCCCATCCTTGCCTCCCGCTCTCTCTCTCTCTAACAAGACAGCTTCCCCTTTTAACCAACGACTCTCTCTCTTTCTCTTTCTCTCTCTCTCTCTCTCTCTAACAAGTACTATCCAGGCTTCTCCTTTTAACCACTGCATTCTCTCTCACTCACTCTCTAACAAGTACTCTTTAGGCTTCTCCTTTAAAAACTGTGTTCTCTCTCACTGTGTGTCTGTGTTGGGAAATATGTATGATTTCAATCGATGGTGGGTTTGAAGAAGCAGGTCAAGATCTACAAGACGACCCATCATGGACCTTGACGCCATGAAGGAAAGGGAAGATGGGGAAGGGCATCACTCTGCTGGTGGGGATTCTGCTGATGGCCTAAAGGAGTCGCCCAATGGGTTGAGACTCGGAAAGAGGACCTATTTTCAGGATGCCGGAGCGCCGGCGAAGCCGAGGACGGGGTTGGCCGGGACGGCGACGGAGAGAAGGGCGAGAGCGGCATCGCAGGGAGGGCATCCGCCGAGGTGTCAGGTGCAGGACTGTAATGTGGACTTGACGGGGGCGAAGGCATACTATTGCAGGCATAAGGTGTGCGGGATGCATTCAAAGTCTCCCAAGGTCATTGTTGCCGGCATGGAGCAGAGGTTCTGCCAGCAGTGTAGCAGGTAGGTGTGCCTCTAGTTATCAAATTTGATGTTGGTTTGGTAGTGTTTCGGCTTTTGGGGGATGCGGCATCTCCCTCTCTGTCTCCGTCGCTCAGTCTCGGTCTAGAACTTGACGTCCTTTAGTTGTCCTTTTGGTTGTTCTATATGAGAGTTTTTCGGCATGTGGAATCTCTCTAGAATTTTTATCTGCTTTACTTTTGAAGGACCATCTCTCTCTCTCTCTCTCTAGGATTTTGATGTTGTTGGTTGTTACTTGGGCTTTTCAAGGTCTCTCTCACACACATTCATTGTGGGGGTGTGGCTTTATACCTCCAAGAGCTCTAGCCTGCAAACGCTAGGATCTCTATTTGAAATCAGGACACTTCAGCAACAAACTTATTCATGCGTTCAACTATTTCCAAATAAATTCACACAGAATATACTAAACTAAAGACCTATATAAGCAGAAGGAAATCTTCAGCAATAATCAACATAATGAATTGCTGTCTAAATTTTGCTATGTTAGTTCTTTGATTCATGGAATATTTGGAATGTGTCTTAAATTCTTGATATCTTTTTTCTTAGACTGGTGAAGCTTCTTGTTGTATAATCGCAATGGAATCTCTGATCAACTGATGCTTACCTGAAATTGGCTTTGGTACTCCTTGGTATTCATGGAATGTCTTCAATGTCTCTTAATATCTCTGTTGTAAAGTTTTTTGCTTTCAAGACTGGTAATATAAATATCGTGTTCCAATGCTTCAGGATTAACAGAATCGTGGCCAGGTTCTGATATCAGTTTTACAATCCCTTTGTCCCTTTGTTTTATGGTTGATGTTTTCTTCTCTTCATATGTAGCTAAGATACAGATAAATTTATGCAACAGATATGGTTGACTAGGTTAGACAAGATAGCTTGACTGGGTACAAAAAAAAAACTGGTTAAGTTATCCGGTTTTAGTATCCAAAGGGGCTAACCCCATCTTCACTATAGTATGCTATGAACTGAACAAATACATGTACACAAAGAACAAGAGAACAGAGATTTTCTTGACCGGAGTTCCTTCAGCATTATACTAGTGCATCCATGTGTTGAATATGGTCGGTACCTTTGCCGCTGTTATCGCTCGTGAGAAATGTCATTAAAGTCAATTTTTAACAATAGAAGTAATTGATTCATTTCATTTTCCTCTTTACAGATTTCATCAGCTGCCTGAATTTGACCAAGGAAAGCGCAGTTGTCGCAGACGTTTGGCAGGTCATAATGCACGTCGGAGGAAGCCCCCACCACACAGTTCAATATCAAGCCAGTATGGGCGGTTTCCTTCCACTTTCTATGGTAGGCACCCGTTTGTATCTTTTCCATCTTATGCTAAATCTTCAGATAGTTCAATTGAGTAAGTGTTACATATTTCATTGATTCGTCTTTCACTTTCTCAGAAGAAGGCAGAATTGGAGGACTCATGACAGATTTCACCTTCCCAAGGCATGCAGGGAAGAATGTCTGGCCTACCATCAGAGCCAGCGAGCGTTTGCCAAGCCAAGTCCAAGCTGATGAAAAATATATTCCGCATGTCTGGCTGGGTGATGTTTCGGCTGCTGACATGTCTCCAGGAGTCCATCCATTTTTACAAGGTTTGTCTGGTGCATCCGGCTGTTCCAGCCAGGAGATTTCACCAGGCAACTGTTTCTCAGGAGTATCCAACCCCGGTCGTGCTCTCTCTCTTCTGTCACCCCAACCATTGGGATCAAAGGGCCGATCTTTGGGCCTTATTTCTGTGAATCATTTGTTGAATGATGAAGCTGCTTCGATGACTCAACCTCTCGGTGCCCAACTCAGCTCTGATGTCAATACCGAAAAACTGCTAACTGTTTCATCGCAGTGGACGGCACCGTTTCCTCCATTTGCTTCATACTCTCCAACCGCTATACTTGAACCACTGTCACCTGCTAGAGCCAGATCTAGTGGATGGAGTTTCAGAAGCAACGAGGCTTCAAATTCTCGCAACATTCAATCTGAAATTGACTTAAAGCAAGAACCAATGTTGCGTGGCAATCATTTTCCTGGTGAGCTCGAGTTGGTGCCTCAAGGAGATAGGCAGTTGATGGACCCTGGGCAGTTGAGGGCATTTGGCTCAAATCATAATCTGCACTGGGGTCTGTAGCCTGGCTCTATATATATGGTACACTATACTGCTCGGTTTTCTAATCTGTGTTTTGGAGAAGCCTATGATCATCCAGTAAGAGATTTCCATGGTACTCACCTTGCTTTGTCATCCCTTAAGACGTCTTATGTAAACTGCTAAACAGTTGCAAAACTTACCTACTGCCTATGGTTATTAGACATTATGAAAATTTTATCTTGGGACCTCTACTAAAGTTCAAATAATCATGACAGTCGGTCATGCAGAGCAAAGTCTCTGCTTGATGAGTTAGCAGAGTGGAATGGTAATCAGGACTCGCCGGAGTGTAATCCGGAGACCCTGGGTGATATAAAGGAAATAGGAAAGCTGGATGGTATAATGGTGGAGAGTCACGATATCACTCAAGAGCTTCCAGGTAGGTCCTTGTGATGATAGTCTGGCGACTAAGGAGTTGCCTCTTGCTCCTAAACTGAAGTGGATTGCCATCACAGCAGTGTTAGGATTCCTGGCATGCTTTCTTATTTATTTCTCTTCATAGTTTGCATGATGTATAAATCCACAACCTCATTTGTTCTGATGGGTTACTAAAACTGTGTGAGAGCTAATTCGCAACAATTGCTCGATTGATATCTTCTACAGCGTAAAAACATGAATGTTATAGGTGCAGGTTGCTTGCTTAGTTTTTTCCCCTTGTGAATGTCGTCTTTTGAAGATGATACAACAGGAAATGTAGGTCTCATGAGGGAGTAACGCTCTCACGGTTTCATATGAGATTCTATTCATTGAAACGGGAATCTTTTTTTTCCTTCATACAGTGTGGATGCAAGCTAGATGCTCACCCTGAGTATCAAATGAAATGAGAGTTCCTTCTACTGCCGCTCCTTTGTTGAACTGTCTTTCTAAAGTGGTGATACTCGATTTTGCATTTAGCTTTCGAAGCACCGTGTGTTTATTGAACCGACAATGTGCAGAAGAAAACCATTCGCATGGAACTGAGACGAGCCTTTGTTGAGGTCAAGCAAGCTGTAATAGCCTATAGATCGTTTCAACAACTAAGTCTGACAAAGTTTTCCGTTGGCTGTCGTTAGTCTAATACAACCCTTTTTATCCGGGCCCCTTTTTATCCGGGCTTGGGATTGACCATGCAAAGGTGATCCCTTACATGAGCAGAGTTATACAAAAGAAATTAGTGATAAGATTTGAATTTTGCAATAAGATTCAGAAAATTAACAAAATTATTCAGACCGCGGTTGAATCCCTGTGCTGTAAGACGGTTCACTTTAGCTATTTGGCCCATCCTACAAAAATTTCTAGATTCTCCACAGGCAACTTCCATGATGCGTGCTTTTGGCAATTTATATCCTGGAACATGTTGGTCAATAATTTCCATGAGTGGGCTAAGAAGCAGGATTGATGGTTCCAGAAATCTGCTACCAACCAAGTCGATAATGTCCAATGTTAGGTTCATAAAATCGCCTTGACATCCTTTTAGGGATTTCTCAGTGTTTCTTGTTCAAAGCGGATATTCAATTTCATGAACTGAACATGCCTTCATTTGAAAATCTCATCATATGAATGTGAAAGTGGGTTATATTTTATGCAATTGGAAGTCTGCACCGGGTTCGGAGACATTACCCTAGTTCGGTGGTTGTGAAACCTTGAGCCTACCGGCCTTGGCCATAGGAAGCCTGCTGCTTTGGGTGAGAAGATTGAGCAATACTTGAACGTCAATTCCACAACCAAAGCATTCCTGATGCAGTCAACTATTGCATATTTCTTCTTTTAGTACATTAGGAATTTCTAGAGCAAAATATCCATCCAATTTTGTAGCTATCTCTTAGGCCAAACCAGCCAAGTTGGGCGTTGACATCCTGGAAGGATCATCTGCCGACTCGTTCCCTTGTTTTGTGTAATTCTAGATCCAACTACTTGTTCAATTATCAAGTTTAGTTCACCATAAGATTTTATTTTTAAAATGATGAAATCTGAATGGCTCACAACTCAAAGTGATAGCTTCATCCCCTTGCGAATCACACAGTTCACCATCAGAGTTGTTGACATATACGACAAGCTAGTGACTTCAGACAGCCCTTTGTCCGCTGCAGTTTAACAAACAATTTCTTATGGAAGTATAATTAAATTTCTCACAGAAATGGTTGTAACGGTGTCCAAATAAAAATTTGGCAACACAAAGGGGTCTGGTTCTCTAATCTCAAAATTTCTTCCGCAATATTTTCTTCTATCCTTATGTACTAACTTTTCTACGCATTACTCAGCAGGGAATTAATTTCTCCAATAATGTTAACAGGTCTTCCATCAAATATGGAAGACAAAGTTGCTTCGCATAACTTCTTGAGTCCCCTTGTCTTCTGCAATGCAGCTTCCTGCAATACACAGGAAATTCTCATTTAAGTGATTGAGCAGATATTGATAAATGAACGATGGCAAAACAATTAGGAGGCATTTGCGTACATGGTTTTTTTCTCTTCCTACTATCCACTTTCTACTTGCAAGAGCCACAAGTACTATGGATCAATCACTCACATTATGGGTTTTCTCACCCCCCCTCCTTTTCCAAAGTTTATGAAGGCATTTTCCTTCACGGAAGCTGCTTATCATAAGGACATACACTTCATTTGGCTACAACAGCTATGCATCAATGTGGAAAAACTCAAGGCATGAGAAAGTCAACAGATTTAACTAACCTGCTTAGGCCAGGATGATGCCAAAGCATTTTGAAGTTCCAAGCGCCTTGCTGACTGACTTTTCAAGCTCTCCTTCAGATTTTCTTCATGATGTTTTTTCTCCTCAAGTGTGCATACCAACCTGTTAAAAAATCTGGATCGACAGAAACAACATTAAGATCACTTACCAGCAATTTTTAGAAATGTGTATTGTGATCTTCTTTCTTTCCAGATTATAAAAACTCTTAACGGACTGAAGAAATATCAGTCAGTAAATGTTAAATTTTGAGATTGCGCATAGAAAATAAGCTGCACAAGTAACACATTAAACATATTTTTGTTAACATAGATTTTGTTAATAGATTATGTTGTAATTTTATTTTCTAGATTGTCTTTAGGACCAAAGCTATGTATTAATGTTCTTTTTCATTATTTTTTCTGTATTTGTTTTATTTCATTTTTGCAGGTTGCTACAGTAAGCGTACTGTAGCAACTCTATAAATTGTTATAAATCCTTGTGATATGTTGTTCGACAAGTTCTTGAATACTAGTGAAACATTTTGTTTGTTATTGGAGATATTTGTCCAGGGATTCATGCTCTTCAAGAACTCGTGAGTTTATCATTGATGTTCGCAATACCCGTTGGGTCATCTTAAAGCTTTGATTACAATTTTGTTAAGATAGCCAGAGAATACTGATGCAAAATAACTTACTAGTCAATAATAAAGAACACAAAGGTTTTACCTTTTGGAATTTAAAATCATAATCAAGTCACGTGCCTTCCTGTTTGAAAGAAGGAAGACAGCCGAAGAGATATCAGATAGCATAAGCTGGATTGCATCAGAGGAGTACTGCTGTAGCACCAAAGGGGCAACTGCTTGAACTTGGTGCTGTAAGGCAGTTGTCTCTTCGTTTCCCATTTCCACAAGCCGTTGTGTAAGAAAAGATTTAATCTGCAAACAGGTATCTGATGGTAATTACTACTCCAAGACAACCAACAAGAATATCGAGTCCATGACAATTGAGATCAGCATGTCAAGGAATTAATTTCTCATGTGCATTATACAAGTCCCAAAATTTGATTTGAATGCTCATTACTTGAATATCTTTTCTAAAAACAAAGACCCGATGAGTAAAAGGGAGATGTTGCAAAAAGCTGAGATCCCCAATTCACTTCTCATGAGTATAACCGATCGTTTCCCATCCATAAAATTGCTTGGCTGAAGTACATGAACTCTAGCAACCTCATTCCACTGCCTAGAAAAAGATAAGATGTGAATTGATTCCAGAGAAAAGAGAGCCTGGGCCTGAGATATGTATATTTTATTATATTTTTCTGTTTGTGAAAAATGCACACTTTGTAATGAGGCACTAGGGCCGCCAGGCATAGGATCACCAACGGCTAGTAATAATAGCTTGATTACTAGCCGTTGGACCCTTCCCACAGCTCTTTTTAGTCACTATTTTTCATGTTCAGTTGCAGCCTCATTCTCCATAAATACTTCAATGTATTCAATAAAGATGAAGCCTTTTTGGCCAATTTATATACATTCTTTTGAGTATATGTACTATTGTTCGTGCGTTTGCTATTATTCTAACATTTTCTAAGGTTTTTCATAGTAATCCTTTATTAACTCATGATTGTTGTATAAGTGTATTGGATATTCGCTGTTCCACTCAACACGTGGTATCAAAGCCTATCTGCTATTCGTGATTATCAACTCGCTACATCGAGAAGCTTGTCAAAGCCTATAAGTCTCTATTCAAGGGACTTGGAGATTTACTATATGTTTTAAAACATTTATCCAAGTAAGTTCACTCCTTTGAAGTTTGTACTCCTTCAAGACAGAAGAAAAGGGTTTCAATTTTTTATTAACTTAAAACTATAAAACATGAGCCCAATCAATGAAAAACTATTTATATTTCAAAAATTTGTATGGTTATATGAGTAGATTAAAGGTGGAACCCTCTATAAATGTCACTTTGAAATAAAAAGAGAAATTTGAAAGTCATAGGACGATCTTATGGATTTTCATCAACAATGTGAATCATCACATTAGAGACACCTTGACCGACTTTATCAATTTCAAAAAAGCATGAGAATACAAGAAATCTCGTATTCAAAGTGATGTGACACATAGGATAGCATACAAAAAGGTAAATGGGTTCTATAGTGAGTATTTCAAATCAATTAAATTGATATAAAAAAAGTGTACATAATGTCTTAGTGAAAGACATGTAAAGAAAATGAAGACTTTCTATATCAATTTTTGATAAGTTTTAGAGAGGAATTTGAAGTGATAAAATCCTCTCTTATACATCGTAAGCCCTTCCCCACTAAAGAAGTGGTTTTTGCAGATAGAAACAAGACTTAATGAAGTTAGGCTTCAAAAAGATTATGTCACACATTAAGACATTGTCCTCCACATTTCAAGATTGAAAGATTAAGTGAGACAAAGTGGAAAGTTATTTGTCACTTTTGTAAGGAGGTAAGATATATTACACCAAATTGCTCAAGATTAAAAAAGGTGGCCTTGGTAGATGAATAAAACTTTTCTTCCTCCATTCTTGCTCTCCATAAAAAAGTAAAGTTTCTTTAAGCACAATTCAAAAAGAAGGTAATCATCGGTGTGATATTTTGCATAAAAAAACCTTTATCATTTGTAATCCATTAAAAAAGAAGGTAATCCATGTAAAGGATCACCCTTGTATTGCCGGTCCCAAGCCCAGATAAAGGAGGAGGGTTGTGTTAGGCTTCCGATAACCAGCGTAAAACTTCGTCGGATTTTATAACATGGATTACAAAAATTATAAGCATTTTGATTATGGACGGATGCGAGGGGTAAGGAAGCTAGTCCTAGATAATAAGATTCGTATTGGTTCTTGGAATATCAAAACATTATCCGGTCAGCTAATGGAGGTGGTAGATACTATGATTTGGAGAAAGATTCATATTCTATGTTTAGAAGAGACAAAATGGGTTGAAGAAAAAGCAAAGGAGATAGAGGATAAAGGTTTTAAATTATGATACTCAGGTAAAGAAAAGGCTCGAAATGGAGTTAGTATTATCATAAATAAAGATTTAAAGGATAGTGGAGTAGACATACAACGATATGGTGACCGAATCATGACGTTGAAATTAGTGTTAGGAGTAGAGGTTTTGAATATAGTTTGTGCTTACGCACCCCAAGTAGGACTAGAAGATAGTATAAAGACAGCTTTTTGGGAAGAGTTAGATAAGGTGATTCAAAAGATTCCACAAAGGGAGATGATTTGTTTAGGAGGAGACTTAAATGGACATGTCGGTAAAGAGGCATTAGGATATAAGGTATTCATGGAAACTTTGGTTTTGGGGATAAAAATGAGGAAGGTAGGGAGATTTTAAATTTTGTTATGGCATTTGATCTCTTTATAGTCAATACAATCTTCAAAAAACGAGATGAACATTTAATTACTTATAAGAGTGGCTTATCACAAACACAAATTGATTACTTTATTTGTAGAAAAAAAGATAGAGCGTGTTGTAAAGATTGCAAGGTAATTCTAGGAGAAAGCTTAACCACCCAACATCGACTTTTAGTTATAGATTTACAAATAAAAAAATGGACAAAGAAGAAAAGAGTGCATCGAGCTATTTGAACTAAATGGTGGAACCTCAAAAGCGAGAAAGAAGATATATTTAAATAGAGAGTCCTTTAAGGAGATGTTTGGAATTATGTTGGTACACCCTGTGATATGTGGAACAATACGGCTATACATATTAGGAAAGTGGCGAAAGATGTATTAGGTGTATCTAAGGGAGGTGTACCGGCACAAAAAGAAGCTTGATGGTGGAGTGAAGTAGTTGAAAATAAAATCAAGACAAAGAAGGAATGTTACAAATTACATTATGCTAAGAAAACTACTGAAACTTTAGAGGCTTATAAGAAAGCAAAGAAGGAAGCGAAAAAGGCTGTCAATGAAGCAAAAGCTAAAATTTTGGAGGATTTATATAAAAAAACTCAACTCAAAAGAGGGTGAAAGAGATATTTTTAGGATAGCTAGGGCTAGAGATAAGAAAACTAAAGATCTTAATTATGTTAGATGCATCAAATATGAGGATGAAAAACTTCAAGTGGCAAATGATGATATAAGAAATAGATGGAAAAACTATTTTTATAAACTTTTTAATGAAAATAAAGATGTTAGTAGCTTAGGAGGGTTAGCCAAATCAGAAAAGTATATAAACCACAATTTCTACATACATATTCAAAAGAATGAAGTCAAAGAGGCTCTGAAACATATGAAGAGTGGTAAATCGGTAGGACCAGATAATATTCCTATAGAAGCTTAGAAAATACTAGGAGAAATAGGAATCACTTGGCTCACAAGACTATTTAATGAAATATGGAAAAACCAAAAGATGCCCGAGGAATGGAGAGCAAGTACACTTATACCCATATATAAGAACAAGGGAGACATTCAAAATTGTGTGAATTATCGAGGTATCAAGTTAATGAGCCATACTATGAAATTATGGGAAATAATTATCGAACGTAGGTTAACACAAGTATCAAGTACAACAACAGAGAACCAATTTAGATTCATGCAAGACAGATCTAGTGTTGAAGCGATTCACCTTTTGAGACGTCTTATGGAACATTTTAGAGCAAAAAAGAAAGACCTTCACATGATATTTATTGATCTAGAAAAAGCTTATGATAGAGTACCGAGGGAGGTTTTTTTAGAGAACTTTGGAAAAAAGAGGCATCCCATTGACATACATTAACCTGACAAGAGACATGTATGATGCTGCAAAAACATGTGTGAGGACTCATCAAGGAATGACAAACTTTTTTGAAGTTAATATTGGGTTACATACTTATTTATAATGGTGATTGATGAGTTAACAAAACATATTCAAGATGAAGTACCTTGGTGTATGTTATTTGCAAATGACATTGTATTAGTGGAGGAGTCTAAGAAAAAAGTTAATAGAAAATTGGAACTATGGAGAGAAACATTAGAAAGCAAGGGCCTCCGACTTAATAGAACAAAGACAGAATATTAGCATGTAAGTTTGATCATTTGGTTACTTCAGAGGACATAGAAATTAAAATTGGCACACATTGCATCCCCCAAAAAGAAAGTTTTAAATACCTAGGGTCAATTTTTCAAAGTGATGGAAGAATTGACGGAGATGTTACGCATAGAATTAATCCGGTTGGTTAAAATGGAGAGGAGCAATATGTATTCTTTGTGATAAGAAGATACCATTAAAATTAAAAGGTAAATATTATAGAGCAACAATTAGACCTGCCATGTTTTATGGTTATGAGTGTTGGGCAGTTAACCATCAACATGTACAAAAGATGTCTGTGACATAAATGAAGATGTTGAAATGGATGAGTGGTCATACAAGAAAAGACCGTATACATAATGAGGTTATTATAAACAAATTAGGAGTGGCACCAATACAACAACAACAACTAAGCCTTTTCACATACTAGACGGGGTCGGTTACATGGATTCTTTGTTTCCACAGATCCCTATCGTGTGCCATGTTAGCAGTTAACTCTCAATAAGCTAGATCATTCTTTATTGTTTCTTTCCAACACTTTTGTGGTCGTCCTCTACCTCTTTTAATACTTTCCAAATTTAGTTTTTCATACCTTCTTACTGGTTCTTTTGATCTTTTTTCTATATGTCAAAACCATCTTAAACGATATTCTCTCATTTTATCCTCTATTAGTGTCACTCCTAATTTGTTTCTAATAACCTCATTATGTACATGGTCTTTTCTTGTATGACCACTCATCCATCTCAACATCTTCATTTCTTCACAGACTTCTTTTGTACATGTTGATGATTAACTGCCCACACTCGTAACCATAAAATATGGCAGACCTAATTGCTGCTCTATAATATTTACCTTTTAACTTTAATGGTATCTTCTTATCACAAAGAATACATGTTGCTCCTCTTCATTTTAACCAACCAGCATTAATTCTATGTGTAACATCTCCATCAATTCTTCCATCACTTTGAAAAATTGACCCTAGGTATTTAAAACTTTCCTTTTGGGGAATGCAATGTGTGCCAATTTTAATTTCCATGTCCTCTCAAGTAACCAAATGATCAAACTTACATTCCATATATTTTGTCTTTGTTCTACTAAGTCGGAGGCCTTTGCTTTCTAATGTTTCTCTCCATAGTTTCAATTTTCTATTAACTTTTTCCTTAGACTCCTCCACTAATACAATGCCATCTGCAAATAACATACACCAAGGTACTTCATCTTAATATGTTTTGTTAACTCATTAATCACCATTATAAATAAGTATGGACTTAAAGTTGATCCTTGATGTAACCCAATATTAACTTCAAAAAAGTTTGTCATTCCTTCATGAGTCCTCACACATGTTTTTGCACCATCGTACATGTCTCCTATAAGGTTAATGTATGTCAATGAGATACCTCTTTTTTCCAAAGTTCTCCAAAGAACCTCCCCGTGTCATAAGCTTTTTCTAGATCAATAAATATCATATGAAGGTCTTTCTTTTTTGCTCTAAAAATGAGAGAATATCGTTTAAGATGGTTTGGACATATAGAAAGAAGATCAAAAGAAGAACCTTTAAGAAGGTATGAAAAACTAAATTTGGAAAGTATTAAAAGAGGTAGAGGACGACCACAAAAGTATTGGAAAGAAACAATAAAGAATGATCTAGCTTATTTTGAGTTAATTGCTAGCATGGCATATGATGGAGCTCTGTGAAAACAAAGAATCCATATAGCCGACCCCGTCTAGTATGGGAAAAAGCTTAGTTGTTGTTGTAGGTATTATTGTAATTGTCCGTAGTAGCAAGGGCATTTTGGTCATTTTGTGTCTAACAACTCATTATATAAGGGTTGAACATGATGTTTTAGGGTTAAGAGATTTAAGATTAAGAAAGAGAGGGAGGGGTGGTCTCCATTGGAGGGTCGGCCCCCTCCTTTAATCTCCATATTTTCTCTTCATTGTTTTTATCGTTTTATGATATTCGATCATTCGTTGCGCTTCCACAATTTCGAACAGAAACAACTAGAACCTTGTTAATATCTAGTGGAGTTAATAAAAATCTTTAGGCATAAGACATTATGATGTTTATCTATCTAATAAATTGCATGCCTTCTTCGGTATTACAAAATATTTTTCTTATTAAAAAATTGTTTAAACTTACACCTAACTACTCTAGATTAAGAGTATTTATGCTTTGTGTTTACAAACAAAGAAGATAAACTGTATCCCCGAGCATTCAAATGAGTGTTCTTGGGGTATGAAATAAACAAGAAAGGTTATATATGTTATGATTCTAAGAACGACAAGATTTACGTGTAAGAGATGTTAAATTCTTTGAAAATGAATTTGTATTTCAAAAACAAGTTATTGATTGCAACGATGATACTAGGTATTCCTTTCTTAGTGATATTTTGGGTAATCAAAACATAAATCATCAACCTCCCGAATCAATATCTTCAAGACACATTCTGACTCTTTTCGAAAGACATTACACGAGGAGAAACCCAAAAGTTTTTAAACCTATTATAAGAAAATCTATTAGAGATTCTAGACCTCCCGATAGATTTGTCTCTTATACACTTTTCCCCTATTATCTATTATTCTAGTCATAAAGGAACCTAAGATGTTTAAGGAAGTTCAATAATCTCAGGATTCGATTTAGACCATGAATGAGGAACTAGATACTCTACATAGAGAGCAAACATAGGACATTATAATGCATCCCGAAACCAAAAAACCGATAGGGTACATATTGATATACAAAATCAAGATCAATGAATGATACAAAGTTAAGCTAGCGGCCAAAGGATATTCTTATGAGTATGGTATTGATTACAAGGAAACCTTTGTCTCAATTGCTAGAATTACAATTGTTAGGACTCTTATTGCTCTTAGTGCAATAAAAAACTGAATTTTTTTTCAAATGGATGTCAAGAATGCCTTTTTAAATGGATGGCTAAAGGAAGAGGTCTACATGAAACCTCCTCTAGGCCTTAACATCCCAAAAAACAAAGTCCTTCATCTTAAAAGAACATGGACTTAAGTAAGCTCCTAAGGCTTCATTTGATAAAATGAGTAAGTTTATGACATGAAATGGCTTTAATTCCTGTTACACTTCGGTTGCTTTGTTTATAAAGCAATCCACTAAAAGTATTGTAATTCTCTTGCTATATGTAGATGATAGGATCATCACACGGAGTGATGATCTAAAATGTCAAACTGGACCTTGGTAGGATGTTTAAAACAAAGGGTATTGTACATCGACGGTACTTTTTGGCATTAAAGTAACAAGAAATGATAGAGATTTCTTTTTGTCTCAAACTAAATTTGTTAATGATATTGTTATTAGATCTATGCTAATAGATGATAAGGCAATTGAGATACCTGAGGTGTTTAACAAAAAGATGAGACTTATAGATAGTGAACCACTAAGAGAATCCATACCTTATATACATACGGTCAGATGGTTGACATATGTGACTATTACTCGTCCTTACATTACTTATGTACTACATATGAGTGTCGTCATGTGGATCATCCGATATGTCCAACCTACCACTGAAAAGATAGTATTTGTGTCCTCTTTCTCCTTACCTTAGTTAATTATATTTCATGAACAAACACCTATAAGAGAACTTGACGCTACACTTTGTGAAATCATAGTATCAACTTGCAAATGTCTTCATCAAATCACTCCCAACCCTACGGTTTTGTTCCTAGTTAGGAACCTTTCGGCAATGATACCACCAGTTTGAGGGAGTTGTTAAAATATGTATATTTTATTATATTTTCTATTTGTGAAAATTCACACTTTTGTATTCAGGCCCATCATGTATCATGGCCATCAAGGCCACCAGGCACCTGGACTACCAACGACTTGGGTCCTTCTAACAACTCTTTTTACTCGTTTTTCATGTTCACTTGCATCATCTCTTCTCTATAAATACCTCATGTATTCAATAAAGATCAAGCCTTCTTGGCCAATTTATAAACATTTTTCAAGTGTATTTGCTATTGTTAGTGCATTTACTATTATTTTAGTCTTTTCTAAAGCTTTTTATAGTCATCCTTTGGTGACTCACAATTGTTGTATACGTGTATTGGATATCCGTTGCTCCATTCAACACGTTGAAGTATCATCTTCATTACATACACTACAGCCTATAAGCTCCTCGAGAAATGGACTAATTATCAGAACGAAAGAGCTTGTGACTTATCAATGAACTCTCATCAAATGATAAAGTGTTCACAATTTTCAAAAAGTGTAAGCAGCAGATAAGCAACACATCACAAAAGAGTACCTCCGCATACAATCATCTATGCAAGCCACATTAATATGCAAACTTTATAGGTGAACTTAAATGATTGCAGAAAAGACTAAGAAAAAAGTGGATTTATCACAATATTTACTTTTAGGAAAACATAACACCCTAAGATTCAAGTAGTTTCATCAACAACTGGTTCAGACAGCCATAATCAGCATGAAAACTCTAACCCCCTAGATGACCTTGTAGATCGATATCAATGAGAAGACCTGAACAAACCAGTTTCATGCTATTGCTCACAAAAAATATACCATCAGCGGGAAGTTTGCTTTCTGGTTGCCTATCTATGATATCAAGGAACAGGATCTAGTATAATTGAATTCATGATTGACTTGCATTCCTATTTTACTCAACTTTGTACTTCTTGACTTTTATGGACTCGCTTGTGAGGTATAGTTTCTTCTCCCACCCAGCCCAGGGCTTTTTCCTGGTAATTGTGTCAATCTGGGCTGGTCAGGCCCTGTCCCAGCCTTGGTGTGCCATGCCAGGCTGACACACATTTTTCATGGGCTTAAATTTGGTCAGGTCAGCCTACAAGACATATATTATATAGAGAGAGAAGGTGGTTTAAATATTTGTCGATAATCGAAGGTTGATACTTCACGAATCAAATCCACCAAATCGCCAAGAGTCAAATGGCATTAAGTGTGATTGCCGATCTTCAAATACAACAAACAAGAGAGCGGAAGCATACACAAACAAGTCAAAAGCAGTGCCAAGACTGCATTATTTATTATGTGTTGAAGTAGTATTTATAGACATCATACAAGGGATTTGAAGAAGGGAAAATAAAGAAGAAGTTAAGAGAAGTATTCTAGCCGTTGGGGACATCCCAATGGCTGGGGTCCCCAACATTACAATAACAAGTGGAGGACACAAACCATTCATGTGCAAACTATTCAACCAATCTCAATCATTGGATTCTAAATACATGAATGATTGAGATTAGAAAAAAAGGTGAAAAGTACATATAGTACCTTGCAAAAAAATATATACTTTCACCTTTTGATTTTCAATATCAATCACTCATAACTCATATTGGATAGGTGAGATTAGTTCGGATGGAGTTTGTATATGGATGGTTTTCATCTTCCAACTTTCATATATATATATATATATAAACACAAATATAATATATACACATATACATTATAATAAATAAACATATTTTATATATAAATATATACACACAAATATATATTATATTTATGTTTATTATAATATATATATGTGTGTGTGTGAGGACTCAAATGAACGATGGGTTTCTTTAAAGTTAATATTAGATTACATAAAGGATCAACTTTTAAAAAAGGAAGAGGAAGACCACAAAAGTGTTAAAAGGAAAGAATGATCTAGCTTATATTGAGTTAACTGGTAGCATGGCACATGATTGAGCTTTATGGGAACAAAAAAACCATGTAACCGACCTCATGGGAAACAGCTTAGTTGTTGATTGTATTGACTAGTTAACAAAGTATATTAAAGATTAAGTATCTTGATGTATGCTATTTACGGATGACATTGTGTTAATAAATGAATTTAAGAAAAAAGTTAATAAAAATTGGAACTATGGAGAGAAATGTTAGAAAGTAAAGGCTTCCAACTTGGTAGAACAAAGATAGAATATATGGAATGCATGTTTATCATTTGGTTACTTTAAATGACATAGAAATTAAGATCCACATATATTACATTGCATGAGAAAAGTTTTAAGTACATGGGTTACATTACGAACATGTTATGTATAAAATTAATGTAGTTTGGTTAAAAAGAGAGGTGCATCTGGTATTCAATTTGACAAGAAATACTATTAAAGTTAAGAGGTAAATATTATACACTAGCAATTAGACCTTCTATATTATAAAAAAAGAGAGGAAAAAAAGTATTGAAAGGAAAAAATAAAGAATGATCTCACTTATGTTGAGTTACCAATTAGCATGACAAAAGACCTAGCTTGATAGAAACAATGAATCCATGTAGCCGACCCCATAGTACGGGAAAAGTCTTAGTTGTTGTATGTATGTATGTATCTTTTATATATATTCTCTTGGCCCTACAAGCCGACTTCGCCTGAAACCTAGGCCAAATGGACCAAAAACCTGGCCCCGTCTATCGTTTTGACAAGTATATCCCAAGCCATGTGAATGAATGAGAAAGACAAAGCCCAACTTCACGCACACATGCACACACCCGCACACAATCAGAAGTTCCATAGCTTCTTAAAAATTATATGCCATGAAATGAAGTCCAGAAAGAGACCAAATGTAGGAACTAACTACACAAATTACTGAAAATAAACCCTTCAACCACGTGAAACATGAACATGGAAAACGTGCAACATTGCATACCTCAAACAAATCATCGAGAAGCCTATTCCTATATTCTGTTTCCAAGAGTTTGCTTCGATGTTCTTCTTGGTTGTTCAATGCATAAAAATCCAAAGCAGATATTTTTAAATCCTGTTCCGCATCAACTGTGATTCCGTCTGTAATTTCCATCTGAACATTTTCAACACTAATATCCCAACATATTTCTTGGCCAGAACCATTTTCCCTTAGGTTATTCACCAGAGCATTTACTGAAATGTGATCACAAGCAAGGCCATTATTAGACAAGGGATTGAGGAGGCTTTCACCAGGGTTAACTGTTTCATTTAACCTAATTGCAGTATCAGAAGCCTCCATTTGATCTACAGGACTGATTTCACAATCAATACCGGAGTTGTCCAATGTGATATTCCAATCAATAGAATCTGATGTGTCACCCTCATGCACCTTCTTCCCCATCACAGGAACAGATGAGTTTGCCCCAAACTGAACATTTTCAGAATCCACGATCTCAGGGTCGACTGAAATATTCAAGGAAGGGGGGGTTTCACGGAGGTCTCTGAGATTTGATAAAACATCAAGAGAAGTTGCCTGCAGACAGCAGGAAAACACAAAACCTATCAGTGCTTTGGTCTTGAATCAACCTTGACTTTACTCTGAGTATGGTATATGCATGAATAGCAGATTAAGATTCCCATTTGCTAAATATTTTGTCCTTTTCTCCAGATACCTCCTTTTCAGTATGCACGTCTTTCACAAAATTCATGTAGTATTCCACAGCTTTTGATACTGCATCACCATTGAGAACTTCACAAAATTTTCTGAATGTGTCAGAAAGAGACTTTGCGGACTCCATAAGTTCAACTCTGACATTTTGGCCCTTCATAACAAAAACCACCAAAATTAACCTCATTGAAGTAAAGGGTGAATTGCAAAACATTCTGGAGAGGAAAATAAACACTTAGAGAATTACTGATTCTGAAAGGCCAAAAACATTACCCTAAGTTCAATAAATGATCTAATGTTTAACCAAAACTACCTGTAAACCCAGCTCTAGACAGGACTCTTTGTATTTAGCTGCTGACAAAGATATTGCTCTTTTAATATCAACCTCCTTACGCTCCAGTTCAGATAGTTGTTGCTGATGCTTCTGTATCTGCTTTTTCTGATAAGGGCTTCAATTGGTAAAGCACAACAAAGTAGCTTAACAACTTGACATACATGATGCATGTAAAAGAAAGACAAGAATGACATAGAAAAGCCACAGATTCGTCCTGTAGAGGTAGGACAAAAAATAATAAAATTCAATAACCAACTGACATACATGTCATAATTCACATTCTGAGCCATAATTTGAGCAGCTTCCCCAAGGAAAAGATGATCCTTTTCATATGCTCGCACAATGTTTTCCCATTCACCCTTAAGAAACAATCAAAGAACATATATTCAATGAAGGACAAGAAAATATGTCAAGACAATGATGAATGTATGGGGAATCGGAAAACATATGTGATGCATAAGGTGCCTTACAGCTGAACCTGATAGGCGTCCAAAAATGTTTCTGGTCTCAGGCGTTGACTTCAGAAGAATTTCAGTTATCTGCCTTGCTTCTAAGTATCCAATTGCTGAAAATCAGTACGCAACAAATCTGATTAAGAACTTCAAAACATTACAACCTTAAAGCATATATGTAAAAGGTAGCTTAACATTTCCAGTTAAAATTCAAGATAATCAAATCAGAGTTTTCAAATTGAAATAAGTGAAATATGACAACAACTAACTAAAGCTCCAAACCAACATTTATCATAATTAATTTAGAATTTGAATATAAAGAGAACTCTCCCAACAGTTTGTGCAAACATTAAGCCTGGCATGCAACAAAATGTAATCGCAAGACAGCCTGAGGTAGATCCAAATGATGAAAGTGAGTCCTCTGGCAGAACCATGGACAAATCATCCTGGTAACCCAATATGAGAAGGATTTGAGTGCAGGGAGAGGCATTGACCCAACCAGAACGATTTGAGGTTGAGCATCCGAGCAATTGCCTAGGTTAAAATAATAGGAAAGAAAGCTTAGAAAACAAGCTTGTAGGGGAGAAAATATTGGCTTATTATTTCTTTTGAGCCCCTAAACTGGATAAAGCCACTAAACTCGACTAGTGATTACAATGAATAAAACCATTAGCGCCACCAAAACATCCCCTTTGAGCATTTCGCAAAATTTGATCAACAACATACTAGCCCTCAGGTCTATGAAGGGGCAACTAACAGTAACTAATTGCATAATTTGTGATTACTTCAATAGTTCATACATCCAATAGTTCCTATAACAAATTCTGTTATGACTATAGTTCTCAAAAGTATAGGATGGTAGAGAGATAGAGGAAGGGAGCATTTCGAACTAGCGGAACATTAACCATAAGCTAAATTTTCAAGAAATAAGAGAAATCTGTATGATTGCATGTATTCAAGACAATTCAAAAGTGCGTTCAAGGCGGAAGGAAGACATCCCTTAAGAGTGAGAAAGGAAGAGATACCAACTAGAGGCCTTACATTCAGGATCAAGGGTTAAGAAAAAAGAATCCAAATCCTTTGGCAGAGAAGCGAAGGCCGATTGGATCCGAGCTCTCAACGAGGCTAATCGTTTGCGCCAATCGGATGGGATCCGCTTCCGATCGACCAGCCATTCTTCCCCATTCACCAAAAACAAAGTCAAAACAGAGCCAGTGCCCACAGAATCACGCCGCGCACACGCAAACACAAAGATTTCTCCCCTTACCTCCAAGGCGAGAAAACGAGATATCGACCGGAAGGGTTTTAACGTCTGCCGGATCCATCAGCTTCCGTTGAATTATCGCCGGAATCCGAAATCCAGGAGAAGAAAACCCGAAGATCGCAGCAGCAGAGCACAAAAGGAGGGTGTCGATCGCGCTAACCGGTAGTTTCCGCCGCGATTTCTTTCCCGCGGCGTCAAAACGTTGCCTTTAATCACTTAGACTCGCGCTAGTTGCTCCCGCGTTAGGTTGGCCAAATGCACATGGATACGCAATATGGGACACGGGACACGGAGAGAGAGGGAGAGGGAGAGAGAGAGGGGGGATAAACGAACTCTTGTCTCACTTACTGATGATGATTCGAGGGTCCGACAATCGGAGCTTTTAGGCGAATGAGAGCCAGTTTGTGTCAAAATCGTAGGCCGAACGTGGGGGGTTGCAATTTTGAACCTTACACGGACCCGACACGGAAATTCTGTGTCAAAATCTCGCAGTCGAATCTGAGTCGGCCCAAAGAAATGAAATAAGTTGACATGGACCGGATATATAGAGTGTGAGAGAGAGAGAACGAAATCGTGTAAAATGTACACATCTAGTTATGTTCACACATTGTTAAAGATGTCAATCATTGGTTAAGCTTTAAACTAAAAAAAAGCATTATTGTATTTTTATAAAATTTATTTAATATACCTTATACTATTTTGTTTTTTACTTAAAGAAGTCAACCGTTAATTTGAATGATTAAACAGTTGAAAATTAAAATAGATAGAGTATGGATGAACATTGTATGAATATATATATATATATGTAAAAATTGAGAGTTGGTAGATACTTTTTATGCCAGATTCTATTAGATAATTTGTATTATTCTGATATGATCAAACCATTCGTCAACATCGATACAAGAATCACTAGGAATGTGATGTAAGATGGATGTCTTGATCAATACTAACTGATCACACAACACTAAATATACTGACATAGAAGACTCCGTAATAGCTCCTCTCTCTCACTATATATATATATTATAGTCGCACTTGAGTTGACCCATACCTAAATGATTGCAGCAGGTTAAGTTTTGGTCGACAACTTTGACCTGAATCCAGTGGGTAACCCAACGTGAACTCCAGCAGTTGACCTCATTTCCCACCAATAGGCTGACGTTTTCATGTTGCTGCCAAAGAGAGAAGTCTAGCCACATCCCTTTGAGATTGAGTCACTGCCTCGCCTTGGGTCTCGCTTTCCACTGTTGTTCCTGTCTTGAAGCACGAAACTTTTCTTTTCTCAATTCCATAGGTATCGGAAACGCCACGGAAACGTTTTACTGAGTTTCTTTAAAACTGAAATAAATGTCCAACCGGCAGTTTCTCTCTTATTTTCAATCCAAAACTCCCACGGTTACTGTCATCACTTTTACCATAGGATTTGGGACTAAATCGGTGTTTTGATTTTCCGAAGTATTGAGGCGCATGCTGACATTTAGTTCCAGGTGACCTGTACTGGTTCTACGCAGCTTTTCTTTTCTACTTTCCGCTGGACTTTGAGGTTCACGCATAATTGATTTTACTACATTTTTTTACCTTATTTAAATATGTAAAATATGTTTTTTTGTTTTCTAGTGTTATTGTTGATGTCAGAAAATCTAAGAGGATACATGGCCGAAGATGAAGACTTTCAAGATGAAAGGAACACATGGTTTGTGGAGGATTGAAAAGAATTATGACGGCAAGTGTGTAAAGACAAACATGTGTATTAGTGCTGATCATGTGGATCATGGGGCTGGTCAATATACCTCAATCAACGTAACGTTGGAAAGAATGTCATACACAAAAAAGTGAGGAGTTGTTGAAAATTATGTCTCAAAAGCTTAACGTGTTTATGTAAAAGCCTATAAATAAGCATGAGTTATCAAGATGGAGAACTTTTCTTAATAGTAAGCATAACATAGTCTTTTAGTCTTCTTAAGTAGAGTGCCTATGCAATAGCGGATTGAGAGAGATACACCCAATTAATTATCAAGGACCGGTTCCGTTGTTCAATACCTTATCCATTTATGTTTCCTCTTTCATAGCGAAGTTTGGAGTTCTTTAGCACGTCACATCATCTTTTAGCATCTTATCGTGTTCAATCATTCATGTTGTGTTATCACTTCAACATTATCGTTTAACTTGTTTCCTAAGTTGTGAAGATTTATTATTACCCATGTCTTCGCATTTTCATTCTCGTTTATGCGCTACATAGCAGCTTTTTTGGTCTTTCCCCTCCTTCTCTATTTGCCTCTTTACTTTTGGATTATTTAATAGGTGCATGAGACAAACCAAGCTTCTTGCAGTTTGTCTTGTTTTGGATCGTGACCAGCATGTTTATTTCTAGTTTGCAATATATGCGAGCTGAGCACAACTCCGTTCTAAGTAATTAAGCGTGTGTCCTCGTATACATGTACATGTATCTTCGAAAACTACGTTAACCCGAATAGTAGATATAGTCCTACCGTAATTCATATTCAAATCCAAACTATTTGACATCCCTAAAATCATGATTTCAACAATTTCACAAACGTGACATGCGTTAAGAACAATAGTTTACCTGGCTAAGGGGTTGACTCACGAATGGAAGGTTATGAATTCAATACTCGAGGGCAAGAATTTTCAGTGTGTAAGAAAAAAAAGGAGGGCATCTTAAATGCATAATGTTTTTCTTGCATAAATATTTTTAATTTGATCTTTCATATTAACGGTAGAGGTTTTTAAAGGTACGATGGTTCTTCCCTCGAAAAAAGAGAATCACATAGGATATGTTCCAATGAATCGGATCCCGTCGGAGGTTGACTCAAACCGGTGGGCCACAGTCGGACTCGGTACTTAGCTGGCATCGGAAATGGATTTTATGAATTCCATCTCTTTGGCCCGAGTCTCAAAAGTTCCAGTTCCAATCTTCAGGAGTCATTATTCCCATTCGGGCGCCATTATCGGCCAAGCTGGAAAGGGAACGAGCGAAGATCGGTGACCCCAAACCCTAGTTCATTTCGTGAGTAAAAATCCTTGTTTATTCTTTTCTCCGATCGAATTTCCTTTCACGTTTGCCACTTCGGTGAGCATTCTTTCTAAATATTGACGAAATTCGGAGTCCTTCATTTGCTTGTTTTTTGTGTGTTGATGATTGATGATGATTTTCTGAATTTCGTTGCTTATTTTTGTCTCCAGGGTTGGGTTACGGTTTCGGGGAAATGGATCCGGCGGAACTCAGGGAATTGTTGGACGACGAGTCGGCGACGATGAAGACGATCAAGGCCGCGACGTCCGGACTCGCTGCCGGGACCGTCTGGGGAACTGTCGTCGCCACCTGGTACGACGTTCCTCGTGTGGAGCGCAGCGTTGCCCTTCCGGGACTCATACGTACAGCTAAACTCATGGGGAACTACGGGCTCACGTTTGCGGCGATCAGCGGAGTCTACATTGGGGTGGAGCAGATTGTCCAGAAGTACAGGATGAAGAAGGACTTCATCAATGGTGCCGTTGGCGGATTCGTTGCTGGCGCTTCCATCTTGGGATTCAGAGGTTAGGGTAACTTATTTTTACCAAGGAGGAAATCAAGTTTTTTTATTCCGTAATAGTAGCGATCTCCTTGCTTCAACTCATTGGGAAATTGTTTGGTCATCCTTGTTTCTTTTCATGATAAGGATCCTTCAGTTGGCGAAGAGAAACTGATTGAGCAAGATATAGTCTTAGCAGACAAACGTAAAGGGAGGAATTTAGAGAAAATAGCAAAACATTTTTTTCCCTAATTGTTGGATAGAGGAGTGAGTTTCTCAAAGAAGATCACTAGTTCCGCAATTAGTTACGTTGATGAGCGCACTAACTCGTTTAGACAGGAAGCAGTGCAAGCGGACCCGGACAAGCTCAAGGTCATGGAAGCAAATGCGTAGTCTTTACTCGCTTATCCGTTGATAGTATTCCACTAATTCCAATATCAGTGCTTTGGTCCGGCCTAATGATTTCGTAATGGTGTTGTCTTCTAGTCTATCTTTAAATAGAGAGAATATCTCATGCAAAATTATCTTGGTAAACTAATAAGATCAACTTTCTTTTTGTGCTGACCCAAAGGCTTCTCTGGTTTCATTTTCAAACAAATCCTTGACGGGAAGTGGCTTAAACAGAAGGAAAATATATGTCGTAGTTGTTCCCTTCTATTGTATGGCACATAAAAAATAAGACATTACACAAGAAAGAGCATATGATAGGAATTTGGATTTCAAATACCTAAATGTAATCGATAACCACTTGTTTACTAATTCATGCATTATAGAATCTCTATTAAAACTAACTTCCAAAGCGATGTTAAAGTTGATCATATAAGGGCGAAGTCAAACTGAAAAAGTCACTAAACAAGAGAGTAAAATCATAATAGAAGCATGAAATGTATTCATATGTGGTGCCATATCTTTGTTGATAATCCCTTTCTGAAGACCCAATTTCATCAAATTCAGGTCCATTACTATTTCAATCATCACTTTAGGAAGTTATCATATTAGGTGTGTGATTTTCCTTCCTAGACAACACCAAATCAACTGACTATGTTTGTATTGGCTATCGTCCTCCATGGAAGATTTTGTTAGCAAAAGGTCATTCTACAAGTTGGGGTAGTTTTGCTTGTTCACACAATTGCTTTGAAGCTATAATAACACGAATTCTAGGGTGAGCATTTGGTATAATAGCAGGAGAGAAAAATGACTAGATGTCACAACAAGAGACCTTCCTCTCACTTCCTCTTTTACGACTAGCATCATCTTTCATAACCTTCTTTCTCTTGATCGGTCGAGAAGTACTACTATCAACCTCTGTCCTAATATCATCAGAAAATGCTATCATCACCACCAACATACTCTAACTCTTTCTCAAACAGTCTTATATCTTCTTTTTCTTGTTTTTTCTTGACCGTACTCTCAATCATTTGTAAACATTATTATTTAATAGCTTTTAACACTCTCCTAATTTTGCCTATACAAGGAGCAACCTCTTTCCTAGTTCCTCCTAAGTGATGTTTAAATAAAAAAAATTCTACCACTTAACTTTTTCACAAAAATTAATTGTTATTCTCAATTTGCTTCTCTCAACTGAAGAACCCCCCATTGTCATGTCGGGTCTTCAAACCGAGATTGAGAATTAAAATTTCTTTCTTATGGCATCTCAACTTATCTTTTTGAATCTTAATAAACTTGAAAATAAATGCACTTCATAAATCACCATAAATCCATAAATCTCCATTTCATAAACCGCTAAAACAAATGTTGTAAAAACTGCATTGATGCCCATATCGCAATGGGCACCGATATGCCTTTATCGTACCGTATCATATGGTACAATACTATACAGTGCAAAAAAAATTGTATTAAAAAAAATGCAAAAATTAAAATTAATGAACAAAACATATAACAGAATGAAAAAACATCCATACATCTTATAATGAACAAGGCTACAAGCATCCATATTCCATACCATACCGTAAATAGAATATTGAATATTACATTTAGGGTTTAACTTTAATTAATAAACAACAAAGTTACAAGTATAACTTACAATCATCAAGAGATTGAAGATCAGAACGTTACAAAGTTACAAATAAAAGTTAAAACAAATTATAATCATCAACAACGTGGATCATAATCAATAAAAGTATTATAATCAACATAGTCAAGATCACCGCCATCACCATCATCACCATCTTCATCTACTCCCTCTTCCTCCTCCATAATTCGATATGCCCATCCAATACCATCATTTTTATCATCATCTTATCCCTCTTTCTCCTCCATAATTGGATATGCCTATCCAACACTATCATTTTCATCATCATCTCCAACTCCAAGTTCTGCTTCGGCTTGGAGTGTTTTCTAGTTTTCAGCATCTAAATTGATAGGGGGCTCTTCCTCTTCGACCCCATCATCAAGAATATCAATATTTTCGTAGCTCAACGGGTCATATGACACATTTCTTGCCCTTCTTGCATCCTTTTGCATTTGTCTACAAAGAAAAAATATTCAAATTATAAAGAATATCAAATGCAATATAGCCACATCAATCATTCATTATTAATAAGATAAGAAATAACTAGGTAACAACAAATAATATATATTTTAAAATTATTACATTTGCCTTAACTTCATGTTGTAGGCAACATATACCAAATCACACAGTGGAGTATGCTCCAGTTTGTTTCGCTTTTTCATATTAATGCGTTCGAAAAAGCTCAAATTCCTCTCGCACCCACTTGAATTGCATGTTTGGCTCAATATACGTTGAGCAAACCTTGCCAAGTTCAGTGCATTTATACCAAAACGAGTCCACCATTCATCTGAAATAAAACATGATAATGATTAATAAGAAACACTCAAAGTTAATCGATTAATAACTTAAATGAATATAAATAAAAACACAATACCTGGTCGCATTCGAGAGCGGAGTTGGATTGCAATTGGCCTTCCAAAATCTCCAATACTCTGTATATACTTGCTTAACTCTAAATGAATATTGCAACGAGTAGATAAATCTTCAACAAGGTCAATTGTATTTAATATACCCTTTTCACTTCTTAATCCTTCACAAAGTTTGGTTAAAATCGAATAAAAGGGTTAAGAAAATATGCAACAACATGCAAATCATGATATATTTAGCGGTTCCAACGTGCATCTATTATCTTCCAAACCTTCTTTAGAAGTGATCGCTTGCGGTCAAGTTTTGATTGTATTTCAAATTTGGCCTTATCCATAACATCATATATATAACGCATAACAAACCTATCTTCACTGTCCACTATTCTCGTTACCTTAACTAAATGTACAATAACTACAACAACAACAACAACAACAACAACAACAACAACAACTAAGCCTTTTCCCATACTAGACGGGGCCGGCTACATGGATTCTTAACTAAATGTACAATCATCTTAAAAAATTTGCTGCAATTTTCTCAAAAATCAACATTAAAAATATTTATCACAGCAATCCGCTCCTTCTTTCTAGACCAACTAATAGAGCCCCATTCATCAATTATGAACAATTTTTCAATGCATTTTTCTATAATGATAAGTCTTTGCATAGTAATGACATTTGTAGCAAATTTTATCAATGAAGGCCTAATCAATTCTCTTCCACCTATATAGATTCACATCAAATGCAATACAAAAGAATGATTATAAATAAACTTTATAACATTTGCATCTATAGTCCCTCTTATTTCATCCATTGCATTCAAATCTTCAGGCATTAAGTCTGTACATTGTACACATGGAGTCCATACTAAGGATGGATGGTTCGTCTCAAACATCTTACCAGTTGCTCTAAAATTTGCAGCATTATTAATAATAAATTGAACAACATTTGAAACACCTACTTCCTTAATAACTTTCTCTAAAATATGGAGTAAATTATCTGCAGTTTTATCAATATGAGACAAGTCATATGATTTCAAAAATAATGTGCGTTTGGGATAATAGGTTATGAAGTTTATCAAAGACCTATGCTAACCATATGTTCAACCATCAACCATAATAGAACATCCTGTATCCTTCCACGACTCCTTAAATTCATAACTCAATGCCTCAAGCATTTTATCACCTGCCCTAAAATTTGTAGTTTTATCAATATGGGACAAGTCATATAATTTAAAAAATAGTGTACCTTTGGGATAATAGACTAGGAAGTTTATCAAAGACCTACGCTGACCATCTGTCCAACTATCATCCATAATAAAACATTCTGTATCCTTCCATGACTCCCTAAATTCAGAACTCAATGCATTAACAATATCAACCCATTTATGCAATAATGTGCCTCTCAAAGCATGATAAATAAGCATTCTATAACTCGATCCCACACTCGCAATAGCATCCACCATACTTTTAAAAGAAAACGAGTTTGCAACATTGAAAGATAGACAATTTTCATAAAAAAATTCAACACACTTCAAATCTACTTTCTCAATTACCTCCTTTAAAGCCATATTTGATCTAATGTCTGGTTGAGCTGTAGGAGTCGTACGTGGGAAAAAAAATGAAGGCATCTCACTACCTCTGGCTTTCGCTCCTCCTCTAGTACCCCTCGTAGGCATCGGGCGAGTAGGAGTTCTTGCAGTGGAATAAGAGCCAACTCAACTGCTACTACTACCAGAACCTACACTTTTTTCCTTTTCTTGCATTTTCCTCCCCTCTTCAGCCATCTCTTCTTCCATCTCAGTTGTACCATGAAATTCATCATCATCATACATTCCTTCAGCAGAAGCATCTTGAAATGGTTGGAACATATTCCAACCACCTATTTCTGCCCTCTATCACCCTTAATCTCTTCTTCTTATTCGAAGTCTCTAATACCTGTTCAATCTCATACTTCACTGCTTCGAGAACCCAAGGACATGCATTAGCATCGTTCTTGGTTCCCGCAAGGTAGTGTTTCATACTAGAAATACCATAATGTTTTACTGGATTGCAAAACATGCACTTGTTTACAAGTCTATTACCTTCATACACCGGAGTGCAATATTTTCATGTCGGATCGACTCGATTTTAAGCCATTAAAACAATAGTTGTTATAAATATTATATCATTGAAAAGTAATAAGAACTTACAAAGATTGGCAGATCGGAGGCATTCCTCCAATCTGACCATAGCAGGATTTCAGCGCCTTCTTCCTAGCTACCGTACAACCTCTATCTTCTTTTCTTAACTTCACACTTAACCCTAATCATCCTATTTATAAGTATTATCTAACTTGAATAACTAATTTACCCTAATCTTAATTAAGTATTACTAAATAGACATAAAGTATTAATAAGACCCATAATGACTACTATAAGTTTTATTACAATCTCTAACACTCCCCCTCAAGTTGGGTGAAAGATATTGAGAACACCTAACTTGGATAAGGTATCCTTGAGCTATCTAATGACAGTAGCTTTAGTTAGGAAATCAACCCTCTGTTTTTCATTTTTTCTTATTTAACATACTCCAATTTGAATTTCTGATTTGATATCTTTTCTATGATGAAGTGATAGACTATTTCTATGTGTTTGGTTCTTTCATGATATACTGGATTGGAAGCTATTTGAATTGCTGCACTACTGTCACACTATAATGGTATAAGTTGAATAGAAGTAAACCCCACCTAACTGAATAATGAAGATACCCATTTTTCTTCACATAGCTTGAGCTATCGCTCTGTATTCTGCTTCAGTTGTAGTTCTGGTAACAACTGTTTGTTTTTTACTCTTCCAAGATATCAAATTACCCCCGATGAATACACTGATACCCAAAAGTAGACTTTTTATCAAGATGAGAACCTGCTCAATCGGCGTACTGAGTATCCAACAATGCTGAGTGTGAGCACTTATCTTCATAGACAATGTCTCTTCCAGGGAGCTCCTTTAATATACTTTAGGATGCGAATCAACTGCATCCTAATGTGCATCACATAGTGAGTTTAGAAATTGACTTACCGTATTAACTGCAAAGGAGATGTCAGGATGAATAAGAATAGTGAGGTAGTTCAGTTTTTCAACTAATCTTACGTGTCTTCCTGGACCCGGAGAATGGCTCCCCTTGGATTTGGTAGAAATTTAGTATCTCGAATCCATAGGAGTATCAACAGGTTTTGCATTCAATAGACTTTTTTTCCTCAAGAATGTTCATGGCATAGTGTCTTCTATGAAATTACTATACCATTATTGGATCAGGTCACCTCTATTCCCAAGAAATAGTGAAGTCGGCCCAAGTCTTTAATGTCAAATAATTTGTGAAAATTCCTTTTTAACTTTGATATTTCTTTAATGTCATCACCAGTAACAATGATATCATCAACATAAACAACAAGAATATATAATTTTGTACCTTTCTTGAAAAATAAAATATGATCATTTAGACTTCTTTCATACCCCAAGATGTACACTACCTTACTGAATTTCTCGAACTATGGTCTTGGTGACTGTCTCAACCCATAAATAGCTTTATTCAATTTGCACACTGTATCATGAGAAGCTTTAATATTCATTCATGGAGAAAGTTCCATATAGACTTCTCCATTCAAGTCTCCTTGTAAGAAGGCATTTTTCACGTCTAGTTGCTATAGATCCAATCCCAAGTTTGTTATCATACTGAGAAGTATTCTTATGGAAGTAAGTTTTGTCTGAGGTGTGAAGGTTTCATTGTAGTCAATTTCATATGATTGATAGTATCCTTTGGCAACGAATCTTGCCTTATACCTTTCAATGGTGTCATTTGCCTTATATTTAATAGTAAAAACCCACTTGCATCCCACTATATTTTTGTCAGGAGGAAGTTTTGTGATGATCCAAGTATTATTTTTCACAAGGGCATTCAATTCCTCTTCTATTGCAGCTTTCGATAAACGACACTTGTTTGCTTCTTTAAATTTTGTAGGAATCTTGTGTTTCTCAACATTCATAACAAAAGTTTGATAATTCTCAGAGGTATTAGCATAGGAAACACAATTAGTATGTTTACCTTTGCGAATGATAATAGGAATCTCCAAGTCTTCTTCTACTGGAAATTGAGGATTTGAGTTAGGAAAAAGATTTTTGGTTATGTAGTTTGTATAGGTTCCTGTTGAGAATAAATAATCTTCCTTGATCCTCTCTTGTACATTACAATCTACTTTGGTTCATTTGCCTTCTCTCCATAGTCGTCTGAATTATCTTTTGTCTCATTAGAAATTAAGAGAAGCACATAAGGAGTTATATTTTGAGAGGTAGCGGACTCCTCTTGAGAAGAATAATAGGGAGTAAATTTTGAGAAGGTGACATCCATGGATACATTTAGTCTCTTAAGGATAGGATCATAGCATTTATAACCTTTCTGAGAATTCAAATAACAAAGAAAAATACACTTTACAGACCTAGAATCAAGTTTATCACGATCAGGTAGGTGAACCTGAACAAAATAGGTACAACCAAAGATTCGAGAAACTATATGAAAGAGTTTTAATTCCTTATCAAGACATTTTATGGAACTGTCACCCTTGAGTGCACTATTAGGCATTCTATTTATTAGATGGATAGTAGTAAGAACAACTTCCCTACAATAATATGTTGGAGTAAGAGAGTTCTGACTACCTCAAAAATATGATGATTTTTTCTTTCAGCTGTGCCGTTTTGCTGAGGTGTATAAGAACAAAAAGTCTGATGAAGAATACTATGTGTGTGTAGGTATTCCTGTAAATGCCTACTAATATATTCACTCCCATTATCTGAACGAAGAATTTTCACGTAAGTATTGAATTAAGTGAGAATAAATTTATGTACAATTGGAAAGATAATAGAAACCTCTGATTTTGATTTTATTAAGTAAATAATTGTAAGACACGTACAATCATCAATAAAAGAGACAAAATACTTCGGACCAAACAATGAAGTAACTGGATTGGGACCCCATATATCAGAATGAAGGAGCTCAAAAGGTTGAGATCGCCTATAGTCACTAAAGGGATAAGGAGCTCTTTGGTGTTTCCCAAGTTGACACACTTCACATTCAAAATGAAATTTATTGGACTTGACTCTAACATAAGGTAAAACATATTGGAGCTTAGACACAGGCATATGACCTAGACCACAATGCGAAAGATGAATCCCCGCGTCTTTAACAATTGCAGTAAAGCACTATAAGAAGTTGTATGTTAAGGTGGTCTTTCAGGATCTATAAGCCCCTCTGTAGACTACCATGACCAAAGATTTTTACTGTCTTCATATTCTGAAACACATACCTAGTAAGATTAAATGTTACACTACAATTCATAGTACGGGTCAATGAACTGACTGAAAGTAGATTTATAGGAAAGCTAGGGACATGACAGACTGATTTTAAATCTGTAAAACATGTGTGTATACTTCCTTGTTTAATCATATAAGAATGTGAACCATCTCTTAACACTAATTGGCTCCCGTTTTGGAAGAAAACTATATTCTGAAAAATATGATGATTTTTCTACCATGTGATTTGTGGCACCAGAATCAATAATCTAAGTTTTTGAAAGAAAGGGAGAAAATTTGGTACCCTTCACAGTATGTGTCACCTGTGCTACTGTAGCCTGAGAAGAAGAGTGTTAAGAATTTTCAGATAATTTTGTTTCTAGGCCCTCTATCCTTTTAATAAGTTCCTTAATGCCATCAGTATTGGGCGTTGGATTTTCACCAACATGAGAAACGTAGTTTCGAGTTCTAAAAAAACAGGTCTACCATGTAATTTTCAACAATTTTCTCTAGAATGTCTTGATTTACCACAATGAGAACACATAATTTCATCATTCTCTTCAGAATGAAAACGACCACATCCACGATTTTGTTGTCCACCTCTTTCACGATAATGTGAGTTTTTCCCCTTGTTTGAAGTGCATGTTGTTCGGTAATAAAGGTGTTGGCCTCAAGATTTCTGCTATTTTCTTTCTGAATTAATGAGTATACTCTGCCAAGTGAAGGAATTTCTTTCTTGCCTAAAATGTTTATCTTTATTGACTCAAATTCTGAATTTATGTCCCATAATAAATAAAAAACTTTCTTTTTCTTAATTTCAACATTTCTTTCGATGTAACAAGAACACTTAATATTTGTATAGAAAAGAAGTCCATCCCATAATTCTCGAAGATTTGCATAGTACTCACTAATAGAACAAGTTCATTGTTTACATTTTCTGATCTTTTCCAATATCTCGTACTCTTTTGTAACATTCTTTTTTTCAGATATTGCACACCAAATTTCATGGGTAAATTCAAGAAACATAAAGGTTTTTGCAATTGATTGGATCATAGACTAAGTAACCGGGATGATATCAAGGCGTCATCTCTTCTCCAACCAGGGTATTGTGCATGATGTGTGTCTGGTCTCGACATTTGACCCATTAGGTCAGCCCATCTCCCCCTTGCTATAACAATCAGTTTCACAAACCTAAACCATTCCAAGTAGTTTATGCAATCTAACTTTGTTGATCGTAATATGAAAATTTTCTACTTTTTCATGTGTAGAATGTTTAGATATCACGAAAGGGCTTTCAACCCTCTTTCCTTTAGCAACCATTTATCAAAAAATCGAATAAACCGACTTCTCACAATCTGTTTTTTTTGAACCAAGGTCCAAGCTTTAACACTGTTACTAGTATTACTTATAACCCAAGCGAATAACTCCTTCAACACCTTGATTTCCAAAGAATAAGATGAGGTTTAATGTTGGAAATATTCAGAATCCAACACCTTGTTGTGGACGCCAAAATAGGGTTGATAATGTTCTACACTTCATAGTGATGCAACCTTCATGCGTGCAGTTTATCGTGGAGTCCAGATCAAAGGGCATCAATGCTGAGATCACTACCGTGGAGTCCAGATCAAAGGTTGAAGATGTTGTTTATCCTTTATACAAAGAAGCTTTTGCCAAAGGAGGCGCTGAATTCACGAGGAAGAAGGACGAGAACTAAACCCATTAGGCGATGTACGATTAAGGGTTGTTCGATCCTATGGATGAAGAGGACGAGAAATTTTGTGATTTTATGCAGGAGATGGTGTCGATGATGAACCATACGAAAAACGAGAAGGACAGTTTTGAAGACCTTCAGAAATCTGTTGCTCAGGCCATAACAAACTTTTTGGAGTGTAGGAACTTATTTTTTTCTTCGCGCATGTTCAGATTACTAACTGTCTCTTAATTAAAAAAAAAAATTGATCTTCTTTCTCAAAAAAACTGATTTAAAAGCCTTATAGGCTTTGATATCATGTTATAAATACTATATGATTAAAAGGTAATAAGAAGAACTTACAAATATTGGCAGATCAGAGGCATTCCTCTAATATGACCATAGCAGGATTTCGACGCCTTCTTCCTGGCTGCCGTACAACCTCTCTTCTTTTCTTAACTTCACACTTAACCCTAATAATCCTATTTATAAGTACTATCTAAATTGAATGACTAATTTACCTCTAAGCGTAATTAAGTATTACTAAATAGACATAAACTATAAGTTTTATTACAATCTCTAACAAGAGTGAATAATCAATAAGAATAAAAAAGCTTTTTAGAGGTTAAGAATCACGAAATCTGTAAAACACTCAAATTTTTCAGTGAAAAATCGGATAGAATGCAAAAGAAAAGAGGTATGCCATATATTTGACAAAAACCCTAGAGATGGGGAGTTGAATTGGGTAAAACACTCGAGAATCTTGTGAATAAACCACAAAATAAACAAGAAAAAAGTAAGAAGAGGATTTGGAAGCAAGGGAATGTCGTGAAAAGGGTTTAGGAAGAAGTAAAAATGAATTTCGCAACTTTCATATCTTATAACACACATCAACGTCGACTCGTACGATATGGGGTGTATCGTATGATACGGTACGATAAACTCTCGTATCGTATGGTACAGTACGATATGGCACGATAAATCGCTTATTGCGATATGTGCTCCTGTATCGTACCGTATCCTCATACGATACACGATAAAATCGTATCATATCATATGTACGATACAATTTTTATAACATTGACCAAAACTCCCAAAAACATTCATCCACTTTATATATTACCACAAATTTATCCACTTCATATTTTACCACAAATTTATCAAAAACATATTCACTTACTTCATATATTATCATTTAAAAAAGAAAAGATAATAACATAAGTAGATAGAAAATAAATATGGAAAAAACAAAAAAACAATATATCACAAGGAAACAAAGGGTGCCATCGCACTACTGTTGTTGTTAATGCTGGAGTGGTGGTGCCATCGAGGTTGGACCGCCAAAGATGCCTCTCCCTAGCCGAATATAAGTAAGGGCATATTGCACGTATCGCACGATATGTGTAATACAACCATGAGGTGATAAATACACATGTTTTGATACAACCCTTGTATTGTCCAATACGGGGTGATACATATAAGACTGTATAAAAGGGTGTTACGTGAAATAGTTTTTTGATAACCTAGGGAAAAAGGCCTTCGCCTTGTTAGCACGAAAAGCCAGTTGGAGCGAGTGATGTATTGCATGCTAGTAGGAGGTGCACGGTTTGGCTTAACTAGCCTCACTAAGGTGAGGTAGAGGCGATATAGTTGAGGTTAGGATGAAGCATCTCCTCACAGCGGAGTGAGCAAAAGAAAGGACATAGTATAAGTACATGAGGAAACTTGGGGTCATTGCTAAAAATATAAACCCATTAGGTGCTCTGCAAATACTAACTCCGAGAAAATTTATGCAAAGTGAGAGACATCTATGGTGTTGAAGTCTAGAAGACCTAGAGGAAACAAGTCAAGAGAAAAGAAAGGTAATGGACATGGCCAGTTGGGATATTCCCAATCTATGGTGTGTAGTACACCCTAGTGTGCCTTGGATGTTTGATTTGATCAACAATGTCGTAGAGCCTTAACATCCTGTGGTAGCAAAAGAGTGAGTATTGTTGTTATTGGTACTAAAAGGGTTCGGCTAGCACCATTCAAAAGAAGGAAGGACTGAGGAGGAGAAAGAGGTCCTCAGTGTGGCTTCGGCATTCTCGGTACCTTGTTGACTGATTCTAACCTTATCATCCCTATACCCTTAGGTGGGGTTGGCTAAAGGGTGCATCATGGATTCATGAGGACTTGCTAGAAGGTTGCTTGTACTAATACTATGTTTTGCCAAGCATGCATAATGTTGGAGTTCTGTTGTGGTCTGTTGCAGTGATGCTGGAAAGATCGTAACCCTCTTGACAGATCTAACCATGTTTTATGTTGGCTGTCTTCTACCTAACATAATCCTCTTTGTTTATGGGGACTTCACTTGGTACCGGCTGTTGTAAGGGTGAACCTCACAAGACGAGTTTGCCAGCTAAGATAATTTATCCCACGGCCTCCAAGTAGTTGACTGACCTGGATGACTTTGTTGAAGGATGTTGGTTTTATGGAGCCTTTACTCCATCTGATGCAGCAAACTCCCTCCAGTTCACTTTATAGCCATACTAGTACTTGGAATGAGTCTAGTTGTAAGATATCCTTATCGCTTATTTGTTGATTGAAAGATTCTAAGATAAGTAGCATATTATAAGATAGTATTCGAAGATGATGCTTATATGGAGCATGTTAAAGTCTACTCTGCATGCTGGGCTTGTGGAACATGGTAACCATATGTTGCATTTGAGCTGAGGTGGCGGGGAGGGAGCAACTTAAAAAAGATCCTTGTTTGATCTTTACATTCATCATCATTAATGCTATTAGGTAGAGTTCTCCGTCCTTTTTTTGCTTTTTCTACTTGTGGCATATCTTTTGTAATTTTGGATTTGTATAAAATTTGCATCGTTCTGTCTAGTCTACTATATTTTAAGGTGCGCAGTATGCTGCAGCAATATTATGGACCCTCCTGATAAAGCACTCCTTATACTTGCACTGGCGCTTTCATGTTCACCTCTGTGTTTTCTTTCTTTGATAATGATCTTTTATTTGTTGTTCATGTTTTTCTTTTCATGGTTTGTCATTCATTAATCAATTCAAACTTGAACTTGGGAATCTTATTAAGTTATGCAATGAATCATTACTCAACAACAACAACAACAACTAAGCCTTTTCCCATACTAAACTTTGTCGGCTACATGGTTTCTTTGTTTCCACAGAGCCCTATCATGTGCCATGTTAGCAATTAACTCACAATAAGCTAGATCATTCTTTATTGTTTCTTTCCAACACTTTTGTGGTCGTCCTCTACCTCTTTTAATACTTTGAAAATCTAGTTTTTCATGCCTTATTATAGGTTCTTTTGATTTTCTTTTTATGTTCAAACCATCTTAAATGATATTCTCTCATTTTATCCTCTATTGGTACCACACATAATTTATTTCTAATAACCTCATTATGTATACGATTTTTTCTTGTATGGTCACTCATCCATCTCAACATCTTCATTTCTTACACAGACATCTTTTGTACATGTTGATGATTAATTGCCCAACACTCATAACCATAAAACATGGCAGGTCTAATTGCTGCTCTATAATATTTACCTTTTAACTTTAATGGTATCTTCTTATCACAAAGAATACTTGATGCTCCTCTCCATTTTAACCAACCAGCATTAATTCTATGCGTAACATCTCCATCAATTCTTTTATAACTCTGAAAAATTTACCCTAGGTATTTAAAACTTTCCTTTTGGGAGATGCAGTGTATGCCAATTTTAATTTTTATGTCCTATGAAGTAACCAAATGATCAAACTTACATTCCATATATTCTGTCTTTGTTCTACTAAGTCGGAAGCCTTTACTTTCTAATATTTCTCTCAATAGTTCCAATTTTCTATTAACTTTTTCCTTAGACTCCTCCACTAACATAATGTCATGTGCAAATAACATACACCAAGGTACTTCATCTTGAATATGTTTTGTTAACTCATCAATCACCATTATAAATAAGTATGGACTTAAAGTTGATCCTTAATGTAACCCAATATTAACTTCAAAGAAGTCTATCATTCCTTCATGAGTTCTCACACATATTTTTGTACCATCGTACATATCTCTTATAAGGTTTATGTATGTCAATGGGATACCTCTTTTTTCGAAGGTTCTCCAAAGAACCTCCCTCGGTACCCTATCGTAAGCTTTTTCTAGATCAATAGCTCTAAAATATTCCATAAGACGTCTCAAAAGGTGAATCGCTTCAAAAGTAGATATGCCTGGCATGAATCCAAATTGGTTCTCTGTTGTACTTGATACTTGTCTTAACCTACGTTCAATAATTGTTTCCCACAATTTCATAGTATGACTCATTAACTTTACTCTGTAATTCACATAATTCTGAATGTCTCCCTTGTTCTTATATATGGGTATAAGTATACTCGCTCTCCATTCCTTGGGCATCTTTTGATTTCTCCATATTTCATTAAATAGTCTTGTGAGCCAAGTGATTCATGCTAGGATTTTATAAACTTCTATAGGAATCATAGGATTTTCCAAACTTCTATAGGAATATTGTTTGATCCTACCGATTTACCATCCTTCATATGTTTAAGAGCCTCTTTGACTTCATTTTTTTTAATACGTCGATAGAAATTGTGGTTTATATACTTTTCTGATTTGGCTAACTCTTCAAACCTAATACTAACATCTTTATTTCCATTAAAAAGCTTATAAAAATAGTTTTTTCATCTATTTCTTATATCATCATTAGCCACTATAATTTTTTCATCATCGTCTTTGAAGCATCTAACATAATTAAGATCTTTAATTTTCTTATCTCTAGCCTAACTATCTTAAAAATATCTCTTTCACCCTATTTTGAGTTGAGTTCTTTATATAAATCTTCCCAAATTTTAGCTTTTGCTTTACTGACGGCCTTTTTTGCTTTCTTATAAGCCTATAAAGTTTCACTAGTTTTCTTAGCATAATGTAATTTATAATATGCCCTCTTTGCCTTAATTTTATTTTGCATTACTTCACTCCACCACCAAGCTTCTTTTTGTGCTGGTACACCTCCCTTAGATTCACCTAACACCACATTCGCCACTTTCCTAATATGTATAGCCATATTGTTCCACATATCACAAGGTACCAACATAATTCCAAGCATCTCCTTGAAGGACTTTCTGTTTAAATATATATTCTTTCTCGCTTTTGAGGTTCTACCATTTAGTTTGAATAGCTTGATGCACTCTTTTCTTCTTTGTCTATTTTTTTATTTGCAAATCCATAACTAAAAGTCGATGTCGGGTGGTTAAGCTTTCTCTTGGAATTACCTTGCAATCTTTACAACACACTCTATCTTTTTTTTCTACAAATAAAGTAATCTATTTGTGTTCGTGATAAGCCACTCTTATAAGTAATTAAATGTTCATCTCATTTTTTGAAGATTGTATTGACTATAAAGAGATCATATGCCATAGCAAAATTTAAAATCTCCCTACCTTCCTTATTTATATCCCCAAAGCCAAAGTTTCCACGAATACCTTGATATCCTAATGCCTCTTTACCGACATGGTCCATTTAAGTCTCCTCCTAAACAAATCATCTCCCTTTGTGGAATTCTTTGAATCACCTTATCTAACTCTTCTCAAAAAGCCGTCTTTCTACTATCTTCTAGTAATACTTGGGGTGCATAAGCACAAACTATATTCAAAACCTCTACTCCTAATACTAATTTCAATGTCATGATTCGGTCACCATATCGTTGTATGTCTACTACACTATCCTTTAAATCTTTATTTATGATAATACCAACTCCGTTTCGGGCATTTTCCTTACTTGAGTACCATAATTTAAAACATAAATCCTCAATCTTCTTTGCTTTTTCTCCAACCCACTTTATCTCTTGTCAACATAGAATATGAATCTTTCTCCGAATCATAGTATCTACCACCTCCATTAGCTTATCGGACAATGTTCCGATATTTCAAGAACCAATACGAATCTTATTATCTAGAACTAGTTTCTTTACCTCGCATCCGTCCATATTGAAAATGTGGAGACTCTCTCTGTAATTTATTAACTACATTTGGGCGGCAATGCAGCGGAACTAATTTCTTTATCCATACTCGTCCATGATGTGGGAACCCTCTCTGCAATTGATTCACTACATTCGGCGAAAATGTAGCGGCCCTTGCTCACTTTTCACTGTATTCGGGCTCTGTAGTGCACCGCTAGGCGGGGACACCCTAAAGCAATGCTCATAATTTGTGTAATCCATGGTATAAAAATCCGACAAAGTTTTACGCTGACTGTCGGAAGTCTAACACAACCCTTCTCCTTTATCCGGGCTTGGGACCACAATGAATCATTACTCGACAAAGTAAATTCAAAGGTGTCCACATTTTTATTTCTTTGCAGTTGTCAAGTTTCAATTGATCATATGCATCTCTTCATGTCACATGTCCTAGTCTTTTACGAATCCAAAGGTCATACTTGGTATGTTCGTAGATTACATGTGTAGCTTGTCTTCTTGAATGCGTGAGATGAGTAATCAACAACCTTAGATGGTGACCTTCCTTGCGGAATTTTTCAGTGTCTTTCCCTTTTATAGCTGGATCTTTTATAGACGTCCATGTGCCCTTCTCCATGGAGTACGTTCATAACTTGCAAAATCCTGCTCTCACTAAAAGCATCCTCATCTGATATCCCTTGCCTTCTTTTTGGTAGTACTGACCTTTAAGCACATTACATCCAATGGAGTTGTGGAGTAACTTACAAACTAGATCCAGTCGGCCCTCATCACACTTCTGAACTATTCTCAATGGTAACCTTTCAGTTTTCATTCATCGCACTTGATAGTTTGTTTCAAGTTCATGGTGCTGTTGGACATGGCCACAGTGGCCATCTAGCCATTCCCCAGCTATGCATATGTGTGGAACGATAACAAATAAGGCTATTTCAGTTCATGCAACATAGTTCACAACTTATAGATGTGCATATGCGTGGAACAGTAATAAATAATAGATATTCCCCAGCTATGTCCATACAGTTTTAAGTGATTTTGTTTCAGTGGTGCTTTGCCTCCTGCAAATTTGAACTTATGTAAACTTACAGGTAGGAGCATTTCAACAGCAATCTCTGCTGGAGCTGCTTTGGCATTTACATCTGCTATCATTGATATAGGCGGTCAAACTACGCGAGCTGACACAGGGAAGGAGTACCTTCCTTACACCACTGAGAAGAGGCCTTCCACCACAGAACAATAAAATCTCTTCACTGGAATAAGTAGCAAGCTTTGTGAGCACTTTGGCCTTGGTGAAGCTGTTGGGTACAAATTCCTTGTTGCCTTCTGCTTTGTTTTCATGCATGTTCACATCGACCTTGATCTTGATGCTTTGTGAGAATGGACATTTTTTAGTTCTGATAAAATGGTAATTTACTTTATTGCACTCCAAATGCTGCTGCACTTATTAAGCTTCAGGTTTTGATTCTGTGTTCCATCTGTATTCAGACTTGTGGCTTGAACTTTGGTTTCGATACTACATATCAAATGAAGCTTCTTTGCGCCCTTTTGTCGCCGTCTTATTCAACCAATCGCTGTACCTGTTGAGTTATGTTTATGATAGGACTTCGAAAAGGGCATCAACAATTGAATGCTGCTTGTTTCCCTGTATTTAGAACTGAGCAGGGAAAATCAAGTATACCAAAAATAACTCTTTCTGTAGTCCCCTAGTTTTCCAACATCCAAAGTAGCTAAGGTCATTGTGATGTTGGTTCCTTCATGCAAAGGTTCCTGGAGTTTGAAGATTCTGTCTAGTATTTTAGAACAAATTTACATATATGTACTGGTAAATGAACCCAATCGTGTTTATTTCGTTGCATTTGGTATGTCCCTTCTTGGACACGAAATCACAGCTATGGCTCTGATTAAGTTTGGCTGGTAGGCATCACTGGAATTTGGATTACTTAAGGTCCCGCCTTTGAATCTTGATGGCAATTCGTTTTGTTTGGTTAGATCGTAAAGCTATGGAGAGAAACATTAGAAAGCAAAGGCCTCCGACTTAGTAGAACAAAGACATAATATATGGAATGTAAGTTTGATCATTTGGTTACTTCAGAGGACATAGAAATTAAAATTGGCACATATTGCATTCCCCAAAAGGAAAGTTTTAAATACCTAGGGTCAATTTTTCACAGTGATGGAAGAATTGATGGAGATGTTACACATAGAATTAATGCTGGTTGGTTAAAATGGAGAGGAACATCAGGTATTCTTTGCGATAAAAAGATACCATTAAAATTAAAAGGTAAATATTATAGAGCAACAATTAGGCCTGCCATGTTTTATGGTTGAGTGTTGGGCAGTTAATCATCATGTAAGTACAAAAGATGTCTGTAGATGTCTGCGACAGAAATGAAGATGTTGAGATGGATGAGTGGTCATACAACAAAAGACCGTATACATAACGAGGTTATTAGAAACAAATTAGGAGTAGCACCAATAGAGGATAAAATGAGAGAACATCGTTTAAGATGGTTTGGACATATAGAAAGAAGATCAAAAGAAGAACCGGTAAGAAGGTTAGAAAAACTAAATTTGAAAAATATTAAAAGAGGATGACCACAAAAGCGTTGGAAAGAAACAATAAAGAATGATCTAGCTTATTGGGAGTTAACTGCTAACATGGCACACGATAGGGATCTGTGGAAACAAAGAATCCATGTAGCCGACCCCATCTAGTATGGGAAAAGGCTTAGTTGTTGTTGTTGTTGTTGTAGATTGTAAAGCTAAGCAGTGCTTTTAGGGTGCATATGTGTGTTGAGGCTTTGGCCTTCACTTTAACCCAAGAAAAAAAAAGTGGGTTTCCATTATCTCAGTTTTGCATTTAGAATTCAACAACCTATTTACAAGATTAAGTTAAACAAGAGATAGAACTTCTCGAACTTGTACTTGATTTTGCTCGTTTGAGTTTGACTTGAACTCGTGTATGTAATAGACGCTTCGAAAGTAGATGTATACTCAAGCTTGTTGAACCAAACATGAACATGTGATCAAACTTGATTACAGCTCGGATTTTGTTTGTCTAAAAATGAGATGAACAAATGTCACTCAAGCTGAAGCTCAGTTATAGCTCGAGCTTGACTGGAACTGAGTTGCGGAACAAATTAACTCAATTTGGTAAACTTTTTGGGCCATGTTTGAACATAATATCGGAGGATCAAGACATGCTTCAACATATAAGCTCGCGAGCACATCCACACAGCATTATATGAAATGAATATGTTAACCCACTTGCTATTACCGCAAGAACACTTCTGTATATCTTGAAACCTACTCGCTTTGGAATATGGGTTCCGTTTTGATGAAGAATTTTAGATAACAGAATTTGCTTTAAAATGTCTCGAAGCCAACCCGGAGTTTGATCCAAGGGATTTAAGTGATGAAGGCGCACAGATGTGCTTGAACCCATTTTTCTTAGAGGATCTGAGGTTTAGTTTTTAGTCTTTGTTTTTACAAGAGGAAGCCAAAGCCTGACACATACACCACACATGCACCCTTTGGGAGTCGAACTCCCCACCAGCAACAATGGAGCTAGCGCGTCTGACCGTTGAGCTAACACTGGATGGCAGCTTTAGTTTTTAATTATGGCAAACCCGACAGCATCCAGGCCCATCGTTTGGCGCTAGCACACGAGAGGGAGACCTTGAACTAGACTTAATTGGATTCCAACCATGTCAAACCCATCCAGACCCATAAGTAAACACATAAGCCGTCCTGCACTAAATACGGGACATTCAGAGAAGACAACCAGGGGTTTCAGTTAATCCCAACCGTCCAAATGAATGCATCTCTCCAATTGGGATCTTCCATGCAGTTTCTTTCAGCATATCTCAGGTGACTGAATCGATGAACTCTCGGAGGAGAACACACCCATTCTCCGGGAGGCAGGGACAGAGAAAGGGCACATATAGACATGTCGAGTTTGGTGGCGATCTCAACTGGAACTGCGGCTAAACCTGCCACCCAATAATGAGAACCGAACGTGGGACTAGACTGCACGCCTGGCTGCACGATATAAATATAAATATTATATTTCTCTTTTTTCATTTCCTTATCCAGTAGATTCGATGGATTGACGTGGTGACATATGATTGGGCGTTGTGACTACCAGAAGTGTTTGATTGGTGAGCCAAGAAAAAGGAGAGGCTCTTCTCCTCTACATGGGAACTCCAAACGCATGATAGTGAGAAAAGAAGGAATATGACATGCCTTAGCTTCTGTACAACCTTAAGTTCATCTAGGTAATGAGCAAATTCATGTGTGTGTATGTGTGGACTATTGAAATTCTTATCTTCAGTGCTTATATCGCGGATTCGACTTTTCTTGATTTTGCGTTCTCGACTAGGATATTGCAAAACTGTTTGAGCCTTCCATGTGTTTGACATTCGATTGTTCGTCGTTTTCCTTTCCCACATTGATTTGCTTCTACGGCTTCTTGCCTTGAAAATGGGGTTTAACGTGAAGTAAATTGAATGACCTGCTGATGGAAACCAATTGATTGCTGCTAAGTGATTTGTTTGTCTTCAGGAATCTGGGTTTGAAGTTTACTCGTCCTATTTATAAATTTCAGTCATTACACTCATACATGAAAATGTGGAAGCCATGATGGTGATGGTGATGGATGGTGTTGAAAATAAATGTTATAAAGGGTTAGTTTGTGTACGTATGCTCGATAAATTATCAATAACTTTCAGAATTAGGAGTCTTGATGATATTCGGTCCCATTTTATGCATACCAAATCAAGCTCAGGTTTTCAGGTTTTGTCTTGTTGGAAGATATGGCATCTCTGCCTAGTTCCTGAATTCAATTACGTCCAGGGAATTGGATTCTCATGTGAGAAGATGGAAAATCTGAGGAGAGATATAAAGGATTGGGAGTTAATCATGTCATGGTTAAAGTGCAATCTTAGTTACAACTAAAATATTTTGGGAACAGAAATATCTTATGGGGGTATGCAGGATATCTGGGCACAACTCAAGATTGACCATGATGGAAGAGCCATCTCTAGATCACGTACAAAACGGAGCATGGCAACAAGAGCTGAAGTCAACATTGTAAACGGTGAAGAGGCAAGAAAACTTGTTGCAGAAGGTTATGCTATTCTGGATGTGCGTGATAAATCTCAATACGACCGGGCACACAAAGTCATCTTATCATGTGCCTCTTTTTATTGAGAACAAAGACAATGATTTGTGTATGAAAGTCAACCTCTGTATTTCATTCTTGTTCCATTGATCGAGTAAATCTACCGTGATAAGGAATCACTTGTTTGATACTTTTTCCAATGTGCATTATCTATGTGTAAGCTTGTTATCAGTTTTCATAGTCTATAATATTTTGTTCACGAGTTTCGCATTTGCAGGCACCAGTGTCAAGAGAACCCTCCACAACAATTTCTCAGGATTACTTTATGGTTTACCTTTCACTAAGGTCAATCCAGGCTTCATTGCATCTGGGAAGGAGAATTTCACGCCTGATAGCAAACTACTGATAGTATGTGAGGAAGGACTAAGGTTAGTGAATGTTTTGACAGATCTGTTATTTACCATCTCCTCATAATGGAAATGGATTGTGCATCCCCTTCGATTGTACATTTACCTTTAGAAGACAAAGAAGAGTATAATTTTAATGGTTCTGTTTGTTTAAAGATCAAACCTGAATAGATTCAGAAGTTCATGTTGAGTGTTTCTTTTATTAGGTGCTGACACATGGTCCCGAATGGCTCATACTAGAGAAACTGGATTAGACAGTACTTCATCGGCTTTGATTTGTTCGTGTCATATGCAATGTGCTAAAAATCGTATCAGTACCTGTATCACACTGGGCACCGATATGCGATAACCTCACCGTATCGTATGATACGATGTAAATTTTTAAATTTCTTAATTAAAAAATCGAAAAATATTAATAAATCCAAAAAATACAAGAATTGAAAATGAATAAAACATATATATCACAATCAACATTAAATGAAATTGAATCCAAAATCTTGATTTGAAATAAATAATTCCTAATAAATGACAATGACTCTATAAGAATATTTAGAGAGATTGTGAAAAGAGAACACTATGAGGCTGAGCATAACAAAGTTAAATAACATGTTATAATGAACAAACATCCATAATGTGAATATTGAATACCTTTAATAAACAAGAACATTACAACTAATCATCTATACGAGAACATTACAAAGTTACAATTATATTGACAACAATCATTCACAATGTGGATCATAATCAACAGACCAAGAAGTTCACTAAAGACCTACGTTTACCATGTGTCCAACTATCAACCATAATATAAAATTCAGTGTCCTTCCACGACTCCCTAAAATCAGAACTCCATGTATTAACAATATCAATCAACTTCTGCATTAATATATCTCTCCAAACATGATAAGTAGGGACTCTATAACCCGATCCTACATTGACAATAGCATCTGTCATACTTTGAAAAGAAAATGAGTTTACAATATTAAAAGGGTAATAATTTTCATAATTTTTTTATACACTTTAAATATACTTTCTCAATTACTTCCTTTGAAGTCATAACTGTTCTAATGCCTGACTAAGCTCTAGGAGTCGTACGCAAGAAAAAAATGAAGACATCTCATTATCTCTGGTTCTGACTCCTTTTATAGTACTCTTCATAGGCATCAGGCGAGTAGGAGCTCTTCCAGTTGAACAAGAGTTAACTCCACTGCTACTATCATCAAAATCTACACTTTTTTTTCTTCTCACCTTCTTCTCCCATCTTCAGCCGTCTCTTTTTTCATCTTAGTTGCACAATGAAATTCAACATCATACATCCCTTGAGAAACAACTTCAAATGGTTGAGATATATCTCAATCACCTGTTTTTGTCCTCTCTCATCCTTAATCTCTTCATCTCCTTTAATACCTGCTCAATCTCATACTTCACTGCTTTGAGAACCCGAGGACAAGCACTGATATCCTTCTTGGTTCCTGTAAGGTGGTGTTTCATACGAGAAATACTTGCAAAATATATACTTGTTCACAAGCCTATTGCCTTCGTACACTAGTGTGCAATATTTTCATGTCAGATCAACTCGATCGAAAGCTATTAAGATGAGAATGAACAATTAACAAGAAGAAAAAGGCTTTCTAGAGGTAAATAATCACAAAATATATATAAAATTTTTAAGTGAAGAATTGGATAGAATGCAAAAGAAGAGAGATATGCTACGGATTTGACAAAAACCCTAGAGAGGAGAGTTGAATTGAGTGAAAAACTTGAGAATCTTGTGAATAAACCACAAAATCAACAAGAACAAGGATAAAAAAAGAATTGAGAACAAGGGAACGTGAAAAATGATATATTATTCAGTACATAGTTGTATTCCATGATGACCTCTATTATTCATGATTTTGTTATTAAGTCCTACAAATATAGATTACGGATATACTTGCTTTTGTCACAATCATTGCCTCTGAGCAATATTATAAAAATCATATCGTATCGTATGATATGATACAATTTTATGGTGTATCGTATGAAGATACAATACGATACATGGATACATATCGCTTATTGTGATTTATCATGTCGTAGCGTACTGTATCGTACGATAAGGGGTGTATCGCACAATGATGATTTTTCTGTTATAAATACCAGATCCGAATCTTGCAGATTTTATTTTTGCTTCTTTTAAAACCCTTTTTCACGCCATTTTCTTGCTTCCAAATCCTCTTCTTACCTTATTCTTGTTAATTTCGTGGTTTATTCATAATATTCTCAAGTGTTTTACCCAATCCAACTCCCCATCTCTAGGGTTTTTATTAAATCCGTATCATACCTCTTTCCTTTGACATTCTACTCGATTTTTTACTTGAAAAATTTGGGGGTTTTATAGATTTTGTGATTCTTAACCTCTAAAAAGCCTTTCCCTTCTTATTGATTGTCCACTCTTATCTTAATGGCTTTCGATTAAGTCGATTCGGCTTGTAAATATTGCATTTCAGTGTATGAAGGCAATAGGCTTGTGAAGAAGTGCATATTTTACAATACTGTAAAACATGGTGGTATTTCTCGTATGAACGTCACCTTACGAGAACTAAGAAGGATGCTAGTTTATGTACTCGGGTTCCCAAAACAGTAAAGTATGAGATTGAGGAGGTATTGGAGGCTTCAAAAGAGAATAAGAGATTAAGGGTGAGAGAGAGGACATAAATATGTGGTTGGGATATGTGTCAACCATTTAAAGATGCTACTGCTCAGGGGATGTATGGTTATGAATTTTATGGTGCAGATGAGATGACTGAAGAGGGGAGGAGAAAGTGAGAAAAGGCAAAAAGTATAGGTTCTAATGGTAGTAGCAGTGGAGTTGGCTCTTGTTTCATTGCAAGAGCTCCTACTCGCTCGATGCCTACGTGGGGTAATAGAGGAGGTAGTGGTCCTAGTGGGATGCTTTCATTTTTTACCCCACATACGACTCTTAGAGCTCAACCACACATTAAATCATCTATGACTTCAAAGGCGATAATTGAGAAAGTTGATTTAAAGTGTGCTGAATTTTTTATGAAAATTGCCTCCCTTTCAATGCTGCAACTCATTTTTCTTTTCAAAGTATGGCGGATGCTATTGCTAGTGTGGGATCGGATTATAGAGTCCCTACTTATTATGCTTTAAGGGGCACATTATTACAGAAATAGGTTGATATTATTAATGCATAAAGTTCTGAATTTAGAGAGTCATGGAAGGATACAAGATGTTATGTTATGGCTGATAGTTAGATAGATGATTAACGTAGGTCTTTGGTAAACTTCCTAGTCTATTGTCCCAAAGACACATTATTTTTGAAATCATATGACTTGTCTCATATTCATAAAACTGCAGATAATTTACTCTATATTTTTTATGAAGTTGTTGAGGAAGTAGGTGTTTCAAATGTTATTCAATTCATTACTGATAATGCTGTAAATTTTAAAGCAGTTGGTAAGATGCTTGAGGTAAACCATCAATCCTTAGTATGAACTCCATGTATTGCACATTACATAGACTTAATGCTTGAAGATTTGAGTGCAATCGATGAAATAAGAGGCACTATAGATGCATGAAGAAATATTACAAAGTTTATTTATAATCTTTCTTCTGTATTGCATTTGATGGAAATTCATACAACTAGAAGGGAATTGATTAGACCTTCATTGACAAGATTTGCTACAAATATCATTACTGTGCAAAGTCTTGTCATACACAAAAATACATTGAAAAATTATTTGCATCTAATGAATGAGGCTCTATTAGTTGGTCTAGAAAGAGAGAGGAGATTGTTGTGGTAGATGTTGTTTTCAATGCTAATTTTTGGGAAAGTTGCAACAAATTTTTGAGAATGACTATACCTTTAGTTAAGGTAGTGAGGATGGTGGACAATAAAGATAGACCTGCTATATCTTATATATATATATGATGCTATGGATAAGGCTAAATTGAAAAATACAAGCAAACCTTGAACGCAAGTAGTTACTTCAATAGAAAGTTTGGAAGATAATTGATGTATATTAAAACCTCAAATGCATCATGATTTGCATGCTGTTGCATATTTCCTTAACCCTTCTATTTGATTTTCTCCTAACTTTGTGGAGGATAAAGAAGTGAAAAATGGTAGCTTAAATGCAATTGACCTTGTTAAAGATTTATCTACTCATAATATTCTTTGAGTTAAGCAAGTATATACAGAGTGCTGGAGATTTTGGAAGGCCAATTGCAATCTAACTCCGCTCCCAGATGTGATCAGGTATTGTGTTTTTACTGATATTTATTTAAGTTATTAATTGATTGATTATATATATTTATTATTAATCATTATCATATTTTATTTCAGATGAATGGTGGACTCGTTTTTGTATAGATGCATCAAATTTGGTAAGATTTGCTCAACATATATTGAGCCAAACATGTAGTTCGAGTGGGTGCGAGAGGAATTATAACCTTTTCGAACGCATTCACATGAAAAACGAAATAGACTGGAGTATACTTGACTGTGTGATATGGTATACATTGCCTATAACATGAAGTTAAGGCAAAGGTAATAATTAAAAAATATATATTGTTTGTTGTTGCCTAGTTCTTGACTTCTTTTTTAATCTTATCAATAGTGAATGCTTGATGTGGCTATATTACATTTAATATTTTTTATAATTTGAATATTTTTTCTTTAGAGGCAAATGCAAAAAGATGTAAGAAGGATAAGGAGTGTGCCATATAACCCGTTGAGTTACAAAAATATTGATATTCTTGACGATTGCGTCGAAGCAGAGGAGCCCCCTATCATTTTAGAGGATGAAAATTGAAGGACACTCCAAGCCGAAATAGAACTTGGAGTTGGAGACGATGAAAATGAAGCCGAAGGTGTTGAATGGGCATATCCTATTATGAAGGAAGAAGAGGGAAGAGATGATCGTGGTGATACTGACTACATTTATTATAATGCTTTTGTTGATTATGATCCACGTTGTGGATGATTGTAATTTGTTTTAACTTTTATTTTGATGATTGTAAGTTGTACTTGTAACTATGATGATGATCCTAATAGTTAATGCCTAATGGTATGGATTCTATGGATTATGAAATATGGATTATAGAATATGGAATTATATTTATGGATGCTTGTAGCTTTGTTATGGAGATGTTTTTGCTATAGTATGAATGCTTCTGTATTGTGTTATACATGTTTTGTTCATTAATTTTAATTTTTGAATTTTTTGAAAAAATTGTGTATCATACCGTATGGTACAATATAAGCATATCGGTGCCCACATTTATTATAATGCTTTTGTTGATTATGATCCACGTTGTGGATGATTGTAATTTGTTTTAACTTTTATTTTGATGATTGTATGGTATCTAAATGTTTAAAGGTATCTAAATGTTTAAAGGTTGCATACCATGGAGTGTATTTGAGGTCTTGAATTTTATACTTCTAGCTGAAGGCAAGACCTCATGGGTGGTCTTTGTAACCTTTGATATCCTCTTTTACTTGTATATGGAAGGCAACCTATGTGCTGGATACCTTGTAGATTTTTTCAGAAGTGTAGCAATGATGAACATGTACTCAAAATGTCACAAGGATATGATGTTAAAACAGGAGCAGGCCCAGTTGGCTGTGTCCTCCATTGGCAGTATTGTGAATGACAAATGTGAGGATCGTTTATGTGAATCTCAATGCCACATCCTCTCCAGAAGTTAGGATTGTCTCGATTTTTCTTCTTAGTTTGTTGTGCTTTATTGATCAGGATGACTATAGCAGAAGGATTGAATGCCTTAGTGATAAGATATATGTATTGTTGATACTACTCGTATGTGATCAAATAAGAGTAGAATATTGTTGCAAGAAAGATAACTGCCATAAATGAATCATGTTGCAGTGTTGCAGAGAAAGGCATTCAAGGACTTAGAAAGATCAGTGCCAAGAAAGAGATGGTTACATTATTGAGATGCATAAAAACATAACTAACCTTGGTAATGTATACAAATATGCAGGTTGTGTAAATGCTGATGCACGTGGAGAACTAGTGGTGATCATTGATGTCTGTGAAAAAGGGTGCAATCCAATTCATTTGTCATGCAGGCTGTTAATATGTTCCAAAAGGATGTTGTGAATGCTAGTTGAAGACTACGCTGCACAATAATATGTAATGCAACAAGACTCGATGATAAAGGTCGCTGAAGATTATAGTCATGACGACTACATAAATGTTTTTAGTTGCAACCAGTGAGGTTGTAGAAATTTGCAGCTATGAAGCGACTGAAAAATGATAGCCATAAAAGTTGAATTGAAGAGTTGTTGCAACCAAGAAGATGCTCAAAATTGTCGCAGTAATGAAGTTGCTGAGAATGAACAATCATGAATATTGAGTTAAGAATATTGCAACCATAAATGTTGGTGGAAAAATATTACAGCAATGAAGGTTACTAAAAAAGTGTTGTAGCCAAGAAGGTTGCTTGAAAATGGACAGTTAAGAAGGCTGTAAAATTTAGAAAAGATGTAGAAAATATGGAGTATTACGTAGTGAATGTTTTCTTATTTGGTCAAACAACAGAAATGCACATAGAAAAAAAAGATATAGAGTGTAGAAAATGAGTCTTTTGTCACCACATATGATATGGAATGCGGCAACATCACCAAGAAGCATGAAGATGAAGATCTTGAGTTGCTGAAGTGAACAACCAGGAGGGTTGGAAAAGCAACTACAATCACCATGTGAAGGAGCGCAAACTGACTAGTACAAGTAGAAGTGTATATTATACTATTTGAGTGGTAGAGAGAGGACACCTAACCAACACACCGACAGTAGCCACCATATCAAGGAGCATAGGAAAAGCCGTGTAAAGTGTATATAGTGGAGATAAAACCTCCTACCATAAAAGATCAACCTTCTAAAGAGTAGAAAAACATGACTTTTAAAGTGTAAGTGCCTAATCACTTTATGAAGAAGAAGGAAGAGAGGGAGCAACCAACACTATAGAAGGGTCGTGTGCTACCATGTGTTCTTGATTGTTAAAGTTGATTTAAAAAAGCCTCATAGAGATCCTTGGTGTACGTGTGGTGAACAAAGACCTAGTTTTTTGCAAGTTTGAAGTTCGAAATATCTCACTCCCAACTTGCGGGGGGTGTTGAAGAATATATGTATTTACTGTTTTTAGTGTTAATTTTGTAATTTTTGATATTTAGGTATTATTGTAATTGCCCATAGTACTAAGGGTATTTTGGTTATTTTTTTATTTTACAACCCATTATATAAGGGTTGAAAGTTTTGTGTTAGGATTGAGAGTTTGATTAATAGAAAGAGAGAAAGAGAAGAGGGGGGGTGCCTCAATTGGAGGGCCTGCCCCCCCTCCGATCTCCTATTTTACTCTTCAATATTTATTTATATTTTTCATATTCGCTCTTCTACTTCACTATCGAAGAATTTCAATACCATAGTAGAACATCCTCACTTTAATGTTGTGCACCGGAATAAGAGTTCACTTGGCTTCTAAGAGAGCGTGCATCAATGAGGGTGGCAACCTTCTTCTTGATAAGCCTCTACTCTCTCTCTACATATATATATGTATGTATGTATGTATGTATTAGAACATGCATATATGTTTGATAAACACTTGCCAAAAGATATGAAGTAAGCATGTTTTTATGGTCAATGGTACAAAACATCAAGTAGAGGAAATTGAAAGTTTTGAAAATTAAGATTTCAAAGTTCTCAATGTGAGTTTTGTATCAAAACTCAATCTTAATGTACTTTCAATTACTCAAATGTGTAACAACAGTTGTATAATTACTTTCTCATCCAAAAATTGTGTAATATATGATCATCTATTGAAGAAGGTGGTTGGATAAGGTCATAGAGAAAATAGATTATACCAAATGAAAATTTAGTTATACCAAATTTTGAAAATTGTGGTGTGTGGTTCATGACTCAACTCTCTGGTAGAAAAGATTGGTCACTTAGATATGAACAAATTGTATAACCATCATTTATTGAATAATAATAAAGTTAAAGATTTCGTTTGCAAAAAATGTATTCTTGAAAAGTTGCATCATTTACCCTTTGATGAAAGAAATTTTATTACAAGTAAATCTTTTGAGTTGGTGCATTTTGATGTGGGGATCGACTCCTATTGTATTTAAAGGAGTAGTAGGATATTATGTAACTTTCATAGATGATTTTAATAGATATACTTAGATATATCTTTTGAAACATAAATCCAAAGTCTTTAGAAACTTTTGTTATTTCATAAGATGATTTAACATCAATTCAATACTATTCTTAAGATTTTGATATCGGATTCCGGTAGAGAATATATGTCAAAAGAATTTCAAAATTACTTGAAAATACATGAAATTTTTGCATAAAAAATCTTGCACGAAAATACCACAACCAAATGGTTTGGCCGAACAAAAACATAAACACATTATATAAACCACTACAACTCTTTTGATTGCTAGTAAAGTACCGAAGTACTTATGAGCAAAAACTACTACCTAAACTGCCATATACCTAATAAATAGGATGTCTTCCTCCCAATTTAATGATATTTCTTCTTTTAAAAAAAATATTTGATCTTAACCTGAATTATGAAAAATTGAAATTTTTTGAGTGTAGATCTTTTGAATATACAAACAAGAATTGTATATAGGACAATAGCGATAAGTTGTCACCTAAAGTTATAGAAGATCTTTCTAGGTTATGGTATTGACAAAAGGAGTTATAGGTATTTTGATTCAAAAGAAGATAAACTATATGTGTCTAAAAATGTGAAGTTTGTTGAAAAAAACTACTATTATGATTCTAGCCATGAAGATATCGAAAAGAATACTTTTTAATGATGTTATAAATCTAGAAGATGATAGTGATAATGCAAATAGTGAAAATGAAGAAACATTAGATGTTAACCAATAAGATGAGCACGCCAATGTAGAAATAAGAGAAAATCAAGAGACTAGAGAGACTATAAAGCCTTTTTCTTTATTTTATACTAGGAGATAAGAAAATGTATGCATACCCATTGGAACCTCAAAACCCACAAATATTTGTGTCCTATGAGCACATTAAGTTGGAATGAAGATACTCTTAGTTCTCAATTTGCTAAGAAGTTTCTGAAGTCTCCCCTTTCTTATGGATTTGGTCAAGAAATTCACATACCGTTCTTCAGATCTTACATATATCATCTGAATAATTCCTGATTTTACTTCATCTCTAATGAAGTGTTATTCTATGTCAATGTGCTTTATTCTTTCATGATATAGTGGATTAATTACTATCTGAATTGGTGCTTGATTATCATAGTAGAATAGAATTGATTCCTTGGAGCGAGTACTAAGCTCTTGTGATAAGGATTTCAATCAGATTGCTTCACACACACCAAATGTTGTTGCTCTATACTCTGCCTTTGCTGATGATCTAGCTACTACAATATATTTGTTTGCTTTTCTATGAAACAATGTTATCACTACCATAGTCAGGTATCTCGATGTAGACCTTCTATCATCGGTTGATATTGCCCAATCAACATATGTGTATATCTCAACATTTAAATGATTGTGACTTGCATACATTAGATCATTTTCAAGAGTGTGTTGTAGGTAACTCAATATTTGTCGCACATGCATTCATGTGAGATTTAGTAGGATAATGTATAAATCAACTAACCATACTTACACGTAGGAGATATCTAGGCGTGTGATAGTTAAATATATAAGTCGTCCCACTAATCTCTTGTATTCTTTAGGTTCCTGTGATGGTTCATCAGTATTGATACTTAATTTAGGTTGTTTTCTATGATATACTCATTGATTTACATTCTATCATTTGAATATCCCTCAATAAGTACAAAGTATATTTACTTTGGGTTAAGAATATGCCCTTAGAATTGCTCGATACTTCAATCCCTATGAAATAGTGAAAGGGGTTCCAAATCTTTCATATCAAACAAGAAGAATAGTTGATCTTTTAACTGTCTGATTTCATTATCATTGTGTCCAGTGATGATGATATCATCCACATAAACTACCGCCTTTATCCTTTCTTATAAACATTGTATGGTCACTTGCACTTGTTGTAAACTCAAGACTTGTAAGTCCATCATTGAATCGTTCAAAGCATGCACACGATGATTGTTTTAGCCCATAAATTGTCTTGTTGAGTTAACATGCCCTAACATCTATATCGTTATTGAAGGTCTCATGTGGTAAATCCATATAAATTTCTTTATTTAAGTTTTTTTAGAGAAATGCATTTTTAACATCGAGTTACTACAACTTCTACCATTTGTTTGCAACTATACTGATAATTACTCTTAGGGTTGTCATTTTCGCTACTGGTGTGAAGGTTTCAGTATAGTCTAACCCCATAGGATTGATTGTGGCCTTTTGTAACTAATTGTGCTTTGTATCTCTCAATATTGTTGTTAGCTTTATACTTGATGGTGTAGATCCACTTACATCCCACTAGCTTTCTACCATAAGGTAGTTTTACAATCTCCCATGAATTATTCTTTTCAAAGCCTTGAATCTTGGTCTTCATAGCCTCTCTCCAATATTGAGTCTTTAGCCTTTGTATAATTTCTTGGTACCTGGATAAGATCATAGTTAAGGACAAACATCTTAAAGTTGTTTGAAGTATTTTGATATGAAATATATTGAGATATAAGATAAGTAGAGGATCTCTTTCTTTTTTTTCAACGCAATATTAACATCTAACTCATTTTCGGTTGATAATATGGTTAAATGTTCCTTCTCTTATAAACTTGCAATTCTTGCTTAGTCCTCAAGTTCTATCTTCTCTTCTTGTGAATTAATTAAACTTTCTCATTTTAATCATGGACTGATAGGCATAACAACTTAGTCTTGGTTTCCTAGACCACCATTATCTGATCTAATGCATTTAATAGAACATTGAAATTGAGTTATCAAAAATTTGTGAAACATTAGAAATATAGTTGACACTTCATTCTTGTTTTTCATTAAATAAACCATTGTAAACCTTGTACCGTCATTTACAAAGGTAACAAAATATCTATAGCCAAATAAAGTCACAACAAGAATCGGACCCCATACATTTGAGTGCACAAGCTCAAATGAATGTTGACAGGTTCGTATGGTGAGTCCATCAGAGACCGGCCCCAACTAAAGCTCGGAAGCATGTACCTAACTTTATAAATTTTATCACATACATAATAGAAAACTATGTACATATTATTAATACAAACATTTGGTAGCTGTAAAGATCCTTCGAGGATTCTTCCAGTCCCAGCTTTGCTTGTTTAGCCAAGGGAATCATCACTACAAAATTGGATTTAATCCAACTTTTGAGATTTCAAATAAGCAAAGAGATTAGATGAAAGCACCTTCAAACTCCTAAGAAACTTCTCAACAGAGGCAGGCTAGATTCACTGATTGGAGCGGTTCGTTGTGGAATTGAACCGATTCGAATCACTCAGTGAGCAACTTAATTGGGTTATGTTGTAGAAGATGTGATTTGCTTGTGGATTCGGGTCGTATGCCTGCAAAAGTGCCCAAATTCCTAACTAGGTTGTATTTTATAGGTAAAAAATGTGACCTAATCCAAATGACCACAAGCATTTCAGGTACAGATTCAAGTTTGCATGCATTACGAACTAATGTTAATCAAGCCCTAGTTAATTTGGTTTGGCTCAGTTTGTTGTATATATAGATAGATAGATAGATAGATAGATAGATAGATAGAGAGAGAGAGAGAGAGAGAGAGAGAGCAAACCCACTTTAACAGAGCGAATCTGTGTGGGATGTATAGACCAACTCGGTTCTGTATGTTGGATGGAATCAGGTAGTACCGTTCCAGCTACTTATAAAATCCCATCGGGTGGAGGGAAGTGATCGCGCCTCTTTCTCTCTCTTGGAAGCGGACTTTGAGCGCCATTAACTGCTGTAGGATTTCGACCTGTCTCCCTTTGTCTTCTCGCTTTCGCTGGTGTCGAGGGAAGATCTCGGTGAGCGGATGAGGGTGCGCGTTTCGCAGGTTTGTGCTTTCCACCACTTCCTGGCCTTTTTGTAGGGCCTTGAATAATATGGGAGATTGGGAATTGCACTTTCATGAAATTTAAATATTGACTACAATTCCTGAATATTGGGCATTTCAAGTTGTTTTTCTTCCCTTTTGCTTCTCCTCGGATCACTCCGCCAGAGCTTCTCCGCAAAACTTTTGAATTTCTCATTAGCCTTTTCCGCCAGAGGAGGTTGCGCGCGAAATTCTTGATAAAATCTGGTCGGAAGTCCGAGCAAGTTCGCAAATTTGGCTCTAAGTTTGCTGGCGATCAGCTTCTTTTGGTCGTTAAAATCTTTTTTGAGCATAACCAATCCTTTCTTCACCGAATTGCCTTGATCTTCTCTTTTTGTCGCGATATGTCGATGCAGTTTACTCTGTCATCGAAAACTTTTATCATGCTGTGACCAGAGGGCGTTAAGTATTCCGTTGGATTTGAAGGATCCTTCCGTCCTGCAGTTGCCGGAGTTCCTCGCTCTCTCACATAACGGATGCTTGCACACCAGATGAGTTTCACAGAAAAATAGAAAGAATAAGCGAGTTTTTCGGTTTTACAAATGATTTTATTGCGCTGCTAGAGCAGGGTCTGGCTCCTCCCTTCGTGGATTTTCTTGTTGGTTTTGTGTGATGGAGTCTTTATCGTTGGGGTTTCAATAACCGTTTGATGAAAAACAGTTAGATGGTTGGTCTAGCCATTTTTCGTGGATTCGCATGCCGAAAGTGGTCAATCTTGACTTTAAATCTCCCGCTTGGCTATTCGAGTCAAGTAATTTGTCGGGTTTTACCTTGTGGAGTTTTCCTAGTCATGTCATTTATAATCACTGTTCAATCATTACATTTTTCATTTCTTACCTATACAACAACTAAACATATGTCAAACCTATGTTTTTAACATGATTTGACAAAAGACTCTTTTATGCATTTAGTCGAATATAGTGATATTTAATCATTATATGCTTGTTTTTGAAGTTGTTAGCTCTGCTCTTGATCAGAGTAATTACTACATTGTTATCATAATAAATGATAACCGACTCATTAGTTATATCCAACTTCAGATCACTTATGAAGCGACTTATCCAAACAACACTAGTTACAGCCATATAGCAAGCTATATACTCAACATCCTGTGTATATAACGCTATACAACCCTGTTTCTTACAAGCCCAAGAAACAACTCTACTTTAAAATAATAATATTTGACCCGAAGTTGATTTGTTGTCATCTTTGCTAACAACAAAGTCAACATCTGAGTATCCTATCACTTTCAATTCTTTTGCTTGAAAACATAGTTTCAAATATTTTGTTCTTTTGAGATATCTTAAATGTTTTTTCATAACTATCCAGTGTTGCCAACCAGGATTATTTTAATATCTACCCACAAGACAAATAACAAAGCTAATATAAGGTCTTATACACAACATAACATAATATAAGGTCTTATAAACAACATAACATACATCAAGCTACTCACATCTTTTGCATAAAGAACATTAGGGTTTATGTCTCTATCACCAGGACAATCAACCTTACTAAATTTAACTCCTTTCGCAATGGGTGTGAATGCATACTTGCTCATTTTAAATTTTTTTAGGATATAATCGATATATCTCTCCTAACTTAGGCATAGGAGTTTAGGTTCTTCGTCTCGCGAAATCTTTATATCCTGGATATATGATGCTTCTCCCATATTCTTTATTCCAAACCTTGAGTTTAACCATGACTTAGTTTTAACAATCATCTCATTGTCATTCTCAAACAACAATATTCATTTACATATAACAATAATATGACAAATTAGGTTCCACTATTCCAGATATATACATAGTGATCAAGTTCAATAGCCACAAATTTAAGCTCCACAATGACATTTTGAAAAGTTAAATACCATTGATTAGGTGATTGTTTAAGACCATATAGGGATTTTTTCAATTTATATACTTTATCTTCTTGACCTTTAACAATATATCCATCTGACTATTGTATATATATGATTTTATCATCTGACTATTGTATATATATGATTTTATCTAAATCTTTATTTAGAATGGCAATTTTATATCTAAATATTGTAAATTCAAATCATAATATGGTGAAATTACCAGAATTATCCTTATGAATGCAAATTTCGCAACAAAGAAATATGTCTCAATATAATCTATCTCCTTTTTTTTACAAAAAATCCTTTGCAACCAACCTCACCTTAAATTTGTCGATTATTTCATTGACCTTATATTTATTTTGAAGAACTCATTTACAACCTACATCTTTTCTTCTTTTTGGCAAATCATCAATTTTGAGACTTGGTTTTTCTTAATAAATTCAATTTCTCCATTCATGACTTTTTCCCAGTTTGTTGATTCAGATGAGTCAATAACCTATTGATTTGTCAAATTATTAATCAGTTTATCTAAATTTATTGAATTATACACTTTCTCTAAAAGGTAAGTGTGATAATCCTTTAAGTATAACGGTGTGAACCTAAGTCTTTTGTATCCACTTAAAGTTTCAGTTTGTTAAGGAAAATTATTTATGAGTTGAAATGATGATGGATTTAGATTTACTAGATCATCAATATACTCATCATCATTTTCAAGGATGTCATTTTTAATATCTTCTAAGAATTAAACATCATTTCTTTTTAATAGTCCATGGTTCTTATGATAAAATCAATATCTCTTAGATCTTTTAGGATATCTAATAAATATACATTTTAAGAATACTTTTTTCTATACTGGTCATGGATCTTCACATCTTAAGATGATTAAGGTTTGGTTTTCTTCAAAACTACATCTCATATGATATAGAGAATAAAGATTTATACGGTACTCTATTGAGTATATATACAATTGTATTTACTGTTTCTCTCCAAAATACCCTTGGTAGAGATAGATCTATTAACATAAACCTTGTCAAATTTAGTAAGGTCCAATAATACCTTTTTGCTATACCATTCTGTTGAGGTGTTATGGGCATTATATTTTGTTTTGCAATACTAAAGTCTTTACAAAATTCTAAAAATTCTTCAGAGATATACTCTCCACCTCTATCTTATGTCAAAATTTTGATTGTATATCGTAGTTGGTTGTCAACTTCCTGCTTATATTTTTTGAACGCTTAAAGTGTCTTAGATTTATGTGATAAGATATATATATATATATATATATATATATATATATATATATATCGAGTAATCATCGATAAATGTTATGAAATACATCTTTTCTTGATGCGATTTTACTCTAAAAGGTTCACATAAATCAGTGTGAATGATTTTTAATAGGGTTATTACCTTTGTTATTTCATTAAGAAATGTTTTCCTTGTCATTTTCTCTTATATACAGGCTTCACACTTACTAAAAGTGTTTTTTCTAAATTATTGAAATAAGTCAAAGTCAGATAACTCCTTAACTTTTTCAAACTTATATGGCATAAGCGTTTATGCTAGACATTCACATCAACATTAAAGACACAATCAATATAAATATTTTTGTTTTACTTTCATTAATGTTTAATTTGAATATGTCATATTCTACATCAAATTAATCAGAGAAAAACACTCATTATCACCTTGTTAGAAATAAACCTAACTTCAAAGCTCTTCTAAACTAAGGAAGGGACTAAAACTAGATTGTATCTTATAGTTGACATAATCAATACATCAATCAAAACAACCGGTGTATCTTATACATGAATCCTAAAGGACTCCACCCAAAGGACATCAAAAAATATGTTATTTTCTATATATACTGTATGTTCTTCTGGTATGTATTCCTTTAAGTTCATAGCTCTTTTCTTGTTTTTGAGATATATGTCGTTGCTTCTGAGTCAATCCACAAGCTAGTTATTGGGCGATCTATGTACAAACATTTAGATACCATGCAAATTATGTTTTGCTTCTCTGATTGTCCGCTTTGTGGGTGTTTCCATCAATCTTCTTATTTTGGCAATTCCTCTTATGATGCCTCATTTTTCTACACTTGAACTTGACTTGAGAAATAATTTTTTACGATTTTTTGAAAGGTTTACCGTTCTTATTATTCTTGCCAAACTTCTTGTTTGTTTTATTTTTTTTTGTTGGCTTTAGAGTTGGATTTTATCTCGTCTTGAACTACTATCAATTTCTATTTTTCGTTTTTGTACATATATTCTTGTTTAATTTATAGTTTGATGGGCAATTCAGAAAGACTTGTCTCATACCCTAATCTAAGGGCGATAGTGATCATATTTCATGATGGGGGAATATTGTTTAGTATTATGGATATCTATATTGGTTTTGGGATGACTTATTTTGCTACAACTAAGTCCTTTGTTATTATCAACATATGGTTTACATGTTTTACTACATTATCTTTTTCTTTCATCTTATAGGAGTTATATTTTTGTAGTAACAATTGGGCACATAGGTTAGTTGTGTCATACTTAGATGTTATTGAGTCAAACTCTTTAGCGGTCTCATACTCTTCAAAGAACTTAATCAGGTCATCCTCAATGTATGTTAATATGATAGTTCTTCCTATCGTGTTATCTTTTATAAATGTTTTATACATTTCGTTTTTTTACTCAATTGCATCAGGGGGTGGGGTTCATATAATTTCTCTTAACACATAATATAAACTATAAGAGCTAACAAGATTCTTCTTTTTCTACAACAACAACAACTAAGCCTTTTCCCATACTAAACGGGGTCAGCTACATGGATTCTTTGTTTCCACAGAGCCCTATCACATGTCATGTTAACGGTTAGCTCACAATAAGCTAGATCATTTTTTATTGTTTCTTTCCAACACTTTTGTGGTCGTCCTCTACCTCTTTTAATACTCTCAAAATCTAGTTTTTCATACCTTCTTTTAAGTTTTCTTTTGATCTTCTTTCTATATGTTTAAACCATCTTAAATGATATTATCTCATTTTATCCTCTATTGGTGTTACTCCTAATTTGTTTCCAATAACCTCATTATTATATAGTCTTTTCTTTATGACTACTTATCCATCTCAACATCTTCGTTTATGTCACAAACATCTTTTGTACATGTTAATGATTAGTTGCCCAACACTCATAACCATAAAACATGGTAGGTCTAATTATTGTTCTACAATATTTATCTTTTAACTTTAATGGTATCTTCTTATCACAAAGAATACCTTATGCTCCTCTCCATTTTAACCAACCAACATTAATTCTATGCGTAACATCTCCATCAATTCTTTCATCACTCTTAAAAATTGACTATAGGTATTTAAAACTTTACTTTTGGGGATGCAATGTGTGCTAATTTTAATTTCTATATCCTCTAAAGTAACTGAATGATCAAACTTACATTTTATATATTTTGTCTTTGTTCTACTAAGTTGGAAGCCTTTACTTTCTAATGTTTCTCTCCATAGTTTCAATTTTCTATTAACTTTTTCCTTAGACTCCTCCGTTAACACTATATCTTCTGCAAATAACATACACCAAGGTACTTCATCTTGAATATGTTTTGTTAACTCATAAATCACCATTATAAATAAGTATGGACTTAAAGGTGATCCTTGATGTAACCCAATATTTTCTACTTTTGAAAATTAAGACTGTTTAATTTTACTATATTTACCAATTAAAATACACATATTCTAAAATTAATTTTTATGTGTTTGACAAAAATAACAACCATACTATCTAAAAGGGAAATATACAACAAAAAACATATAACATATAACCAACTATTAAAACATAAAAAACAGAATATCTATCTACTAAACTGAAAATAATTCATTGTACTTAAAAATAATTTCAAACATATTTTAAGTATTATTTTTGAGTTTTTCATGACTTGATTTTGTTATTTTCAGTACAAACCAAAGACAAATTTGTAAATTTCTCTATTTTTTTTGTTATTGTAATTTCTCAAAAATTTGAAGGGTAAATTAGGAATTTTAAACTTATGTTCGATTTTGTAATTTTTTAAAAAGGCCCGAGGTATAATAGTAAAATGATATATTTTTTTTATAAAATTCGTGACTCATTGAGGATAGAATGGAGGGTAGTCATGTTTTTTGATACAATGATAAAACTATGAATTTATACTCCTTCAGGGAGTATAAATGTAATTCGATAAGTTGATATTTCATAATTTTTATAATCGGTCAAGGGTAAAGATATCCTTTTGCCAGTTTGGGTAAAATAGTATTTTTATATAAAATATCTATATTTTTGATAATTTTATCTTGTGATAAATTGTAATTTTTATAATAGTTAGGGACATAACAAACTTTTGGGTGTGTTGCACGGTTTGTAAAATAGCAGTTTTTCTTTCAAAATATTAAAGAAAAGGAGAGAGAAATAACGGGAGAGAGAGGGAAAGAGGCATGCTCCTCCCACGTTTGCGTGCCTTCGACCTCGCACAGAAAGAGAGAGGGAGGTTGAGGCCTCCTCTCGGCTGTCGGCCTTTGGGCGGCCTTTGTCTTGTCTTCGTGGGTGGCGGCCTTCTTGCCTACCGTCGGCCTTTGTCTTGCCTCTGCGAGCTCGTGGCTTTCTGGCCAATCGCCACTTTGTTTTGCTAAAGGTGGTTACCGACAGGCCATATCGCGTCAATACGAAGTGTACTTTCTCTCTCTTTTTTTTTTTTTTTTTTTGCCTTCTCGTTTATGAAATACTAAGAGGCTTTGATATCGGTGAAAGGTACAAAAGTTGCCGGAGTTCCTCGCCCTTTCACACAGCAGATGATGACCTCTTAAGTTATACTCGGGTTCTCTTGTACTTGCACAGCGGGTTTCACAACAGAACATAAACAATAGGTGAGTTTTTGCTGTTTTCCAGAACCACTTTTTTGAGGAAGGGTCTAAATCGATTCGTGTATTTTTAGAGCACGTCTGACTCCTCCTTTCCTGGATTCCGTTGTTGGGACTGCCGAGAATCCTCGGCTTTACAGGATTTGACGGTAATGCTACTTCTTCCGGCAACGGGAAAATCCTTTTCTCCATTTTCCTTGGAATTTCGTCGTGCTCGTAGTATTCTTTTTTCTTGATTTACTTTGGGTAGGCTTTCTAAAAGCGTTTAAACCGTCTGTCGTCGTCATCATCTTCTTCTGTTCGTGTAAGCATGATGCCACGTCTTGTCTGTGGAGGTGCAAGACCTACTGGCGCAGCCGTCGAAAAGCGGGGCCTGGTGGATGCGCTGCATTTCCTCTACGCCCGCGTCGTGAAGACGAAGGAAGGAAGCCCGAATCCCTACGTCGAGGTGAAGCTCGGAAAGTACAAGCTGCCGACTCGTCCTGTTGAGAAGAAAACCGATCCCGAATGGAACGAAGTGTTCGCATTCGCCGAAGGTCGAATGGAGTCGAGTCTACTCAAGTGCGTCGTCACAAGGCCTCAAGGGACGATTTCGTCGGCCAAGTCGTCTTCGAACTAGGGGATGTCCCCAGGCGAGATCCTTCCGATGGTCAGCTCGCTCCGCAATGGTATCCGCTCAAGGATCGCAAGGGTGAGAAGTCGAAAGGCGAGCTCATGCTCGCCGTTTGGATCGGCACGCAGGCGGACCATGCTTACGTAGAGGCCTGGCATGCCGACGCAGCCGCCGTCCCCGTCGAAGGCCTCACGAACGTCCGGCCGAAGGAATACCTCTCCCCTAAGCTCTGGTACCTTCGAGTCAATGTGATTGACGTTCAGGATTTCCAATCCGGGGACAAGGGAAGATCACCACAAGTGTCTGTTAAGGCGACGCTATGAAACCAATCTCTGAGTCCAAAAGTGTCGCACACTGGGCGGAACGAGGATTTGATGTTCGTCGCTGCGGAACCCTTTGACGAAAACTTGGAGTTGAGTGTGGAGGATAGGACACGGCCGGGGAAGGACGGGTTATTGGGAAAGACTGAGATCTCATTACGGAACGTATAGAAGGGGCTTAATTATAAGGTTGTAAATGCAAAATGGTATGATTTAGCAAAGCATGCGACCCCGGAGGACGGCGAGAAGAAGAAGGAGGCCAAGTTTGCTAGCAAGATTCACTTGAGGGTCTCTTTGGATGGTGGGTACCATGTTTTGGATGAGTCCGCACCCTATAGTAGTGATCCGAGGCCGACGGCGAAACAATTGTGGAGACCAAGTATTGTGGTTCTTCAGTTAGGCATCTTGAGTGCGCAGGGGTTGAAGCCCATGAAGACAAAAGATGGAAAGGGGATCACAGATGCTTACTGCGTTGCGAAGTATGAGCAGAAATGGGTGAAAACGAGGACGATCATCAACAGTTTCGAGCCGAAATGGCATGAAGAGTATCATTGGGAGTTTTTCGATCCCTCTACTGTTGTCACTGTGGGTGATTTTGATGGTTGGCAACTTGAGGGGGACAAGGCTTCCGGTAAGAGAGATACGAAGATCGGAAAGGTGAGAATCCGTCTTTCGACGCTCGAAACGAATTGAATTTACAGGCATTCTTATCCTCTATATTTTCTGCATTCATCTGGATTGGAGGAGATGGGGCATCTTCAGTTGTCGGTTCGATTCTTTGTTGGATATCCTACATGTTTATGCGCTGCCATTTCTGCCGAATATGCATTACCTTCGTCCTCTTCCTCTCCGTCAGCTTAATTTGCTTCAGCGCCAGGCCATCCAAATCGTCTCTATGAAGGCTGAGCCGCGCCGAGCCGCCGCTCAGGAAAGAGGTTGTGGAGTACATGTCGGATGCGAATTCTTACATGTGGAGTATGAGAAGAAGCAAGGCTAATTACTACCGGGTAATGGGTCTAATTACAGGCTTGAGCGATTTAAGCAAATGGTTTGATCATATGTGTCACTGGAAACATCCACTAGTAACCATTCTGGTTCATGTGGTGTTCATATTGGTTCTTAGTCCCGAAGTGATCGTGCCCACAATCTTTATGTACATGTTCGTGATTGGTATATGGCGGTTCCGGGGGCGGCCGCCTCACATGGACTGGCAGCTTTCTCATGTAGATCGCGTTACTGCTGATTAACTGGAGGAAGAATTTGATCCATTACCGACCTCGATGCCGGCGAATGATAAACTGAAACCCAGGTATGACCGCCTGAAGGTTGTTGCAGCGAAGGTTCAGACCAACATTGGGGACTTGGCGACGCAGTGTGAGAGGCTGCAGTCACTGTTGAGCTGGAGGGATCCGCGAGCAACTGGACTGTTTTTGACCTTCTGCTTCATTGCAACCATTGTTTTCTATGTCACCCCATTCCAGGTGATGGTCGTCATTGTGGGGTTGTATGCATTGAGGCATCCAAGATTCCGGACAACAACCTGTCCTCTATGCCTCGCAACTTCTTCAAGCGCCTGCCGGCGAAGACAGATTTCTTGCTATGACGACCACACAGGGGGATGCTTACGATCTCTTGCAAGTTCATTTTTCGCAACAGTTAAGTTTTCTAGTATAATGTTGTGTACATTCATGTTCTCGTCAAATGTTTGGGCGAGCTCCTGATTCCTCTGTTGTTCACATTATCTTGATACGGTAATAAGAGTGTTTGAGCGTAGAATTTGTAGTTTAGACAGATTTATATTTAACAATGTGTTTGAATACATAACTTTGTTAATGCACACACTCAATATATATATATATATATATATACTTAGATATTGTTGAATTTTTCAAGAATTTCTTGTTCAGAGTACGTGAAAATGGTATTTTCATTCTTTGTTTGTTAGGGGCTTGAAAGTTCATTCGATGTCTATATGTGAGAGTGTGTGTATATATACATAGAGGAAGAAAATTTGGTATATGCTAACACACTTAGGTACTAACAAATTCAAACAAATTTTAACTATCATTTACGAGGAATAATTAAGATTTAAAAGAAAAGTATACATGTGAATAAAGTATACCTACAAAATACATATGTACTTTTACTTTATAGATTTAAATCTCAATCATCAATCTATAATTAAGATTTTTTGAATTTACTAACACCTAAGTATGCTAGTATATATCATTCTCTCTCTACATATGTATGTATATCAAGAGAGAGAGTGTGTGCATGACATAGGTTAGCAACCTTAGATACTATCATATCAAAATAAATCTCGGTTATTCAGTTTGAAAGATAAATGGTTTACATTTAAATTCCAAAACCCAAAAGGTGTTTCAATAAATTAAACTCCCAAAAAGTATAAGTATACTTTATCCGTATGATTTTATGAACAATATAATTTGAGGTGTCCGTCAACATTGATATAAGAATCAATATCATTTAATGCACATGATGTAGGATTGATGTCTTGATTACCACCATGTGATTGATTATAATGATGGTAGTGATGAAGAAGCAATGTCTAACTCTCTCTATATATTTATATACACACACTTTTAATATGGACGCAAGCATTTTCAAGGTGAACGACGGGAGGGTTTGGCAAGATGAACTATGTTAGGTTTAGTAGCTAGTGGACAAAGCTAAAGGCATGTTTCGTTGATGACTTGAAAATGAAAGGGACTCTTTAAAAGGCCAAGAGTCCACCTAACCTCATTCAGCATCGGTTTGGATTAGAAAATCATTTTAATGATGAATCTTTCTCCATTATAATTCATTATATAATGGCTAATGGTCAGTTTAGTGTCGTCGTGCGCTCTCTCTGTGTGTGTGAAGCAGGTCTCTGTTTCACGTGCAAAAGCTTTCTCTGTCGTTAAAGTATTGTAGCTCGGTCTGACCACTTTTGTTTGTTTAGAGTAAACAGAAGAAAACGTGTGGAAGAATCACACCAAGTTTTACAAAGCAAGGGAATGAGTTTAATTAAAGGGAGACATACCGAACAAAACATGGTTTGGTTTCTCTCTTTTTTTACGAATGCCATCTTGACTGAGAGTTTTAAAAGATGTCCCGATCCACGGCTTGTATAGTCCTGTGGAATCCAGCTTCATATATATATATATATATATATATATATATATATATAGAGAGAGAGAGAGAGAGAGAGAGAGAGAATAAAAATTTGTTAGATTCTTATTCATAATAGATTTTTCTTGACAATCTCGAGATTCATTTGTGTGATAGATTAGTTCAAAATTTAAAATATAAAGTAAATATATATATTTTTTAAAAACAAAATACATAAAGTAAATTACATATTTTTTCCTTTTTAATCATGAATCGTTTGATCAAAGAGATGAACGGTTGAGAAGACCCTAACATGAAAAATCCTCTCTATATGTAGACACTAGAAACAAGTTCTTTCATTGTTCAGAGCACAGGTTTGTCTAATGAAGAACCCAACTAACATTTTAATCAAAATATTGTTCAATTATATACTTACAGGGACTTATATATTATAATATAAAGAAATTAGTTTACATGTACATTCATGCATCCTTAAACATTCTCAAAGATCTTGATCATTCGATCGGTAAGATCGACAATTGAAGATATCTTGATACCTTTTAAGTGCATTAAATGCATTCAGTACTATTTTTTTTTTAAAGATCTCAACCATTGATTTTAAAGATCAAATAGTTGAAATGAGAATGTTTAAGTATTGATGAATGTGCGCATGAACTAATTTCTTGATATTTTTGTATATGTATATATGTATGTATGTATCTATATTATTTATACATGAATTATTATAACACTATATAAACAAACAAACAGAAAAAAGGAAAAGAATTAGAACATGTAAGAATCTTAGATAATGCATAATGCAAGTTCTTGTAACCAATCAATAATGACCTTTCTCTTTGAATGGTAAACTCAGTACAAACATATCGAATTATCAGCTGCTTTATTTGCTTCTCTAGCAATTGTGAAGCTTTCAAACACTTCCAACATCCGCTGCCTGTAGACAAAGGTCAATGTGAAGTAATCCATTATACGATCTATTATTTGAAGTAATAAAAACAGCAAACATCTCACGTACATCTTCTAAAATGCTTTTGAAAAGGCATGGATCCTTACTCTAGACATGGCCAGTTTCGAGTAAACTGTAGCCAGTTCACTTTTAGTTTTCCTGAAACTAGGAATCGGAACAGAAGCAGGACATGTTCATGTTCCAGTTTGAGGCCTAAACTGCCCGAAATAAAAAACAATTTAGAATATGAAATTAAAAAATTAAAATTGTATGAAACCGGTGGTTTGAAACAACTGGTTCTGGATTCATGAAAGGTGGAACAAAACTGAACAGGTGGCCACCAGTTCCATGTTGGGTTCTAGGTCGGGTTTCACCATTTTTGGGTTCCAACCAGTTCCTAACCCGGTTCCATTCGGATTGAAACTGACAATGTCTATTTCCTATTTCCATCACTTTGAATTACTTTGTTACCACCACACATTTTTTCAGGTATTGTTAATATCATACAGGATGAGATCCTTGGGATTTGATAGTTTCAGACTGCAGATATTGCAAGATCCTAGCATTTCGGGATTCAACTCGAAATTTGACAACCATGATTAAGATTGTCCAAAAAGAATTTCCCATACTTTTCATTCCACTTTTGGCTTCCATTTATGTCTTATAAAATGTATTTGTTGAGTGCAGCATATGAAGCATAAGTGTTCTCCTTCAGTGGCAGATCCAAAAAATTGTTTTGGATGGAGTGAACTTCAGGTTCAGGTAGGGTAGGCTTTAATTTTTTTTTATTTTTTTGAAAATTTAAATACTTACAACAACAACAGCTAATCTCTTTCCTATGCGAGATGGAGTTAGCTACTTGAATTCTTTGTTTCAAATGAGCCAAAATTTAAATACTTAATTCAAAATTTTCTGAATTTTGAATGCCCGGCCACGTTGTGGATCCGGCACTGATCGTCTTCTTAACAGAGGCTAAGTTCAAGCTTCCTATCGGTACCTTTTGGGATTATGCCCAGCGCATCCTAAGCTCTGTCTCTCATTTGGTCATGGGAATCCCAATTTGGATCTTCGGAGCAGTTTCTTTTCCTATCCACCCGCCCCTCACCTCCATTTCTTCATAAGAATCAGCTTGCTTTTTCAGTGGCAGATCAAGAAATTCTTTTAGGGTGAAGCAACTAGTCCGTTGAACTGTTTAGGGTGGGGTGAAGTATGCATCATAGCTGACACATCCAAAGCAGTTTCATCTGCCCATTCTTGGAGGTACAACGCTGATGGGCCTCATAATTGAGTCAAAAGAGGGCCCCTCTTTTTTTTTTTTTACTGCATGACGAGGCCCATGGTTGATTACAACGGAAACTAGAAATGACAGCACAATCGAACACTCCCCAAAGAGGGGGGCCTGGGCTTGAACCCCTTTACCACAATCGAGAAGACCTATTTACCACAATCACTTTTTTTTGTTACAAGAGGAGGCGAAAGCCTAACACACACGCTTGCACCCCTTGAGAGTCGAACTCCCTACCAAACAGCATCAGTGCCAAGGCACCTTGCCGTTGAGCTAATGCACAGTGCTTTACCAGAGTCGCTTTGGTCATTAAACTTTAGTGCTTATGTATGATATCATGCTCCGGAGGGAAGTAGCTCACTGGCTGAGGGGTTACGCTCTCTTACTACAGGTCAAGAGTTCACTACCCAAGTGTGCACCTGACGGTTTCATCATGCCTAAAGAAAGAAAAAATGTATGTATTATAGTTGGGGACAAGGGTATATAGGTTTTCTCAAGTAATTGGAGGTAAATTTAGTGGTTTGAGGCAAAGAAAGAAAGAAATGCCAAAATGTAAGAAACCCGCTTGCTAAGAGTATGACAAGGTCAAATGAGGCTTGACGAAACCAAAATTAGATTCGATTTTCGTAAGGTGTATGAGGTAAAGTTTGTGACATGTAAATATATGTAAATATATTGATGGTTTCAAGTAAACCGAGACCGATGGTTGAAAACTGTGTCTGAATTTCCCTTGTCACAAACTTGAATCTTAATTACCTCCCACCCAACTTCATTAACCCATATTAGAAAGAGGGAGCCCTCCACATTCCCATTCTCTTCACCCATGACAAAGACACCTACGCTATCTACCTACCTACCTACACTAGATAGGTAGGGTAGGGTGAGCTTTAAGCATGTGTGCTTTGTTGTCCTTAGTCCCAATTATCATTTGGGTTTGAATGAAAAAAGGCTTCTCACTGTAAAAAAAAATGAAAAACAGGTATTTTCAATAAAAATTAATAAGATGTGATAGAAATTGATGGTTTGAAGGACCAATTTTCGTTATATGAAAGGAAGAATACTAACAGAACCACATGAATATCTTGGGGTTGCTTAAGGTTTTGAATCGGGTTTATCGGTCAGTTTCAAGATTGATTCGATTCTGGTTCAAACTAAGCAGCTGTTTCAAACTGGCTATATGTCTCTCTATATGGGTGGAATTTAGTGAGGTGTGCTTTATAATCTCTTGAAAAATGTAAATGGCATGTTTTGATCTTTTTTAGATTTTTAAGTGGGGGTGGTTGTCTTACCTTACCATAATTTGCTATGAATACCTCCCAAAGGTAAGAAGTAGTTTGTGTTTTGTTTTGAGATGTTATGTGGGTTGTGTTAGTTACCTTGGGTTAAGAATCGGTATGTAAGGAGCTTTTCAATGGGTTAGTTGGGCATAACGGAGTGGCGGCGTGGGAGGGACTATCAGAGGGCAGTATGCGGGTTAAAGGGAGGTGTGGTGGTCATTGGGAAGGCTGTTGCATTTTGCCGATAGTACCGAGGGTCCTAAAGATAGTGCTTGTATACTAGATGAGATCGGTTACATGGATTTTTTTTTGTTTTCATGAGTTATTATGGATCGACTTATGAAAATTACAATTGAATTCAATTCTGTCTGGTCGTGACAGCGGAGCTTGGGCTGGCTATCGTTTTGGGACCTTGATTGCTTTATATAGAACATATATTCCTAAATTAAGGAAAACAATTAATATATGGCCCAAACAAATAGTATAGTCTGGCTTTTCTTATACCACGTTGAAGGCTCAAGCCGAATCCTAAGAATTTGTATTTATTTCGTTAACCTCGTTTTGGAAATCAATCATGAGCTTAGATTTAATTGAGCTCAATAAAGTTCGAGCCTTCGAAGCTTGATCTTCAGTTCAACTCATTAATCGAGCTCATTTTGTGATCGTGCTCAACCTAAACAAAGAAATACGACCTAAATAGCCAAGATGGAGTTGATCAAACATAGGTCAATTCGAGCCCGAGCATACAAATCAAAGTTCGATCAAACTTGTCATTGATCTTAACCTATCGATTATCCTTCTCTCTGGATTTATGTATAAGTTCGATCAAACTTGTCATTGATCTTACCTATCGGTTATCCTTCTCTCTGGAATTATGTATTTAAGCAAAGAACTATTTTCCCTCTTTCTCTTTGTAACCGTGCGATTGTAACTAGGGATGACGATGGGTATGGTTGGACTGGGTTCCCGCTCTACCTGAGACGGGACGGCACTTCAAAAGTGCCTATGCAAGGTGGAAACGGACTCGGCCCATATTCTTGTGACACTATAATCGAATGTGATCTCAGTAGGATTTCCCACCACACCTGATCGGGTTGGACATCTGCGATTTGGGTACAACTTGCCATCCTTAATTGTAACTATCTGTGGCAAAACAGACCGAGGGGTGCGGTTTGGGTCTAGTCATTCTGAGTTCGGGTAAAAACCATGTTGAACAAATTCCTAACGACGCTTCTCCAAAACCTGGAATATATATAGGTCTATGCTCAATCCCATCCATACTAAAATCTTACTAAACATATTCACCATTGGGCAGATCAATAGTAGAGATTTGAATTTAAAAAACAATTGATGTCAATATACTTTTCGTACTCGCATTTAATGCACAATGATACAACCTTTTTTTAAATTAAATTTTTTATCATTGATAGTGCTCATTAGATGATAAGATGTTCAAGATGATTTAAGTATGGATCGGATTGAATGTACCATATACATACCAAGCTTCTTTTAATATATATATATATATATATATATATATATATATATATATATATATATATAGAGAGAGAGAGAGAGAGAGAGAGAGAGAGTGAGTGTTGTTGGACAACTTCTCATGTTAGATATTACTTGATTATCATCACCAATCATCTCATCAATCTAATGATGGTGATTAAGGCATTTATCCCATGTCATATTTTATTTACTCATCTGTATTAAATGTTATCGATCCTTATATTGATGTTGACGAGCAACTTGATCTGCATCGCTAGTGTGATTGCATAAATAACATATCATCTAGTAGAGTCTAACATAGAAGGGTGTATAGCAACACTCACTTTTATATATATATATATATATATATATATATATATATATATATATATATATATATATATATATATATGAAGTGCATGGTATATATGCTAGCAAATCTAAACAAATCTCAACAATTTAATTTTAAAGACGGATCATTCATATTTGAATTAAAAAGTAAAAAGTTTATTTTTCAATAAACTATACTTATAAAAAAGTATAAGCATATCTTTTGCTTTCAAAATTCAAATCTTAATCATCAATATTTAAAATTGAATGGATGAGATTTGTGTAGATTTGTTAGCATGTGTCAAGCTCTTATATATATATATATATATATATATAGCTTGGGAGATGCTAGCAACATTACATGCTAATACATCTAACCAAATCCCATCCATTCAATTTTAAAGATGAATGTTTGAATTTTAAATTTTAAAAGCAAAAAGTATACAAAGTTACACCAACTAAGCCTTTTTCCAAAGTAGGTGGGGTCGACTACATGAATTCTTTGTTTTCATCATTCCCTATCATATGCCATATTAGTAGTTGACTCCACATGAGATAAATCATTCTTTATTATTTATTTTCAACATTTTTGTGGTCTTTCTTTTTCTTTTAACATTTTCACAATCTAGTTTTTCGTACTTTCTTATTGGACCTTCTTTTGGTTGTCTTTCTATTTTTTCAAACCATCTTAAATAATTTTTCCTAATTTTATTCTCTATTGGTACCACTCATAATTTGTTTCTAATAATCTCGTGTATATGATCTTTCCTTGTATAACCATTCATCTATCTCAACATCTTCATTTATGCCACGGACATATTTTATTCATATTGATGATTAACTACACAAAGCTTAGAACTATAAAACATAGTAGGTCTAATTACTGCTTTATAATATAGTAGGCTAATTACCTTTCAACTTCAATAATTTCTTGTCAAATAAAACACTTGATGCCCCTTTCTGTTCTAAACAACCTTCACTAATTCTGTGTAACATCTTGATAGATTTTTTCATCGTTCTAAAAAATTGACCCTAGGTATTTAAAACTTTCCTTGTGAGAGATGCAATGTGTCCTAATCTTAATTTTTATGTCTTCTTAAGTATCCAAATGATCAAACTTATATTCTATCTTTGTTCTACTAAGTCAGAAGTCTTTATATTATAATGCTTCTCTCTAGTTCTAATTTCATATTAACTTTTTCTTTAGACTCATCTACTAACACAATACCATCTACAAATAACATACACCAAAGTAATTCATCTTAAATATGTTTTATTAACTCATCAATGACCAATATAAATAAATATGGACTTAAAGTTGATCTTTGATGTAACATAATATTAACTTTAAAGGAGCTTGTGATTGCTTCAGTAGTTGTAACGCATGTTTTTGTACTATTATGCATGTCTCTTATAAGATTTATATATGTCAATCGGATACCTCTCTTTTTCAAGGTTCTCCAAACAAAATCTATTGACACCCTATCATAAGTTTTTTTACATCAATAAATATCATATGAAAGTTTTTTTTCTTCTAAAATATTATATAAGATGTCTCAATAGGTGAATCACTTCAATAATAGATCTGTCATGGATGAATCTAAATTGGTTCTCTCTTATACTCGATACTTATCTTAACCTACGCTTGATAATTCTTTCCCATAATTTCATATATGACTCATTAACTTGATACTTTGATAATTCACACAATTTTAAATGTCTTCCTTATTCTCGTCTATGAGTATAAGTGTAGTCGCTCTCTATTACTTAAGTATATTTTGGTTTCTTCATATTTCATTAAATAGTTTTGTAAGCCAAGTGATCCCAGTCTCTTCTAAATTCTTTTATACCACTATTAGAATATTATTTGGTCCAATAGATTTACCAACCCTCATATGCTTAAGAGTCTCTTTGACTTTATTATTTTGAATACATCGATAGAAATTACGATTTATATACTTTATGATTTGGTTAACTGTCCTAAGCTAATACTAAAATTTGTGTTTTTGTTAAAAAACTTATAGAAATAATTTTCATCTATTTTTTATATCATCCTTATCTTTGGTACATCTAACGAAAGTAAGATCCTTAGTTTTCTTATCTCTAACCTTATCTATCCTAAAAATATCTCTTTTATCTTATTTTGAGTTAAGCTTTTTATATAAATTATCCTAAATTTTGTCTTTTGCTTTATTAATTGTCTTTTTCACTACTTTTTTTCTTTCTTATAAGCCTCATAAGTTTCATTAGTCTTCTTGCCATAATGAAATTTGTAAAATGTCCTTTTTGTCTTAATTTTATCTTACATAACTTTACTCCACTACGAAGCTTTATTTATGCATGTATGCCTTAGATTTACCTAACACATCTTTTGCTACTTTACTAATATGTATAATCATATTATTTAATATATTAAAATGTATACCTATGTAATTCTAAGTATCTCCTTGGAAAACTTTTTCTTTAAGTATATCTTCTTTCTCACTTTTGAGGTTCGACCATTTTGTTCGAATAACTTTACGCATTATTTTCTTCTTTGCCTACATATTTACAACAAAATATATAACTAAAAGTCGATGTTGGGTAGTTACTATTTATCCTTGAATCACATTACAATCTTTACCACATGATCTATATTTTTACAAAAATAAAAGAATCAATTTGTATTTGTGACAAACCACTCTTATAAGTAATTAAATGTTCATGTCATTTTTTGAATTATGTTGCCTGTAAAGAGATCATACATCAGCAAAATTTAAAATCTATCTACCCTTCTCATTTAAATCCACAGTTTTCATAAATACCTATATATCTTAATACCTCTTTACCGACATGTTCATTTAAGTTTCGTTCCAAACAAATCATCTTTCTTTGTGAACTTTGTTGAATTATTTTATCTAACTCCTAAAATATCTTCTTTATACTATCTTCTAGGAGTGCATATGCACAAACTATATTCAAAGCCTCTACTCCTAACACTAATTTCACTATCATAATTTTATCCTCGTATTGTTTTATATCTAGTGCATTATCCTTTAAATCTTTATTTATAATAATACCAACTCCATTTTGAGTCTTTTTCTTTCTTGAATACCATAATTTAAAACTTGTATTCTCAATCTCTTTTGCTTTTTCTCTAACTCACTTTGTCTCTTATAAATATAGAATGTGAATATTTATCCTAATCATATTATGTATCATCTCCATTAGTTTGCCGATCAATGTTCTGATATCAGAGTACCATATGAATTTTATTATCTAGAACTAGTTTCCTTACCCCAACAATCGTTCATGCTAAAAATACAGAGACTCTCTACAATTTGTTCACTATATTTGAGTGTAGTAAGACTAACTCCTTTATCCATACCCATCCATGATATGAGAACACTCTTTTCAATTAATTCACTACATTCTGACAAAGATATAGAGGCCCTTGCTTACTTTTCACTACATTTTAGATTAGGGTATGAGTGCATCACTAAGAGGGGACACCCCAATACAATACTTATAATTTTTAGAACCTATAGTATATAAATCCGACAAAGTTTTACGCTTACTGTCGAACGCTTAACACAACTCTCTTCCTTTATCCGAGCTTGGGACTGACCATGCAATGGTAATCGCTTACATGAGCGGAGTTAAAAACAAAAAGTATACTATGTGCAACTAATTTAAAATGTAACTTTTTGCTTTTTGAATAGAATCAACAATCAATCTTTCAAATTAGATCGTTGAGATGTATTTGGATTTACTAGCATACAATGTCTTAGCATGTGTCATGCTCTCTTTCTCTCTCTCTTTATATATACACATATATAGGTAAATGAATAATGTGTTTGAATATATAATGTTAAATAAACATTTTTACCAATCAATTGACATGATTAATGGTGTAAATTTGAGTAAAAAAGACTGTTATATTTTTGTACTTCGTATTTATGAATTTTATTTTATTATCATTTATCTTAAAAATCAAATGATGAAAATGTTTATGATGCATAAAAGATATTATACATTTATCACTACCTACCTTTTTTTCTCTCTCTATAAAGTCTAATATGCTTGTCATTTATATACTTGCTACATATTTTGACATACAAGTTCAAAAATAAAAGTAAAAAATATGCAAATACTTTTGTTAGGTATACTTGGTTCGTATGCATACCTTTTGTTATTGGTCTCAATCATTCACGATAAATGATTAAGATTTCACGGATAAGTAAACATATAAAGTGTAAAGCATGTGAGACGCATTTTCTCTCCCTCTATATATATAGATATGAAATTCTCCGAAGAAACACGATCAAATCGGTCGTTTGGTTCAGATATGAATTTGGTTCCAAATGATAAATGAAAATAATCGGGACTAGTTGAGTTTTCTTCAGCTCCAAATCCAGCTCACTGGAATCAGATTCGGATGGATAATCAGATAATATCCGATCCGAAAAACCGGATCCGCATTTGTGCGGGTGGAAGAAAAAGACGATACGTTTCTCTCTCTCTAGGGTTTGCAGTACGAACCGTGAGCGCTGCTGATGATCTAGGGTTTTGACCGGTCTGCGTTTTCTCTTTTAAAATCATTTCCGCCGTTGTTTTATCGTAATCGGTCATTTTTGTTAATCCGGTTTTGCGGGAACAGAAAAATCTCAGATTTCCACCTTGTGGCATCTCGGTGCAGTCTTTTGTTCGTGATCTACGGCTGTAATTCGAGAGACGATGGCGATTAGCGAATGAGGGCCTGGGATTGAAGCGATTTCCCCCGTTTTACCCCCCTTTCCGCCTTTTTCTAAGGCCTTGCATCCTCTCGCATATTCAGAGTCTCTCTATCCGGAAAGGAATTTAAATATTGGCGAATTTCCTGAATTTTCGGCATTTCGAATTTTCTGTTCTTCCCGTCGCTTCTCCTACGATCAATCCGCTATTTTTCTTTTTAAATTTCTCTGCAGCGTTTCCCTCCAGTCGGTAACTCAAAGAAGCAACAGCGTGAAATTCTTCAACAAATCTGGATGGAATCTCAAGAAGTTCGCGACTTTGATGATCATCGCCGGATATATCAGTTCCTTTTAGTTGGTTTCTCTTCGGAAAGTCTTTTTTGCGGGTAAATTTCTCGCCTTTCTTGACGGAACCGCCTTTTTCCTTTTGGTCTTTCTCCGGCAGTGCAGTTCAGTCGGCCAACGGAAACTTCAGAACTCGCTGTGACAAGAGGCTGCTAGCGTTTCGGTCGGATTCCCGGTAATGCCGCTTCTTGCTTCACCGGGAAAATCATCTTGTTCTGTTTCCCGTATGGTTTCATTCCGGTCCTTCTTCTAAAACTAGTCACTTTTCTCGTTTTAGTTTACTTGCACAATCTAGAAGCATTAAACCTTCTTCGTCGTTGTCCTCCTCCTATCGTCATCGTCGTTGTCATCATCTTCTTCGCTTTGCTGTGTAAGGAGGCACTATGCAGCGTCCTGTTCCCATGGACGATTTCACCCTAAAGGAGACGTCGCCGCACCTTGGCGGCTACCGCGCGGCAGGTGACAAACTCACTAGCACCTACGATTTGGTGGAGCAGATGCAGTATCTCTATGTCCGCGTCGTGAAGGCGAAGGACCTTCCGGCGAAGGATGTCACCGGAAGCCTGGATCCCTACGTTGAGGTGAAGCTCGGCAACTACAAGGGGACGACTCGCCACTTCGAGAAGAAGACCAATCCCGAATGGAACCAAGTTTTCGCCTTCTCCAAAGATCGGATCCAGTCCACTCTGCTCGAGTGCGTGGTCAAGGACAAGGATTTAGGAAAAGATGATTTCGTCGGCCGCGTCGTCTTTGATCTCAATGAAGTCCCGAAGCGAGTCCCTCCCGATAGTCCGCTCGCACCCCAATGGTATCGGCTCGAGGATCGCAAAGGTGAGAAGTCAAAAGGCGAGCTCATGCTCGCCGTTTGGATGGGCACGCAGGCGGACGAGGCATTCCCAGAGGCGTGGCATTCGGACGCCGCGGCCGTCCCTGGCGATGCCCTTGCGAACATCCGGTCGAAGGTATATCTCTCCCCTAAACTCTGGTATGTTCGAGTCAATGTGATTGAAGCTCAGGATTTGCAAATTGGGGATAAGGGAAGGTATCCGGAAGTGTACGTTAAGGCAATGCTAGGGAACCAGTTTCTGAGAACCAAAGTGTCCCCGAGTAGGAGTCCAAATCCTCTCTGGAACGAGGATTTGATGTTCGTTGCTGCGGAACCCTTTGAAGAACACTTGGTGTTGAGTGTGGAGGATAGGGTAGGGCCCGGCAAGGACGAGTCACTGGGGAAGACTGTGATCTCGTTGCAGGGTGTTGATAGAAGGCTTGATTATAAGTCGGTGAATACAAAATGGTATAATTTAGAAAAACATATAACTGTCGAGAATGGCGAGAAGAAGAAGGAGGTGAAGTTTACTAGCAGGATTCACTTGAGGATCTGTTTGGATGGTGGGTACCATGTTTTGGATGAGTCCACACACTATAGCAGTGATCTGAGGCCCACGGCGAAGCAATTGTGGAAACCAAGTATTGGTGTTCTTGAATTGGGTATCCTGAGTGCCCAGGGATTACTGCCAATGAAGACTAAGGATGGAAAAGGGACTACTGATGCTTACTGTGTTGCAAAGTATGGTCAGAAGTGGGTGAGGACGAGGACAATCGTCGACAGTTTCTCGCCGAAGTGGAATGAACAGTATCACTGGGAGGTGTTTGATCCCTGTACCGTTGTCACTGTGGGTGTATTTGATAATTGGCATCTTCAGGGGGAGAAGGTCTCTGGAAATAGAGATACGAAGATCGGGAAGGTAAGAATCCGTCTGTCAACCCTTGAAATGGATCGAGTGTACACGCATTCTTATCCTCTCCTTGTGCTGCACTCATCTGGGGTGAAAAAGATGGGGGAGATTCAGTTGGCGGTCCGATTTACTTGTACTTCATTGCTCAATGTGCTGCATATTTACTCGCAGCCATTGCTTCCCAAGATGCATTACCTTCATCCTCTTTCTGTTACTCAGCTTGACAACCTTCGGCACCAAGCTACTCAGATTGTGTCAATGAGGCTGAGCCGGGCCGAACCACCTCTCAGGAAAGAGGTTGTGGAGTATATGCTGGATGTGGACTCTCACATGTGGAGCATGAGAAAGAGCAAAGCTAATTTCTTTAGGATCATGGGCGTGTTGAGTGGCTTGATAGCTGCAAGCAAATGGTCTGATCAGATATGTCACTGGAAAAATCCACTAACAACCGTTATGGTTCATGTGTTGTTCCTGATTTTGGTTCTTTATCCTGAATTGATCCTGCCCACTATCTTTCTCTATATGTTCCTTATCGGTATATGGCACTATCGCTGGCGGCCAAGGCAGCCGCCTCACATGGACACACGGCTTTCTCATGCAGAAGCTGTTCATCCTGATGAACTGGATGAAGAATTTGATACATTCCCGACTTCACGGTCAAATGATATAGTGAGGCTGAGGTATGACCGCTTGAGAAGCGTGGCAGGGCGGATTCAGACGGTGGTCGGCGATCTAGCAACCCAGGGTGAGAGGCTGCAGTCACTGTTGAGCTGGAGGGATCCGCGAGCAACTGCTCTGTTTGTGACCTTCTGCTTTATTGCAGCCATTGTTCTTTATGTGACCCCCTTTAGGGTAACGGCCATCATCGTGGGGTTTTATCTGCTGAGGCATCCAAGATTCCGGTACAAGCTCCCTTATGTTCCTCTCAACTTCTTCAGGCGTCTACCAGCAAAGACGGATTGCATGCTATGAAAAACGATCCTTCGTGTATTAGGTGATTGTTGCACTTCGCGTGCTCTCCGATGGTTGGAGGTCTCTTGCGAACTTCCTTTGTCCAGAGTGATGGCCGATAGTTATGGTTTGTATTGTAATGATGTATAATGTTTAACATTACGTTATGGCTACCTACATTTCCCTGTTTAAAATTTTGGTTTTTTATTGCTCCGTTGTCTTCAAATTTTTTTGATATGGTAATATGAATGTTTAATGATACTTTAGGAGTGGGTTTTGACATTTTCAGGTGAATTATGTAAGCTTCCTTGATCGCACCTAAAAATTCTCTTGTTTGCAATTACTTATTTGGGGTTCTTTTGCATGAACGCACATTCTGAGCTTATGGCCATTCTTGTGTACTTCTGGTGTTTTTTTAAATACCTTTAAATTGAGTTTTTTCAAGAAAAGGTATATTTGTCGATCTTCGTAAATGAATGTTTCTAGCGTGTGTGCCAATAGGCTTTTAATATGCAGGAATGTTATGTGAGGGTTTGGCAAGATGCAACGTGAGGTTGCGTTGATAGCTTGACATGAATGTTGCTGTTGAAAAATGCAGCGGAGAGTTCAGCTACCCCCAGTCACCGTCAATTGATTGGATTAGAAAACTATTGCAACAGTACTTCAAGATATTCTTTTCAGGCGACAATTACTTAAAGAACAAAGGGCAAAGCTGGATCATTGTCCAGTAGAATTGAAATTACATTATATACTTAATTGCCGTTTGCTCTCTCTCTCTCTCGATTGGTATTTCTTGCTTTGGCTTTTCTGTACTCTTTTTTAAGCAGGTGTTCGTTTCATTTCTTTGCTGTTAAGATATTGGACTCAATTATATATCTTGTGTCTCGGAATCATCTGGAGCAATAATAGTGTCAGAACGTTTCACAGAAGGCTTAACTCTCTCTCTCTCTCTCTCTCTCTCTCTCTCTCTGTGTGTGTGTGTGTGTGTGTGTGTGTGTATATATAGTTCAAAGTATGTCACATGACATCTGGGCAGATTCAGTGTTTCATCTTTTAGATTAGATTTGGTTTCTCATAACTCTTCATATAGTTCTAGAGTATATAAGTTATATCTGAACCAAGAGGCCTTAGTATAACCGAGTCTTTTCTCATGTCAGGTGGTGGGCTGTGACTTCTGATGAATCTAGTTGTCGGCAGCCTAATTTAACCGGCTACGTTCGCAAAGTATTGGAGGGAGGGGTATGTGAAGCGTGGAACGTGCACTGTTGCTGCAAAGAAAATAAGTCATTGGCTCGGTGGAAGAACTGTTACCCTTGCCCTTGTCCTCACAAAAGTTAGGTTCGTACACACATAAATCCAGCCAACTACAGAACCAAGTTCAGAGAACCCCAGAAAATTGTGTATATTGCTTGTGGTGCCCTCTGCTGTTGAACGATATTATATGTAGATCAAACAGGCTCAAATATCTTCTGAATCAGAGCAGCATGGCTGGCAGTCTTGAGATGGATAATAAATTACTGAAGTGGATCGGTTTGGCGAAACTTTAGATTAAAATATCCCACGGTTTAAACTGTCGGCATTTTTATAATGGACGTGTTTAAGCCTTTGGCTAGTTTTTTTCTTTAATCAAACTTTTGTGAAACTCGACCATGTAAGGGATCATCCTTGCATTGTTGGTTCCAAGCCCGGATAAAGGAGGAGGGTTGCGTTAGGTTTCCGACAGTCAGCATAAAACTTTGTCGGATTTTATAACATGAATTACAAAGATTATGAGCATTGTTTTGGGGTGTTCCCGCTTAGCGATGTGCTGCAAAACCCGAATACAGTAAAAAGTAAGAAATGACCACTGCATTTTCGCTCGAATGTAGTGAATCAATTGCAGAGAAGGTTCCTATATCATGGATGGGTGTGGGTAAAGAAGTTAGTCTCGCTACATTGCTGCCCAAATGTAGCGAAAAATTTTCAGAGAGGGTCTTCGCATTTTGATTATGGACGGATACGGGGGGTAAGGAAGCTAGTCCTAGATAATAAGATTCGTATTGGTTCTTGGAATATCGGAACATTATCTGGTAAGCTAATGGAGGTGATAGATACTATGATTCGGAGAAAGATTCATATTCTATGTTTACAAGAGACAAAATGGGTTGGAGAAAAAGCAAAAGAGATAGAGGATACATGTTTTAAATTATGGTACTTAGGTAAAGAAAAGGCTCGAAACGGAGTTAGTATTATTATAAATAAAGATTTAAAGGAGAGTGTAGGGAGATTTTAGATTTTGTTATGGCATTTGATCTCTTTATAGTCAATACAATTTTCAAAAAAAGAGATGAACATTTAATTACTTAATGTTGTACAAAATAAAGAGGTGTACCAGCACAAAAAGAAGCTTGGTGGTGGAGTGAAGTAGTTGAAAATAAAAGACAAAGAAGGAATGTTACAAATTACATTATGCTAAGAAAACTATTGAAACTTTAGAGGCTTATAAGAAAGCAAAGAAGGAAGAGAAAAAGGCTGTCAATAAAGCAAAAGCTAAAATTTTTGAGGATTTATATAAAAAACTCAACTCAAAAGAGGGTGAAAGAGATATTTTTAGGATAGCTAGGGCTAGAGATAAGAAAACTAAAGATCTTAATTATGTTAGATGCATAAAAGACGAGGATGAAAAAATTCTAGTGGCAAATGATGATATAAGAAATAGATGGAAAAACTATTTTTATAATCTTTTTAATGAAAATAAAGATGTTAGTATTAGTTTAGGAGATTTAGCCCAAGTCAGAAAAATATATAAACCACAATTTCTATCGACGTATTCAAAAGAATAAAGTCAAAGAAGCTCTTAAACATATGAAGGGTGGTAAATCGGTAGGACCAGATAATATTCCTATAAAAGTTTGGAAAATACTAGGAGAAATAGGAATCACTTAGCTCACAAGACTATTTAATGAAATATGGAGAAACCAAAAGATGCCTGAGGAATGGAGAGCAAGTACACTTATACCCATATATAAGAACAAGGGAGACATTCAAAATTGTGCTAATTATCGAGGTATCAAGTTAATGAGTCATACTATGAAATTATGGGAAAGAATTATCGAACATAGGTTAACACAAGTATCAAGTACAACAAAGAACCAATTTGGATTCATGCTAGGCAGTTCTACTATCGAAGCGATTCACCTTTTGAGACGTCTTATGAAACATTTTAGAGCAAAAAAGAAAGACCTTCACATGATATTTATTGATCTAGAAAAAGCTTATGATAGGGTACTGAGAGGTTCTTTGGAGAACTTGGGAAAAAAGAGATATCCCATTGACATATATTAGCCTTATAAGAGATATGTATGATGGTGCAAAAACATGTGTGAGAACTCATAAAGGAACGACAGACTTCTTTGAAGTTAATATTGGGTTACATCAAGGATCAACTTTAAGTCCATACTTATTTATAATGGTGATGGATGAGTTAACAAAACATATTCAAGATGAAGTACCTTGGTGTATGTTATTTGTAGATGACATTGTATTAGTGGAGGAGTCTAAGGAAAAAGTTAATAGAAAATTAGAACTATGGAGAGAAACATTAGAAAGCAAAGGCCTCCGACTTAGTAGAACAAAGACAAAATATATGGAATGTAAGTTTGATCATTTGGTTACTTCAGAGGAGATAGAAATTAAAATTGGCACACATTGCATTATCCAAAAGGAAAGTTTTAAATACCTAGGGTCAATTTTTGAGAGTGATGGAAGAATTGATGGAGATGTTACGCATAGAATTAATGCTGGTTGGTTAAAATGGAGAGGAGCATCAGGCATTCTTTGTGATAAGAAGATACCATTAAAGTTAAAAGGTAAATATTATAGAGCAGCAATTAGGCCTGTCATGTTTTATAGTTCTGAGTGTTGGGCAGTTAATCATCAACATGTACAAAAGATGTCCATGACAGAAATGAAGATGTTAAGATGGATGAGTGGTCATACAAGAAAAGACCATATACATAATGAGGTTATTAGAAACAAATTAGGAGTGGCACCAGTAGAGGATAAAATGAGAGAACATCGTTTAAGATGGTTTGGACATATAGAAAGAAGATCAAAAGAAGAACTTGTAAGAAGGTTAGAAAAACTAAATTTGAAAAGTATTAAAAGAGGTAGAGGACGACCAGAAAAGTGTTGGAAAGAAACAATAAAGAATGATCTAGCTTATTGGGAGTTAACTGCTAACATGACACATGATAGGGATCTGTGGAAACAAAGAATCCATGTAGCCGACCCCGTCTAGTATGGGAAAAGGCTTAGTTGTTGTTGTATCAAACTTCTGTGAAGGGATACCTGACCTTGGCTTAATGTAAGTAAGATTCTTCCATTAGTACAATCCTAGCTTCCTCGCCAAGGCTAGGGTTTCTTAGCCAACTTTTCTGAGAAGGGTTGACCTTAGGGTTTTATGGAACTGACTCACAGCCTCAGCCATATTTTGTTGACGTAGGTGCATGGTTTTAAAAGGTGTGTGAAATTCAACGTCTACCCATGAAAAGATAAGCTCAAGGGTCTTTCGTTGAAGAACTCATTTCACAGCTATTAGCAACGATGCCGGTAGACGTGTCCTATTAGGAACCCGAACAGGCTAAACCAGAGTGGACCCTCCTCCCCCCTTCTCTGGAACCATAACCAAAGCCAAAACCAACTGCCTATTTGGTCTCTTATTATTATTATTATTATTACTATTATTATCAATCTTTTCAATTTTTTAGAATCTTCCTGCTTTTTCCTCAGTTTTTGGTTTGAGCAGGATCCAGAACCAGCTGTTTACTGAAACCAGTTTGGTTTGGTTTTCAGGTGAATTGGAACAAACCTCGGTTCAAGTCTATCCGAAACCGCACGTCTAAGTAGAATGTCCCAAAGAGCTGCTGGACACCTTATCCCCCGGCTGTGTTTGGCTCACCTCTATAAGAGTTAATGGTTGTTAACCCTAGGTTAACTCAAACTCCCTCTGACTGGTGGAGAAACTTTGATGGAGGTTATAGCAGAATTGGGCAGTATCAGGACACCCAATTCTTTTGACTGACCACACGAAATGTCTTAGGTACTCCTCAAGGAGTGCGTTGATTCTTTCGGTGTGTCAATCGGTTTAAGGGTGTTGGATTGTAGAGAAAGCTATGTTCCCTTTGAATAGGGTAGTCTAGAAGTGAGTGGGTTACGGATGAAGAAAGCCTCTTGATTGCTAACGATATCCTCTGGCACCCCAAAAGTGTTGAACTACATGTTGAAAGAAGACTGAACCATATGTTGGAAGAAGAGTTTTGGCCTTTCTTTTGCTGGACAATCTTTCGACACAGGTGTGAAGACAATGTACTTAAAAAACAATCGACAACCACTAACAATATTTCGAACCCAGGAACCGTGTGAGAAAATCCCTAATGAGTGAGACCCAGGGTCTTACTCGAATAGTTGGAGGTTGTAGCAATCCTGCTGACTTGAAACCCTCCGCCTTATCTTGTTGACAAATTGGGCATGCTTTAGCTTGTCTTGCTGACAAATTGGGCATGCCTTCACATAGTCAGCAACATCACCGGCCATATAGGGCCAATACAACCAACCTACCTACCTATAGCAGTTCATTCTATGAGAGCCAGAGTTCGACTGACCCCTAGATGTCTAGTGTAAAGGGTATCATGAGTCTCTCAAATTCACCTCCGTCATAGTGCATATATATTCAAGCAGTGATAACTGATTAAACCTACCAAAATAATCTAGTTTAGATTGGTTACTGATATAGCACATGGAATAAAGAAGAAATTACAATGGTCAAATAAGAACATATGATCGGACTACAATCAACAGCTTGCTAAATCATTAGATACCGAACGAGGGCATTGATCTGATGATAATAACGAAGCCGCATTCCCAATGACATTGATTCACCATAAATGCCATCAATTGGGATTAACCAACAGTATAAAATTTCTGTCGAAATTTTATTGACGAGAGAAATCAAATCTTTTGAAAGAAAAATAAACCCTAGTCTACTTGTTGTAATCCCTTATATAGGTTGAAATTCTAACACTGCTAAGAAAAGGAAAACTAATTACTTTCTAGCAAGAAAAATACAAAATTTAAGGTCTCATGGTGACCAAATGTGAAATAGAAAACTGTTAACTTCCTTTTCTTTGGGGTGGGGTGATGTGATTGGTTGTGTTAAAGTGGTCATCCGAGTGGATGACCGTGATGATCAAGGTGGTTGTCTGTTGTAGTGGTCAGAGGCAGTTGAGCGGTGATGGTGCAGTGAGTAGTGATGCTGTAGCCTTAAGAGGAGTATGTCAGGTGGTCATCGGTGAGTGGCAGTAACAGCAGCAATTGGAACATGACAATGGTAGTGGTGATAGGCAGCGAATGGATGGTGATGATTGCAAGCAAGTGCTGATATCTAAGTGTAGACAAATGGTTGGCAGCACAAATGGCGGTTGGCAATGGTTGATATGCTGTGCTGGGTGGTATGGGAAAGATGAAATGATAAGACAAAATAACTAGAAAAGCTACTTGAAAACATAAAATCTTAATTTCTACAATTTCAATAGACAGAAAACTTATGGAAACTCCCAAAGTACTCTCTCCTCCCAAGTTAACAAAAGAAGTTCAAGACAACAGACACCATAGTTTATTTATTTTAAATAGTAAAACATAAAGAATGATAATTTGAGAGAGAGAGAGAGGGGTGGTTATCAAAAACCTTGTCAGATTGTAGGTAGCGAGTTCAATTCAGGGTGGGTGAGGGGGTTGCAGGGATGTGCATGTGCCAGGCTTGGCCCTCCCATTTAACCAATAAAAAAACGGAGAATTGTAAGACTTTGACGTCAGGTGGTCTCTCGAGAGTTTTACATGATACGAGTTGGATGCAATATAAACAAATGTAGAATCAGATCAAGTGCATAGCAACATCAGGTTGCTGCATTTGCTTTTCTTCATTTTTCTGCTGGACACTTTTATGAAACAGAAAAACATGATCCCGGCTCTTTTTTTTATAATTCAACTGAATCAGACTTAAAGCCTAATCATTAACCTTGGTACAAAATGGATAAGAATAGAAGCAGTGGCAGACCAACATTGTGGTAGGCTGACCGCTCCATCTGAAATTTAAAAAATTTTCAATTACGTATTACAAATTTTAAAGCCCCATCCCACCGGAAACTAAGTTTTTGGATCTGACACTGAAATGAAGCCAACCAAAACCAACACCTTCTCAATTGCCACTTCTAATGCCATTGCAAAGATCGTTAATGAATAAAATATTAAAGAGGCATGCCCTCAAAACACTATTGAATTCGTCTTGATCTGCAGGTCCTCCATTTCCATGCCCAGTGACGGTTTTCCACCGGGCAAGCAAAAACGCATGAAAAGACTACGGAAATTCCAGGTTAAAATACCAAGGCTATTCAAAAGCACACGAGAAGGAGAGAGAAAGATAGTAAGTGTAGCCTTACCAAACAAGCCTCCGGCACAATAGAAGGCAATCAAGCATCAAGAGTTATTCGGATCAAGTGACTAATAACCCAAATATAGATGCTGGAAGAAACTCCAAAAACAGCAAAAATGCCATGAATATAAAAGCAGAAAAAATCCCAAAAGCGGCGACGCTCCCAAGAACTTGTTTTGTAACGTCCTCAACACTTCATCTATTGGGACAAGCCAAAAGGTATAGATGCCCTAAAGCAGCAAACAAGCTAGAGAAAGTTTGAGGGGCCTAATCAATGCTTTGGAGAGATGCGGCGACATCTTCAGCGGTGAATTTGCCTTTTCCTTTCTTATCAGCCCTAACTTTGTCCTTCCTCTCCAGCAAAGTTTTTTTGTCCTTGTCCAACTTCAGCTTGGTCACCATCACCTTCGAAGGGTTAATACCAACATTTACGGTGGTACCTAAAATTTGCACAATCAGCCAAAGAAAATCAACCAATTACTGGTATCTCCAGATGAGGCCCAGGGCTCAGAGGATGATGCTTTTGAACTTGGTAAGTGCAGAATTAATGGGAACAGGCGCAAATCTTTGCCCCTCTCTCCTCCCAAGCCCCAAACTTTGGAGGATGATGATTTTGAGCTTAGTGAAGACAAACTAAATATAAATAATAGGTCCAGAAGACTGGTGCTTCTAGATGATAGTGATGATGCTTTTAATGAAGAAGATGCTGCTGCTGGCAATGTTTCTCAGCTAGAACTAAAAGTGGTTGAAGTTGGCCCCTCTGCTTCAGATGACAGTGAAGGTGGTGACGACACAGTCGACATTGTTGGTAATACTTTACATAAGTGTGACAAAATATCAGCTAGCCTACATAGGGGATTTTATGGGAGTAGTTCAGTCACTTCAGGCCTTCAACATTATCTGAAGTTTATTCTGAAGTTGAAGATTGTGCTGCAAAGATTGTAAACCAAGTATGTCTCACCTGCATATAGTAGGAAAGTTTCTGTTTCCTATTGGTTTCAAATTATTCATTATGCTGTTTTAGGAGCAAGTGAAGATGATAAACACCACCAATAAATGCAGATAGCATGTTTTTGAGTGCACGTATGTGCAGCACTGAGGGCAGGAGGAGTGTTGCAAGTTGTAGATGCAATTAGATATGGCCATTTCCTAATCGCCCAGGCGGTTCCAACCAGAACCACACCGGGCCATGAACCGATTGAACCCGGAACCGGAGACCACTCGGTTCGGTTTTGGTTTCACTCTCATCAAATCGGATTGGTATTTTTAAAATTTTTAAAATAAAAGTATTGGTTTCAGATTCAAACTGGAACCACCCTAGAACTGATGGTTCTAAAATCATAACAGAATCGGTCTCAGACCGATTTGATTATGGTTCTAGGTTCCGGTTAGCTCGGAATTGGACGTCTAGATGCAATGGTTTCATCTGCTGACACTCTCAAAGGCGGATTCAACTGAGCTGTACTTCAAATTCCATATTTTGCACTTTCTCCAAGTCTTTTGTTCCTTGTTTTTCAAATGTAATATTATATATGTATGTATGTATGTGTGTATGTATATTTTTCAATTTAGGATTAGTTCAAGTTGTTGTCTGGCCTAACCTGGATTTTTAGCTTGTAAATCTTTGGATTTTGAATTCATACAATACTGTTGGTGTTATATCGCTGCTTTCTGCTGTTTGGTTTGACTTGCAACATCTCTTTATAGTATAAAAATGTTGTTTTGTCTAGCAACATTAGCTACAACCTAGATCTTTTACACCCCTCGTTTTTGCATTTGTATACTATGTCCTCTTTGAAGAATTCCCTGTTTTAATGGCATTCTCATATGGAGACCAAAAATTAAGGCTTCATCAACCATAGGAAAATATACTCCATTGGAGAAGTTATATATTACCTGAATTTATTGTTTGGAAAAAATTGAACTACTTGAATTGCCACATTTTTAGTGACTTGCGGTTTCTTTTGATTGTGTATCCATCCATTTTGATATAGGAAAAACTTAAGATATGATGCCAAGAGATATTGTTTAGAGAACTTTAGAAAAGAGAAGTATCCCTTCCACATACATCAATCTTATAAAAGACATCTATTATAATGCATAAACATGTGCTAGGACTCATGAAGGAATGATAAATCTCTTTGAGGTTAATATTGGATTACATCAAGCCTCATCTTTAAGTTCATATTTATTTGTATTGGTTATTGAAGAGCTAACAAAACACATTCAAGATAAGTCTATTTGTCTATGTTATTCACAAATGATATTGTATTAGTAGATGAGTATAACAAAAAAGTTAATAGGAAATTATAATAACAAAGAAGAACATTAAAAAGTAAAGGCTTTCAACTTAGTAAAATAAAGACAAAATATATGGAATGCAAGTTTGGTCATTTGGTTCCTTCAACTAGCATAGAAATTAAGATTGACATACATTGCACCCTTTATAAGAAAAGTTTTAAATATCTAGGATCATTTTTTCAAAGTGATGAAAAAATTGATGGAAATGTTATGCATAGAATTAATAAAGGTTGGTTAAAATAGAGAGTTGCATCACATATTTTATGTGACAAGAAAATACCATTAAAGTTGAAAGGTAAATATTATAGAGTTGCAATTAGACCTGCTATGGTGTATGCTTATAAGTATTTTACAGTTATTCATCAACATGTATAAAAGATGTTCCTAACCGAAATAAAGATGCAGAGGTGGTTCATAAACATATACAAAATATTTTTGTGACGGAAATAAAGATGCCCAAATGGATGAGTTGTCACACAAGAAAATAATGTATATGTAATGAGGTCATAGAAACAAATTAGGAGTCGCACCAATAGATGGCAAAATGAGGAAAAATTATTTAGGATGGTTTGAACATTTAGAAAGACGACCAAAGAAAGCTCGTGTAAGAAAGTATGAGATACTAGATTGTGAAATATCAAGAAAGAAAAAGGAAGACTATTGGAAGGAAATAATAAAGTATGATTTAGCTTATGTTGAGTTAACGGTTGGCATGACACATGAACGAGCTTTATAGAAATTAAGAATTCATGCCCATCTAGTATGAGAAAAGGCTTAGTTGTTGTTGTTGTTGCTTAATTATCTACTCTTCTGCCTTCGTCTCTTAAGATGAGCAACTGGGGTCTGAATTGTTCTTGATATTTTTGCTCACATTTGTGAAAGGTAAAATGGATACTCTAATAAAATCTCGAAATCGCTGTCATCTAGCAGCCTGCCCCTTGACTGCTAATGCATATTTGAGGGGAGTACTTGCTTGGCAATGTGTAATGGATTGTGTCAACTCGAAGGGACTAATTCTTTTTCACAACTGAACTCATATCTTGTGCAACAGTGGTATGTTCTGTAAATGGACAGCTGAGTTGCACTTGTTTTGAACTAGAATATTAAGAATTGAATGTAAATAGTTGGTAATGTTAGATGGATCAAATGGACGGGTGTTTTCTACTAGCTATGCCTCACGGATAGTTCTAATGGACTGCTGTACTGCTATCAGATATTACATACACACATACATGTGTGCGATTAAATAATAATTGATTCATGTTATAAGAAATTTTTCTTGTTGTTGTGTCTCCATACTTATGATTTCCGAACTCTCGAATCCCACGCCTGCACCTGTATCTCACACCTACAACCTTGTATTGTGGCGAGACCAGCGAACTGTGACTTGAATTTGAAAAACAGAACACGTAAAGAAGGCTCCAGACCAAGATAAATCATTTATCATACTGATGAAAGCACAAATATTTACACAATGAGAGCAACCCATGAAACTTCAGCTATTAGACTCTTGAATTTATTTTATGAGACCACCTTGATTTTCTCTGAAGAATGACATGCAGAAACCACACACATAAGCAGCAGAATGAAATACTGTTGTAGGCAAAGATAAAACAGCCTAAGATTATAAAGAGGATCATGGCCAAAATCTCAACTTGCATAGACTTGGAAGTCCTTTCAGATTTATGGCAGCTTCATAGATCTCGGATGACACCATCAATCTAGCTTGCTATTTCTCGAATTCAGCAATATATGTGTCTCAGATCATACTGTCAATTTTAGCTGGCAATCTCTTGAATAAATTACTTGGAACTGAAGGCAGCTTGCTTCTAAATCTTGGGTGCCTCAGTGTGTAGATTCCCACAGTCATAGCAACTGCCCTGAATGGTGTCACATAAAGAACTATAGATGTAATCAAGCAAAATACTGTGAACAAGCTTGTAGCCCTTGGATCTCTCCAACTGAGTAGTGATTGAAACCTCTCTCCTTGTGTTGCCATGTCTCCCACCACTGTCTGTATTCTTCCTGCAATACTTCGGAGCCGGTCATACCTAATCCAAGAAATTAGCTTTGCTCCTCCTCATGCTCCACATATGAGAGTCGACATCCAGCATATACTCCACAACCTCTTTCCTCAGGGGTGGTTCTGCCCTGCCAAGCCTTACTGCTACAATGTTCATAGCCTGGTATCTCAAACTGTCTAATTGATTCACAGTGAATGGATGTAAATAATGCATTTTTGGTAATAAAGGTGCCCATAAAGGTAAATTATGTTAGCTAGGGAGAGACATGTAAAGCGAATAGCCAATTGCAGTTCCCCATCTTCTTCAATCCAGAGGGACGCAGAACAAGTAGTGGGTAGGAGTTGGTGTAAATCCTATCCATTTCTAAGGTTGACAAACGAATTCTTACCTTCCCAATTCTGGAGTCAATTTTGGCTCCACTTCCAGAGGTTTGCTGAGAACCTCCACCCAAATGGCAGTTGTCAAAAACTCCCACAGTTATAACAGTGCAAGGGTCATACACTTCCCATGTGTATTGCTCATTCCATTTAGGATTGAAGCTCGCAGTGATTGTTCTTGTTCTGACCCATTTCTGTCCATACTTGGCCACACAATAAGCATCTGTGGACCCCTTGCCATCGTTTGTCTTCATAGGCTGGAGCCCTTGAGCACTCAATATTCCCACTTCAAGAATGCCAATTGGCTGCTTCCATAGCTGCCTAGCAGTTGGCCTTGTATCACTAATGTACATTGCGGATTCGTCTAGGACATGATAAGCACCCTCAAGACAGACTCTGAGGTGAATTCTACTTGAGAACTTGAGTTTATGCCTCTTGTCACCCTCTAGAACACCAAAGCCAAATCTTTCAAGGTTGTACCAGAGCGAGTGTACAGGGCGGTGATCCAATCGCTTCTCAAATTCGTGCAGTGGCAAGCTTTTACTTCCCACAACTTCATCTTTTGCAGGGGTGGACTTGTTTTCCACTGTGAGCACCAGCTGTTCTTCAAAGGGTTCTGCTACTACAAACACCAGATCTTCGTTCCACAATGGATTGGGTGTTTTTGTTGGGCATAGCTTAGTCTTGAGCACCTGTTGTCCAACTTGAGCCTTTACAAACACTTGGGGTGGCTGGCTTTTATCCTGTGGCTCCACATCCTGAGCTTCAATTACGTTAACTCTGAGATACCATAGTTTTGGGTTAACATAAACCTTCGATCGGATAGTATAAACCCCCTCTCCCTGAACTGAAGCAGAATCTGAATGCCAAGCCTCTGGAAATGCTTCATCTGCTTGTGTTCCCATCCAAACAGCGAGCATAACTTCTCCTCTGACCTTGGTATTTCCTTCCGGTCCTCTAGTCTATACCACTGAGGAGCCAAGGGGCTATCTGGGGAACTCTTGTTGGCACATCTCTCTCCAAGCTGTGGGGAAGTGTCCTTGAGTATGTATTCCTCCTGAGGGTGAGGTACCTGGTGCATGATTATTGGCACACCTTGTGGTTGCTTCTCTTCCAGACTTGTTTGGTTGCTGCGAGACTTGCTGCTTGTTTATATGCTGTGTAGTCTCAATTTTCACCCCAACACAGGCTCCTTGATTTCTTATGATAAATTTGGAGAGATAGCAGGAATTAAAGTCAGCGTAGGACTCACAATTGAGGATGATGATGTTGACAATGATGATGACGGAGACGATATTGGTCCTAATGATGATGTTGGTGATGCTGAAGTCGGTGCTCCTACTATAACAGGATTTGGACAATCAGCCTTTGTGGTAGTGTCAGAAGCAATAGCAGCAGAAGCAGGTCGTACCGGTGCTAAAAATGGAGTTTTGGCTTGACTTGGATAAATTTTCAGGCAAATCTCTCCTTTTACTGCCAAGAAGAACCACCTTCTCTCCAGGTGATGTTTCTGAACAACTTCTTCTTCTCCAAAAATGTTAGATCCTTCAATTCTCACTTTGCCGAGAAAGATTCGGCTGCAACTCGATCCGCAGTCGTGGTACACACACACACCTCAATTATATGATTGTGAAGCTTAGCAGTAAGTATCATGCACCTGAAACTGCAGCTTCTCATTCCAGATAAGGTTGAGGTTTCTGTCGATGGTGTGGGTTCGGCCTCGCTGGTTATCAAAGTCTACTTCTACAAATGGATTGCATGAGCCTTGGCCATCTTTTGGCATGAAATCATGGGCGTCTATAACTTCGACAACCAGCTTCATCCTAGACTTGTTTCTGTGCTCTTTACACAAAGGCTCCCTGAGAGGAAGCCCATGTTTGAATGGGAGGCAAAGCTGTTTGTTCACCTGAGACTTTCAAAAAGCAAAAGGGGGAGGGAATATTGCTGGGGTGATTTTGATTTTTCTTCTTTCTTTCTTTCTTTTTTTTTACCCCAGTGTGAAACAGTAGGCTTTCGCTTACTGAAGGAGAAGGGGATGTTCTTGCATGTGCCACTATAGAGGCTACATGGTTAAAGAACTAAAAGGGTCGAGTTTGCAGATTCTTTGCTTTAGAAAACTCATATTTGACTTAATGATGCAACTGATATAAAGTTGGTCAAATCATAAGCTTGGTTTGGTTTAGTATGTCTTTGATGACATTAACTAAGCCTATATAAACCTGTAATGAATTGCATCCAACCTACTCTATCTGGTGATTTTGTTTGTTATAATGGTCCCAACCCTATTCTAGTCTACTGTGTGAATCTATGGTTGTGTAGAAAACCATATTATGGTGGATTCATCTTATCAACCGTTGAATCATCTTAGATCCAAAAGTTGGCGTAAGATCTAACCGTAGAAGAAAATGCATTTAAGTTCTGTCAAAATTTTCGGTTCTACATGCATAATATGAAATTCCTTCTGGCAGACAATGCATTTAATCGTGGCTTTTATCAAGTTTAATATACTATTTAAGATCTAATTCTCAAAACAAATAAGAATCAGCAGTTCATAGTTCATCAAAAGGGGGTTGCTTTGAAAATGGTCAAAATTATCATATTTGAACCAAATTTAATATTAAATGTAGGATAAACTAGTGATGTTAAAGACAAGGTAGGAAGATTTTGTATTTGGACGTTTGATTGATCCAAATCTCCCTCTATATTATTTAGAGATTATGCAGGATAAACAATGATATCAAAGATCAAACGGTGCAGATTTTGTGCAAGATTATGCACCTAAGACAACCTCTCTCTATATATATGTTATTGAGCTATCCATCTATCTAAATATGTGCATATGAATTAAATAAGTTACTTTGCTCAATAGTGTACCAACTGAACTTTGTTTTCACCTTCATAGACTTATCATGACATCTATCTGTTTTAATGTTAAGAATGAGTAGCATGAATATAAATCTCATCAATTTCTGAACTTCCACAAGTATGAATCCTGAGACTTTAAACCAAGGCGACCGCATGTACGCTAGCTATGATCACTGACAAATTTCGGTGTAACCTCTGTGTGTGTGTGATAGCGTTGTTCTTAGGCCTACATTCTTTTCTTCTTTAGAAAGTTCAAAGAAATTGCATCATATTTATTAATTTTTTCTGCAAGCACCAACGACAAAGCAGAAGAAAAGGGTTGGAAAGGAAAAGCAAAGAGAAAAAGAGACATCTTATCACGTTACTAAAGTGATAGCTCTCTTTATTCTCTTGAATGAATGAGCAATATTCGCTCTTAACAACCCACTATACATGTCATTAATGTCCTTTAGAAGAGTTAGAAATGCACTAGAGCCAAACAGAGATTTAAGTCTGTAGCGTATATAATTATGGTACCCTATTTCTTCTTCTTCGTGAAAGGATCTTGTCTTCTCCACCCTGCTCAATGTTGAGTGAAGCGGCATCATCGAATTCTCCCTTTCAAATAAAAGTAAGAATCTCCAGTCTAGTCATATTTGTTGAATAATTTTCAAAATAACAGAAATTTTGTAAGATTTATCCAAGAGTTGTAAACTCTCGAGGATGACACAAATATTAGTGTGAGATACAAATATCGAGAAAATGACTCATATTACAAAGAGCCATTAATACACTTAATTAAGTGCAATGACTCTTGAGAAGTATCTCTTCACTGTTTATAAATAGGTGCAACCTTACTATTTTGAAATGAGATAAGAGGGTGTGTAAATAAGATCATACAATGAAGCATATGGTCAAGCCCCATCGTATTAGTACAAGTATAAGTTCATTTTTATTATTGTTTCTTTATTATTTTGTGAACATCATTAATATTTAATATTTAGAACTTGGTTAAGTTCGTGTGAGATTAGTCAAGTGGTGTTCAATGATACTTTATCATGCAAAAAATTTGTCAAGAGTTGCTTGTGTCCATAAAGTTGCTATGTTCGCAACATATTATACTTGTTCGTCGTTTGTTTTGTGTGTGCAAATTTTATTATATCAAGAATGATGGAATGATTCGGCTCCAAAAACAATGACATTCACTCTCTCGCGAAACCAGCTCAAACAATATTAAGGTGGATGAATCTTCTTGTTTTTTCGAATGTTCAAAGCATTTGAATATAAGCAGGATGCAGAAAAAGAACTGGGTGCCACACTTTTTGGGTAACTTTGGTTAGATATAGCCGACTCTTAACCTGCTAGAGCGAACCAAATCACGTACGGAACTGCCTGGGATTGAAAGCTGCCAACCCGAACTGGGCCAGTAACTGAGACCCCGGTTCGGTTATCACTCCACCTATCAAAAAACCATATCGAAACCAAATCCAGAACCAGCAGTTTCAACGGAAAGGAGAACGGTGGGTTCCTGCTTTACTTTAAGTTTCTTTCTTAATGTATTATTTTAATAGTTTTGAAATGAATGAATTCATACGTAATATGTTTTTCCTCACAAAATCTAATATGTTATCAGTTAATTTGGTTCTTCGTTATGTTGTAGACGTAGAAACTGAAACCAAACCGGAACTAGACCTGCCATCAAACAGGAACCAGCCCCTAAACAGTCATAAAACTGTCTCGGGAACCAGGCTGGAACTGGCAGAACCAAAACAAGAACTGGGTGAGTCCAAGTCAATTATGACCCCTGGTTCTGTGGAGCCAGCAGAACCAGCCATGTCTAACTCGGGCATTCTTTTAAGCAATATTCGCTCGAAGGATCAGAAGTGTGTTAGTACTGTAAACTGGTAGGGTCTTCTGACCTAGACATGGCCTGCTCCAGTTCGCCGGTTCAGGTGCCAACTTGAAACTGTCTGTTTCGGTTTTGGTCCTAAACTATATGGAACTGGAAAAATATTTAAAAAATGAACTTTAAAGTATTAAAATTTTATGAAACCAGCGATTTCAAACTATGGTTCCAATTCCGGTTCCGCAAAAGCTAGAACCAGAACTGAACTGGGTCCCTCCAGTTTCAGTTCCTGGCCTGATTCAGTTCTGACTGGAACAGCTGGACCGATTTGGGACCGACCATGTCTATTTTAACTCCATCGTGCCACTAAAAGAAAAAAGAAAAGGAAAAAATAGTAAATGCGGAAAATGATTGAGCTATGTATAAGCTTAAATCTAATGTACTCATATCATACAATATATGCAAGACATGATCAAGTCATGTTGGCTAAAACACCCTGTGTGTTACCAATAAGATTTAAAAGTCGGTCGTCGACCACAAAGGTCGTGTTCTCAAACATGATGCGGAAACCCAACGCTAACCCGAAAAGCCTATTTATGTGCCTCTGTGTCTGTGTCCACCCAAAGTAACACCAAAGAAAAGGGTCATGCTCAGTTTAAGCTGTTGTTGACATGAAGATCAAATGACATGGTGCGAACATATACTGTAACATAAAACTGCTACCAATTTCCGACACGAAATGAGAACTGAATATGAACATGACTTGTTGCACTGGTGTATGGCTGAAGGCCCAGGACAGTCTAATATATGAACGTAAAAGGTGGGTTGATCTGCTTTTGACATGACTACTAAATGACACCACACAATTATATTCATGTATTTGCTTTACCTTTTGGGGCACGAGTGATAAAATTGTTCTGTATAAAATTACTTTTATATTTTTTTAAATACTCTTATAACTTTTAAATAACATTTTTATCCTATAAAAAATGAGATGCATTATTAGAGGTTCGCAAGGCTTTTCATTATTATCATGAATTGTCCTGGAAAAGAAATTGTCGGCCAAGAATTATTAAATCTGTTTTAGCCCCCTTTGTAAGGTGGTGGAACCAGAACCGAGTCATGCCTAAGCAACCGATGACTGGAACCAACCCAAGTCGATCCGTGAGCCAACTTGGGGATGGCAAGTGGAAACATCACACCCCAGGTATCAAACCATGACCTTCAACTTGTGAGTGGACCTCCGAGCCAGGTGGCAATGCTCATTGTGCAGCGTGAAAACCTCGTCGGTGTGTCTGGATCGGGTTCCTTTGCCTCAAACAACAGACCTGGGTGCTGGTAGATCCGACGATTCTTCGCGCACGTGAAAATTTGTGAGATGCAAAAAAGGACTTGTTCTTGGTATACTTTTTTTATTTTAAAGGTGAGGAAAGCCCAGATAATTTTGCAAGAAAATCATGAAATATTATATTTCTTTTTTGAACAATAAAATGAACAGAGTCTGTAAAGACCATAGAAAAGATTAATTTTTTAATGTTTATAGGAAAGACCGAGGGTTACAATGATGGAAAATGAGTTCCTATTTTTGATAATTATTACGGTCACAGTAGGTCCTTATTTCAGCTGTTAGAGAAGATATGTTCCAGCTAGGAGTGGCAAACTGGGTCAGTGGGTTGTCACTGTAGGTTCGGGTCAAAAGCAGGTCGACTCTGACGAGACCTTTTCTTCTCATTTGGAAGGGGATTTTCAGAAGCCATATCCCAAACCAATAGGCTTTGGACTGAATATGATCCGACTGAATATGACTCAATATATATATTGGACCCTTTTGATTACCAACACTTGATCACCTATTGTTTTTGAGTGGTATGAATATAATTTCAATTTTAAGGGGTTTTAAATTAAATTTTTGAAATTACACTCATACCACACAAAAGTAATGAATGAGTATGTCAAATGTGGGCATGATGTAGTTTTTCCTTCTTTTTTTCTTATATATATAGAGTATGTATTATATATATGCTAGCATATCCAAACAAATCTCAACGATCCAATTTAAAAGATGGATGGTTGAGATTTGTTTGAATATGCTATTATGTAATCTTGCTAGAATACCAAGCGTTATATATATGCGTATGTATTTGTATGTGTACTTCTTGCTTTTAAAATTAAAATCTCAACAATCTATCTTATGGTTGAGCTTCGTTTGGATACATTAGTATGTAATCTTGCTATCATATACCAAGCCATATATGTGTGTGTTCAAAACACATCATGCCTATCTCCAGCCTTTTGAATTTTTATGAAAAAATAAAGAATTATAAATTTATTATTGCAACCGTGGAAAATGTGTGAGTAGACTGGACAAGGGAAGAGATGCACACTGTCATATTTGACTTGCCTGAATTGCGAGATATGTTGGGCCGGTGGTGTCCAAAATTATGTTCTTGGTGACTTCAATTGTTACAGTTAAAAGTAACGTGAACTTCAATTGTATTCATTAATTTTGAGAAAGTAAGAAAATTTCTCCGCATTCAATGTTTAGCCAATCAAATGATTGGGATCACACAAACAAAAGGTTCTTTTGCTGTGTGAAGATAGTCTTTAGGGATGGTAAGGGCATGTTTGCTTGCGTTGACAAGGTGGCACATTGCCGCTTTGTGCTCGAGATGCAAATGCAGTATAAGTTCCTCTAGGAATGGTAAGGGTGTGTTTGATTCACGGTTGTAGGGGAACATGGCCCTGATTTTGGTACTCGTAGTTTCAAGTTCTATTGTGTATCAAATGGTAAACCCATCACTTGCATAGAACTATGGTTTCATGACCCAATTTGAGTAAAAAACATAGGCACTAGGAAGATGTGAGCCATAGGAACTTGGTCCATGCGCATCACACGAAAACCTAAGCACCTCCATCACTCTTATGTTGCTATCGCATGTTGTATGAAAACATAAACATCGGTTTCACTCACAAATCAAGTGTAAAATCATGGTTCTTCACAACTATTATTACAAGTCATGTGAGTCTAAGTCTATAGTTCTAGTACCAAAAGACTAGAACCACGAATCAAACATATCCTAAATGGGCAAAAGGAACAAGAACAAACTCTATTCATAGCTCCATCATCTCAAAATCGTCTTTGGGTTTTTCTTTAAAATGCAGTGCAACATAATATTACATAGACAAGCAAAGATAATAAGCACACATACAATGGGAATTTACATCAAGCCACTCCACCCGAAATTTCGAAAATAAACTTAAAGCCTATAACCCATCATGGGATCCATAAGCTATAATACATAATTTGCCCTACCTTAAACCATTAAAGGGGCTATCTAGCCTGCTTTAAATGAGTTTCTAGATCCACCACTGTGTACTTGAAGACATGGCACCAGTTTCAAGCAGAAGCAAACTGGTAAACCGACGGTAATTGGAACTATCAAACAGGAACTGAAAAATCAAATCTCGAAGCATAACCAAGCCTTGGGGGTACCCAATTTGGTTACAATCCCTCCTTTGATAGAACTGGAACTGAAACCGGAGGTTCATAGATTTGATCCTTTTCATAAGTTTTTCTTCTTCAAACTTTTTGCTTTTATTTTTTTGTTTTTCTTTAGTTGTTGGTTCACCAATAACTGTAATTGGAAGTGTAGTACAAAACTCAGTTCTGTTACAATTTATGTTTCACTATATATATATATATATATATATATATATATATATATATATATATATATATATATATATATATATATATATATATATATATAGAGAGAGAGAGAGAGAGAGAGAGAGAGAGAGAGAGAGAGAGAGAGAGAGAGAGACTCACATGGTTAAATACTTAAAAAAACTCAAACATCTCAACCATCCAATCAACAAGATTGACAGTTGAGATCTTTAATTTAAAAGTGAAGAAGTACTTTAAGTATTTTTTCCGTACTTTAAGTATTTTTTCCTATGTATTTGTTGTACTTAGTACTTTTAACTTTTTCTACTTAAAGATTTTAATCACCGATCTTATTGATCAAACAATTGAGATCCTTAAGTATATTTAAGCACGAATGAGTGCGCATGGATTAACCTCTTTCTCCTTATATATATATATATATATATATACTGGTATATTCTAGCATACTTAGGTGCTAGCAGATCCAAACAAATCATAATTATCCAATCTTCTGAAAGTATATATATATACTTGATAAGAGCTGAAGCTCAATGTGTGTGTGTGTAAATCGTGTACGATTAAGAGCTAAAGCTCAAGTGTACGTGGGTGTCTTGTGTATGAGATAAGAGCTAAAGCTCAAGTGTACGTATGTGTCTCGTGTGTCAAGCACCAATATTACATCTCGGGGGGAGACCACACTCCATTATTACAACCCCGTTTCAAAATTGAATTGAGTATTAAAGGAGTAATGTAAAAGACCGAATTTTAAACACTTACAATGATTCGGCTTTCTCCTTGCTCGTGCTTGGGCTTGTGTCCATCTTGGGCAGCCAAGAGGGGTCTCCCTAGGTGGGTTGAGAGAGAGAGTTTGGGCTTTGAAGAGGCGCGGGTGCTTGGAGCTTGGGTCCGGCCAAAGGGTAGGGCTGGTCCTAATCGGCCCTAAAGGGAAGCTTGGGTATGGGCTTGCTAAGGGTTAGTCACGGCCTAGATGGGGTGACTGGTCCTAAGGCAAGGCAGGTCGGCGGGAGTGCAGCTGGGCTAAGACACAAAAAGGCGCTTGGTGCTAGGTGTGACAGGGCACATGGCGCTGGGCATGCAGGGCAGTGGCGAGGGGCGCTGGGGTGCAGGGTTTGAGGCGCTGGGCGCCACAGCAAGGCGCAGGGCACTAAGGCGTGTGGGGGTACGAGGCGCGTCAAGGGGCGCAGGGGCACCGCAGCGGGGCGCGGTAGGGTGACTGGCGTGAAGGTGGCCAGAAGGTGCCGAGGGTGGTTATGGGTGGGCTTTGGTGCTTTGTTTGAGTCGGTTAGGCTAGGTTTAGGTTAGTTAGGGTGAGGTTTAGTGAAGTGGGTTAGGTGATTAGAAATCCTTGGTTTGTATAACATATGGTAAGCTTTAAATTAGGGTATTACTATTCATATACCTTTTTTTTTACTAAACATACACCTCTTTCATCTTAGATTTTCACTAAAACATTAACTAATAAAACTTGTTTTGCTTGGTGCAATCAATACAAAACATAAGAACAAAACATATTCCAATATGAACACACTTAACATATCAAGCCATGAGGTTTGGTTAGACAATGGGCTAATGTTTCTTCAAAATCTTGAATAATGAGATTAAACTTTTAGAGAAATTTACACAACAACAACCACAACTAAGCTTTTCCTATACTAGATGAGATCAACTACCTGAGTTCTTTGTTTTCGTAGAGTTCAATTCAAAAATTTATCCTAAAATTATTTAGTCATATCAGTATTTTGTTACAACGAGAGGATAAGGCTTATCACATACACATGTAGACGTGGGCGGTTTGAAACCAGTTTGGCGGTTCGAACCAGAACCACACCGCAGGCGGAATGAAACTGTCATCAAGTTTTTTGTATTTTTTTCCCCACATCCTTGGTTGGTGGTGAGTCATCCTAGGGTAGGTACATTCGCGCTTGATTTTCAGAAAAAGAATTCTTGAAACAGTTGTTTTAGAAGAGTTTCGAAACTGGAACTAAAACCGAAATCTTCCCAGGATTCCCAGAATCAGACTTGTCTATACACAAGCACCACTCCTCCCTTGGGGATCGAATTGGAGACCTGCGAGTGGGGGTCATGCAATTTCGTAGTTGTTGATTAGACCATGGATTCATTCACCACCAATTGCATTACGAGAAAACAGAAGCAATTCCTAAGTGAGAAAAACTTTGTTGGGTTGACGGTTTTATCGATTATGGTGAAATGCTGCCCCCCTGATGCCATTTTTTATGGGTGGAGCAAGCTTGAGAACATGGGATCCACTTTTCTGGATGTTTCTGATTTTCTTTATGGAACTCTCAAATTTCCCATTGTTGAATGCCTGAAATGATGGGATCTTGCAGATTGACATGATTTCTGTTTTCGGTTGTCACTTGCATTTTGTTGTAACTCGTTAATTATATTTCTCTGCGCACAATTTTCTACCAATATTTCTGCCTTCATAGGCTACGACTATTTTCCCAACTTAAATAGCATATGGTTTCTAATCAATCTGAAAAGTTCAGGAACCACGACTATTTTCCCAACTTAAATAGGAAAGATTCTAAGGATATGATGATTGAATACACCATTATTACTCTTTTGACAATTACTGGCAGCGCAACAAGCATATGGTTTCTAATCAATCTGAAAAGTGCAGGAATCACCAGCCTTCATATGGTTTTCTTGAACAGCTGTTGTATGCACAATTGGCTTCATTTTCTGAATAGATGTCCCATGTCGAAATTGAGAGAAGTTCCTTGATATTTTGGGTTCACCAGAACAACAAGTTAAAACTGAGTCTTTTAAAGCACGTTGAAAATAAGAAAGTGGAAAACTAAGTACCTGTTTTTTACCCTCAAACACTCGTTGTTAGCTTCTTATTACTTGTAGTTTCATCTACCTGCTAATAGATTAGGTTTCAATGTTATGACATTGTGTCTCTAGAGTTTTTTTTATTCTTTTTTATTTTAAATTGTCTTTTCTTCATTAAATGAAGAAATAGAAACTGTATCATATGCACGATGCAACATGGTATATTTGTACAGGTAATGTTGGCGAAATTTTCACCTAGAGAGTCTTGATTTTTTTTTGAGAAAATTTTGATGAAGTTTGTGCCTCGACTAAAGGTACCAACCTAAACTGAAGGAAGTCCTCCAAAGTGTTTGAAGCGAAGAATAACTTTAGGTTTAACTACTGTTTTGAGTCGTTTGACGCAATATCAAGCACAATGACGACTATGACCCATGTAATCAACCTCACTGAGTGTGGAAGAACGCTTGGTTTTGGTCTTCATTGGTTTGGGTGGTTGAGAAAAATTAGAAATGAAAAGAGGATCGTAATCCAAGCATGTGTTTTCTATTTCATCCCGAAAACCTTCAACAGATTCTTCATGAATTATTCCAGTTTTTTTCTGTCTTGTTATTATTATTTAAAATGTTTGATCTTTTTTTTAGTTGCAAACACTTTCTTGCTCCAAGTTTTACAGATATTTGGTGAATTTTTCAAAGAGGCACAACTTATCCGGCTAGGGGGACTGCTCTAAAGTGTTCAAGCTGCAATAGGTCATGAGTATATACTTAGTTTGTGTTTGGTGTCAGATGTGTTTAACCACACTTAGCCAATTCAAAAAGAAACGGTTATCATACAGTTTCTTGCTTCATGAACTGTATTTGATGATTAAATTTGTGAATTTGGCTTAATGTTGTTCAACTTTTCTTTTCTTTTGCTACTTACATGAATATTCCTCCATGGTCAGTCCCAAGCTCAAATGCAAAAGGAGGGTTGCATTAGGCTTCTGACGGTTTGTATAAAATTTTGTTGGATTTACTACTATGGATTCTAGACATTATGAGGAATTCATGTGGGAGTTTGCTCTTAGTGATGCAATGTAGAGCCCAAACGTAGTGAAATTTAAGCAACTGCCTTTGTGTCTTTAACCATATGCAATGAATCAATTGTAAGAGCAATATTATGCGTCGTATCATGGGAAATCATGATATGATACAAGTGTTGTATCACAAACTCACAGTGTATCAGCATGGATCATGCGATATAGGTTGTACCGTACGATATAGGGATATCACCCATATTGTACAATACGGGCGTGGGCGATACACTCTTGATTTATAAATAATAGCAATTTTTTTCTCTTTTTGGTTCAATATTTCTGTTTTTTTATGAAATAGTGACATCATTTTTATGTTACATGCAATTTTTGACTCAATTTGCCCCACCCAAGTTCAGTAACACTAATTAAGTATAGAGTGAACCGTTAGTACTAGTACCTTAATCTCCTGGAACTTAATTAGGGTTTTGTTGAAGAAAATAAAATTTTGTTGGTTGTTGTAACAATTGTCACTTCAAGAACAAAATATAGAATTAGGACCAAGACTTTTGGGGTCCATAAATTGTCTAATTTATTAATTTCTTATTTGGGCAAACTAAGTATTCTTTCATCTCTAATTTCTCATATTAATTTTAAAAGCTTTTGGATGGAGGAGTCAAGAAATATATCCATAACAACAATTTCACTCCATACAAACTAACAATGGTAGAAATACAACCATAAGAACACAATATGTTATTAATGTCACTCATTGTACCTATACTATTAGCAGAAATACATCCATATGAATATATTGTAATATAAGATATCACTCGTTATACCTATATATTAAGATCAATTTGTTGTTTATCACGCATATCGCACAATAGATAGGTAGGATTGTTTTTTCTTGTACCTATATATTAAGAATAGTTTGTCGTTGTTGTCTATTTCTTCAATGATGAAAGTTGTACTTGTAATTTGAATTAATGTTCAATGGATTAATGTTGATCCCAATTTTGATTTATAAGAATTGTTTAGAAATTTTCTTGTTTTTTATATTTTTTATATTTTATTGATTTTTAAAATATTTTTTAAAAATTTATGATACGTTACAATATGATATGCTTGTATCATGTCATGGAGAAAAACGATATACATTATGATATGGTACAAACAACATTGGTGAGAGGATTTCTAAATCATGGATTAGTGTGGATAAAGAAGCTAGTCTCATTATGTTCTCGCCCCAATATAGTGAACAAATTGCAAAGAGGGTCATTGCATTTTCAATATGGGGCAAATATCAAAGTTAATAAAGCTAGTACTAAATAACAAGATTCACATTGATACTTGAAATATTAGAATATTGACAAGCAAGCTAGTAGAGGTAGTGGGTACTATGATTAGGAGAAAGACTCATGGCTTATGTTTATAAGAGAACAAGTGGGTTGGAGAAAAAGAAAAAAAGATTTTAAAGATGAGTTTTATATTATGGTACTTAGAAAAAGAAAATGCTCAAAATGGAGTTGGTATTATTGTATATTAAGATTGAAAAGATTATGTAATAGACATATAATGACACTGTTTTTGAATTATTATGGTAAAATTAGTATTAAGAGTGAAGGCTTTGAATATAGTTTATGCTTCAAGTAGGTCTAAAGACTAGAAGAAAGTATAAAGAAGACATTTTGGGAAGAGTTAGATAAGGTGATTAAAAAAATTATAAATAGATATGATTTGTTTGAGAGGAGGTCTAAATAGATATATGGATAAGAGGCATTATGATATCAATGTATTCATCAAAACTATGGCTTTAGGATTTAAATGTGGAAGGTCAAATTTTAAATTTTGTTATGACATATGATTTTTTTATAACCAATACAATTTTCAGCAAGATGAATATTTACTTACTTATAATAGTGGTTTGTTACATACACACATTGATTATTATTTGAAAGAGAAAAGATTGGTTGTGCTATAATGGTTGCAAGGTAAATTGAGGAGAAATGTGAGCTATCCAACATCGACTTTTAGTTATGAATTTATATTTAATAATATAGAGAAAAAGGTAAAAGAGTATGTAGACTTACTTAGACTAAGTGGTAGAACCTAAAAATCAAGAAAAAAATACTTTAAAAAGAAAATTCTTTAAAGAGATGATTATAATTAAAATTATGTAAGAACAACTTGTGACATGTCGAATATCAGATAGAAAAATTGATAGGGACGCGAAAAATTGATAGGGACGCAACACATACAATTAATGCACATTGGTTAAAATAGAGGGGCATCAAGTATTTTATGCAGTGTTGTTCAATGCATATCGTATCGTTCTATATCATAATTTAATACTAAAAAATTGGTAAAAAAAGAAAAAAAAATGATAATTACAAAGAATTTATATAATGCAAAATTTAGTGCATATTCATCATTCAACAATTGAAAAAGTATTACATATTTTGAAGCAGAAATACATTTACACATTGTAATCAGGATTGTCAACTAAATAATCTTCATCTTCATCTTGTTGAAGATTCTCACCACCTTCTACTTTAAAATCAAAATCTTCATCTCCTTATAATGTTGTTGTGCTCCTTCCAAATTAGTCTATGCAATGTCTTCTTCGGTTTTTTGTAAATTGGTTGTGATCAAAATCTTAGGTTGAAAATTTGGTTTTCTGCTTAGTTGTAATTTGGTTGTAATCTTCATTTTGTAAATTGGTTGTAATCAAAATCTTCATCTTGTTGTGATCAAAATTAGACAAACTTATTGGATCAAATTTCTTCTCTATTTAACTTTTTAATTACCTAAAAGAAAAAAAGATAAGTAATTAGTAAATAATATTATCAATTGAAGTCAAACAAAATATTGAATTGAATATTTAAGTAGTAACTAATACAAGATTACCTCTATCGGAGCCGCATGTTACAACAGATGAAAACTAAGTCATTGAGCTGCTAATGTTACAACCTATTGTGCTTTTTTGTGTGGATGTATTCAAAGACACTATAATTCCTTTCACAACATGTTGCACTATAAGTTTGACTAAGAACTTTTACTGTAAAATTTCTAAGGTTTGGACAATCAATTTCAAATATATTCTATCAAACATTTAATAGAAAAAGACAAACATCAAAGACGTAATTTACAATAAATATAAGATTTAAGAAACTTAAATATGAAGATAAACAGTTTACTTCAGCGCATATTAGTGCGATTGCGAATTATTACAAGCAAACCCATCAAGTGAAGAGCATTATCATAGATCTCTATCGCTTGATATATTACATCTGTTCTACTCTGATAAGGGACAAATCTATTTATACAATCAATAATACTTCGATTTACTTCACTATCCCTTTTAAAACTTGTTGAGTACTTCAATGCAGGGTTTATGTAATAAGTTGTTGTATGAATAAGCTGATGCAATTGTTTGTTTAATCTATTATTTATAATATTTCACACGGGCAAATAATCTCTCTTTATTCCATTTAAATTACTTATAATGGCTTCTTTTGTCATATCCATGGCTTCACAAAGATAGCCTATAGATAGGTAATAAGCTGCTACATGAATAGTTAAACACATGCATTCCAAAATGTACTCATGAATACTGTCTTTGGAGTCTCATTTAACTTTTTGTTTCTTCTATTTTAAGGCAACTCTGTAAATTATTGTCACTCATTTTAGAAGAATATTTTGCTTGCTTTTGTTTTACAATACTCTATATAGATAATAAATTAGTTGCAAACAGAGTTGTAACTGTATTAAGAAACTCTGCACCATCTGTATATCTTCTCATCATTTATAATACAAAGGCATGGTTATAGATAAATTTGGTGATATCTTGGCAACACTCAATTGTTATCCTTATCTCATTCATCTCACCAATATCCTCAAGGATAAGATCTAAACAATGGGTTGTACATGGTATCTAATAAAAAGTCTCCATAAGTATCTGCTAATACTTTTTTAAATGCTTTATAGTTAGCTACATTATCTATAATGAACTGGACTACATTCTCTACCCCAACCTCGGATATCACCTTATCAAACTCTTGCCTTAGGATTTCTATTGTATGCCTCTCTTTTTACATGTCTAGAGATATCAAAAATATAAGTTATATAGGATAATATATAATAAAGTTTAACAAAGTCTTTCATCGCTTATTTGTTCATTCGTCTGCCATAATAGTGCATTTTGTCTCCTTTTATGACTCTCTCAAAGTTGAACAATATTCTTGCACTTTAAGAACAATCTTATCTAATAACTTTCCTCTCAACTTCTGATAAAAATGCATCTTTTATCCTCAAACAATATTAGTAATTGCATCTGTCATTGCTTGAGAATTAAAACTGTTTGTTACATTACATGAAATGCATGCATCATAAAACCATCTGCCCACTAGAAGGTCTATCTGCTCAAGTAGTTGTTTTGAAGTTATAGTAGCATGAATTTAAGGTTGAGAACCATGTGTAGTGTTAGGAAGGAAAAATGACTATATGCTAGAAGAAGTACTTCCTCTACTCCTTCATCTTCTACCACTTTCACTTGGAAAATCTTCAATAACCCTCTTTGATCTGGTTGATGGTCGAGAACTACTACTATCAACCTCTATGCTACTATTAAAAGAAATACTATCACCCAATCCAATAGCATCATCATCCTCTTCCTTAAATATCTCTAAATCATCATTTTGTTGTCTCCTTTCATGTATACTCTCAATCATCTGTATACATTATCATTTAATGGCTTTTGGTAATTTTCTAACTCTGCCCATGCAATGAGCAACTTCTTTCCTAGTCTTTATTAAGTGATGTTTCAATCATTAAATTTCATCATTAATCACATTCTCACAAAACAAACATTTTATCTTTAATATGTTTTCTTCAATTATTGTATCCCACTGCCATGTCGGATCATGAAACTGAGATTGGGAGTCCCTAACACCTTTTCTTGTCATCTCAATTAAACACTTCAATCTTCTAAAAAACCTGGAAAAAAAAGCAATTCATAAATCCCCAATCTTCACATAACACTCAAATAGAATGTCTCCTACTTCATGAATGCAATAAAAATCATCTTCACGCACTTCATAACTTCATATTTTGTCATTCAAAAAAATAAAAAAGTAAATAACACCAAAAAATAACAAATATAATTTTTTTTTGAAAAAGAACAAAAAATATACCACAATCTGAGTTGGGAGCTTTGCACGGACATTGTAGAGCACCTGTTTTTGAGCTTTGAATACCAAAGAAGGGGAGAGCCACTAGAGGAACCCTTGGGGAACCGTGAATACAAGTCAAAAACTCGCAAAAATGTGGGTTTTTGTTTGACGAAGGACCCTTTTAAAGAGTCCCTTACCGTATCATACGATACGGGCAATACATGCCATATCATGTGATACGGCACCATATCACGTGATACGGCACCATATCACATGATATGGTGCCACACCAGAGGGAGCCATGAGAGCCGTGAGCACAAGTCTGAAATCCACAAAAATATGAGTTTCTATTCAGCAGGGTCCCTAGATGTATTGCTTGTATCATACGATACGAGCGATATGGTGCCGTATTGTGGGATACGATGTCGTATCACGTGATACGACACAATACTCTATGTAATACGATACATAGTCCTATATGATACGTATCGCACCATATCATACATTCGATGCGATATAGATAACACTTCTTCTAGTATAATTTAGCCTTTATCCAATGCAAGAGATATGTAGCTTTAAAGGAATTGCAATCATATTGAGTTGTAAGATGAACCTCATATGCTTTATCTGGTTGTTGTCATTCTGAAGAATATCAATTGCACTTGAATGGCTGTAGAATTATGGTCTCTCATATATATTACTTTTCATACAATCCTGCTATTAGTTTTAAGAAGAGAGGAGAATCATTCTAGCTGTTGGAGACATTATGGAGCTTATACTAGATGAGGTGGCAGATGTGGCAATCCTTGAAGAACCTAAGCATCTCACATGGTATCATCATGGTAAAAGATGGAAAACCAAATTTTGGTGAGTTGTTGGGGTTGTTCACACTAATTATCTTGAATATGTGAAAAGAGAGAAGAATGGTATGAGTACAAGCCTTTCTTTTGAAGCACATTAACAATTGGGTGACTCGTATTTACTGCCACAAGGTGTGTATTTCCACGAATTCTTTCGATAACATCCCTTTCCTTGATTTCCATCATCTTCAATACATAAAATGGTAAAGTAATTTTTGTTCCTTTACGTTGAACTTGGATAAGCGGCATGTGTGTGCAACAAAATTTAATTATGAAGTTCTAAGGATCAATATCAAAATTAGTCTCCAGATCTTGAGATACATACTTTTTTCTTCATCTGAAATCGTTGTTAAGTAAACTTGCTATGCTATATGGTGCTCAGTGTTGGGCAGTTAATATATTCTTAGTAGAAATGATAAGATGGACGTGTGGTGAAGACTGTATTCAAAATGAGATTAATAGAGACAAATTGAGAGTGACAATGATAAAATTAGGAAAAATTGTTTAAGATGTTTTGGATATGTGAAAAGATTACAAAGGGAAGCTTTGGAAGGTGAGAAACTAGATGGTGAAAATATTAAAAGAGAAAGGGGAAGATCTCATAAGTGTTATAAGAAAATAATAAAGAATGGTCTAGCTTCTATTTAGTTAACTATTAGCATGGCATATGGTCTAGCTTCCATCTATATGGGAAAGGGCTTGGATCTGAAATCGTTATTGAGTATTATTTCTCTTTTATTCTACTATTGAATTTTTCTGTGTCAAAAGGTGGTCTTGCAATTAATTAGTTGTTGGAAATGTGCATATATTTATGTGGTGAGGGTACTCTGTATGATGGTATGAAGAAATTTAGCAACTGACAAGTTGATGCGAGTTTCTTACAGGAGATTGGAATCGTGGGACATGCTTCTATTATTAGTGAACGAAAGTATCCAATACAATTGTTTTAAAACTCAGACGTACTTTGCTTCATTACCTTGTTCTTGGTCGGTCACTTACTTGAAGATTTGTCTCTACTTCTAATAACGTGGTATTTTGTCCAAAATCTAGCCTTTGTGAAGGAGTTCTAAGTCCACTGTAAGGATTAGTTGCTAAAGGCAGAAGCTATTAACAAGAAATGAAGTTTTAGTTTGAATTTTGTGCATTTGAAGGTAAAGTTCGTAAAGGTCACAACCAAGGGTTCTCAAGTGTCATTCCTATCAAAGGTTTCCCGCAGCTTGCCTATTTTCTTATGAGTACAATAACTCTGAAAAGAAAGAATACATATCTTTTTTTGACCTCAGGGAGTGGTCAGGGGAAATTACTTCAAATCCCTCGGGCATGACAATCCCATATCGGTGCCCGTGTCATACCATATCGTACAGTATGATACAGTACAAATTTTTATTTGTTCATAAAAAATAAAAAAATATTGTAAAAATTCAAAAAAATACAAAAATTAAAATTAATGAACAAAACATATATAACACAATGAACATTAAACAAAACTAAATCTAAGAAACCTTGATTTGAAGTAGATTATGAGAAGAGAATCATAAAGTTAAATAATATCTCATAATGAACAAGTATCCATACCATAATGTGAATATTGAATACCTTTAAAAGTTACAATTAAAGTTAAAACAAATTACAATCATCCACAACATGGATCATAATCAACAAATGCATTGTAATCAACATAGTCATAATATCTCATAATGTACAAGCTTCCATACCATAATGTGAATATTGAATATCTTTAATTAATAAACAACAAAGTTACAACTTATAATCATCAAGACTACAAAGTTACAATTAAAGTTAAAACAAATTATAATCATCCATAACATGCATCATAATCAACAAATGCATTGTAATCAACATAGTCAAGATCACCATTATGATTATCATCATCATCATCTCCTCCCTCTTTCTCCGCCATAATTGGATCCGCCCATCCAACACCTTCATTTTCATCATCTCCAACTCCAAGTTCTGCTTCAACTTTGAGTGTCTTCTAGTTTTTATCCTCTAAATTGACAGGGAACTACTCCTCTTCGACCCAATCATGAAGAATATCAACATTTTTGTAGCTCAACGAGTTATATAGTACTTTTCTTGCTCTTCTTGCATCCTTTTGCATTTGTTTGTAAAGAAAGAATATTCAAATTATAAAGAATATGAAATACAATATAATCATATCAATCATTCATTATTAATAAGAAAGAACCAGGTACAACAATACATATTTTTAAAATCATTATCTTTGCCTTAACTTCATGTTATACGAAACGTATACCAAATTACTCAATTAAGCATGTTTCAATCTCTCTCTTTTTCGTGTGAATGCGTTAAAAAAAGCTTTAATTTCTGTTACACCTACTCGAGCTACATGTTTGACTCAATATACATTAAGCAATCCTTGATAAATTCAGTGCATCTACACCAAAGTGAGTCAACCATTCATTTGAAATAAAATACGATAATGATTAATAAGAAACACTTAAAGTTAATCAATTCATAACTTAAATGAATATCATTAAAAATAAATAATACCTTATTGTATTTGGGAGAGGAATTGGATTGCAATTGGCCTTTCAAAATCTCCAACACTTTATATATACTTGCTTAACTCGAAATGAATATTGCAATGAGTAGATAAATCTTGAACAAGGTCAATTGCATTTAATATACAATTTTTTACTTTTTTGTCTTCTACAAAGTTGAGAGTAAATCAAATAGAAGGGTTAAGGAAATATGCAACAACATACAAATCATGATGCAATTGGCGATTCCAGCATACATCAATTATTTTACAAACCTTTTTTAAAAGTGACAACATGCAAATCATGATCCATTTGGTGGTTCCAGCGTGCATCAATTATCTTCAAAACTTTTTTTAGAAGTGACCACTTGCAGTAAAAGTTTGCTTCTATTTTCAATTTGGCCTTATCTATAGCATCATTTATATAAGGCATAGTAGGCCTGTCTTCACTATCCACCATCCTCATTATCTTAACTATGGGTATAGTCATCCTCAAAATTTTGCTACAATTTTTTGAAAAATCAGCATTGAAAACCATATCTACCACAACAATCCTTTCCTTCTTTCTAGAACAACTAATACAACCTCATTTATCAGATGTAAACAATTTTTTTAATACATTTTTCTGTATGATAAGACTTTGCATGGTAATGACATTTGTAGCAAATATTATAAATGAAGGCTTAATCAATTCCCTTCCACGTGTATAGATTCATATAAAATGTAATACAAAAGAATGATTATAAATAAACTTTATTACATTTTCGCATGCATCTATAGTTCATCTTATTTCATTCATTACACTCAAATCTTCAAGCATTAAGTCTATGCAATGTGCAACACATGAAGTCCATACTAAGGATGAATGGTTTATCTCAAGCATCTTACCAGCTGATCTAAATTTTGTAGCATTATCAGTAATGAATTAAACAATATTGAAACACCTACATCCTCAACAACTTCTTCAAAAATAAGGAGTAAATTATCTGCAATTTTATCAATATGGGACAAGCCAGATGATTTCAAAAAAGTGTCCCTTTGGTATAATAGACTATAAAGTTCGCCAAAGATCTATGCTAACTATCTGTCCAACCATCAATCATAATAGAACATTTGTATCCTTCCATGACTCCCTAAATTTATAACACTATGCATTAACAATATCAATCCATTTCTATAGTAATGTGCCCCACAAAGCATGATAAGTAGGGACTTTATAACTCGATCTCATATTGGCAATAACATCTATCATACTTTGAAAATAAAATGAGTTTGCAAGGGAAACAATTTTCATAAAAAAATTTAGTACACTTGAAACCTACTTTCTCAATTATCTCCTTTGAAACTATAGCAGATCTAATACCTAACTGAGTTCTAGGAGTTGGTAATGGTGAAAAAAATGAAGGCATCCCACTACTTGTGGCTCTAACTCCTCCTCTAGTACCCATCATATGCATCGGGCAAGTAGAACTCTTGTCATGGAACAAGAGTCAAATCTACTGCGACTACTAGTAGAACTAACACTCTTTTCCTTTTCTCGCCTTCTCCTCCCCTCTTCAGTCGTCACTTCTTCTATCTCAGTTGTACAATGAAATTCATCACCATACATCCCTTCAGAAGCATCTTCAAATGGTTGAGACATATCCCAACCATCTATTTTTGTCCTCTCTCTCACCCTTAATCTCTTTTTATACTTAGAAGCCTCCAATACTTGCTTAATATTATACTTTACTGCTTCGAGAATCTGAGGACAAGCATTAACATCCTTCTTGGTTCTCATAAGGTGGTGTTTCATACGAGAAATACCATCATACTTTACTGTATTGCAAAACATGTACTTATTCACAAGCCTATTGCCTTCATACATCGAATATTTTCATGCTAGATTCATATGACCGGAAGCCATTAAGACGAGAGTGGATAATCATTTTAGAGGTTAAGAATCACGAAATTTGTAAAACCTCCAAATTTTTTAAATGAAAAATCGAGTAGAATGTAAAAGAAAAGGGGTATGCCATGGATTTAACAAAAACCCTAGATGTGGGAAGTTGGATTACGTTTAACACTTAAGAATCTTGTGAATAAACCATGAAATCAATAAGAACAAGGATAAGAAAAGGATTTGGGAGCAAGAAAATGATGTGAAAAAGAGTTTGAAGAAGAAGTAGAAATGATTTCCCCAACTAAACTTGCAGAATTTATATCCAAAAAATTAGCGTCAACTCATACGATTATGATATGGGGTGTATCTTACGACATGATACATCCCCATATCGTACGATACGGTACAATACAATATGATAAATCGTATAATGCGATACTTGTGCTTGTATTGTACCATATATGCATATGATACACGATAAAATCATATTGTATTTTATGATACGATACGATTTTTACAACATTGGTTAAGACTACTGCTTAAAATCGAAAAAAATTGACTTTATCTGGTTAACTGTGAACATGGATGTGCAGGTGATACGGTTGTCACATGCTACCCAAGAACTCCCTAGTAGTGTGCAATGTACATGGTGCCAATCCTAAATTCATCGAGGCTGGCAAGAAAGTGCAAGAGCAGCATCAACAAGGCCACCAAGCTTTTACCAAAGGTGCTTACTTCATAGGCAAAATGGTATGGAGCAAAGGGTACAAAGAGTTGTTGCATCTTCTATATGATAATCAACAACAACTAGCCGGTTTAGAGATTGATATGCTTGGTAATGGTGAAGATTCTAAAGAAATCAAAGTTGCAGCTAATCGTTTGAAGGTGACTGTGAATATCTATCTTGGGCGTGACCATGCAGACCCAATGTTTCTTGGGTAAGTGAAGCCGATACTTTTCTCCCCTCGGTTACGCACATCAAGAAATATTCATATGAATGAGAAAATGTCTCTCTCTCATACTCATAGATGTAAATGCACTATATTTATGCATTGACAAAAAACTTATCTTTTAATCTGCCGTTTAGGTACACGTGTTAGTAAATCCTAGCATTCTCTCTCTCTCTCATGCACGTAGATGAGAATGAACTCTCTCCATGCATTCAGAAAAGGCTTATTTGTTCATTTATATTTAGGTAAACCCGAGCACAACTGATGTTGTCTGCACCACAACTACCGAGGCCCTTGCAATGGGCAAGATCATGGTCTGCGCAGACTGATGGTGAATCCCATAGACTCTCTAGCATCCTCGGTGATTCCGGTCAATTCTCTGGTGTCCTCTGCACTGGATCTTTGAAGCCTCAGTCAGGTACGCAACAGTGGATGAACAAGTATTGAGATATAGTTTAAAGGTTTCCTCATAATAGGATTTGCCTGAAAAGTTTTTCAACTTATATTCAATGATCTTTGTGATGCTATGTATTTATAGAGCAATGCCTGCTCCATTACCTCTTGGATTTCCTATTGGGCTTTTCTTTTCTAGAGCCCTTATTCGGTTGGTTATGATTAAGCACCGTAATCGCCCGACGGTTTCGGCCAGTCATGGCTGTTATGGATTTCTTTCCCACAATCTATCCACAAATAATGACTAGATGGTCAATCCAACCGTTTCTGTGCTGGGATTACCAAGAATGGTCACTATTTCCTTACATCTCCACTTGGCCATTCGAGCAAAGCGAGCTGACATACTGGTTTTCCTCTTATTTTTGCGGGGTTTTTCTAGTAATGTCATTTCATGATTGCTATTGCAATCACTACCCATTCGGTTTTTTTACCTACACAATAATCAAACAAATCTCAAACCCATGTTTGTAACATGTTTTGATAAAAGATTCTCTCTTATGCCTTTAGTCAAGGGGTCTGCTAGCATATAATGAGTTGTCATGTATGAGATGGATATTTTGTTTCTCATAACCATATCATGAACATAGTGGTATTTAACCATTATAGGTTTAACACTCTTGATAAGAGAAATTGCTGTGTTGTTGTCATAGTAAATGACAACTGGCTCATCGGCTATCTCCAACTTCAAATCTCGTATGAAGCGGCTTATCCAGACGATACTCGTTGCAGCCATATACTCAGCTTCCTATGTATGTAATGCTACACAGTCCCATTTCTTAAATGCCCAAGAAACAACACCACCTCCAAATAAGAATATTTGTCCCGATGTTGATTTGTTGTCATCTTTGCTCCCTCACAAAGTCAGCATCAGAGTATCCTACCACTTTCAGTTCATTTGCTTGAAAATAGAGTTTCAAGTCTTTTGCTCCTTTCAGATATCTTAAAATCTTTTTTACAGCTATCCAATGTTGTCATTCAATATTACTTTGATATCTACTCATAAGACCAATAGTGAAGCTGATATCAGGTCTTGTACATAATATAGCATACATCAAGCTACCCACAACTTGTGCATAAGGAACGTTAAGTTTATCGTCTCCTTCACCGGGACAATCAACCTTACTTAGTTTGACCCCTTTTGCAATGAGTGCAATAGCCGACTTGCATTCACCCATTTTGAACTTCTTAAGGATATAATCAATATATCTCTTTTGACATAGGCATAAGAGTTTAGATTCTCTATCTCGAGAAATCTTTATACTCAAGATATATGATGCTTCCCCCATATCCTTCATTTTGAACCTTGAGTTTAACCATGACTTGGTTTTGACAATCATCTCATTGTCATTCCCAGTCAACAACATGTTATCTATATATAACAATAAGATGACAAAGTGTCTCCCACTGTTCCAGACAAATACACAGTGATCAACCTCATTAGCCACAAACACAAGTTTAATAGTGACATTTTGAAAATTCAAATACCATTGGCGAGGTGATTGTTTAAGGTCATATAGGGATTTTCTCAACCTATATATTTTTTCTTCTTAGCCTTCAATTGTATATCCTTCGGGTTGCTGCATGTATATGATTTCATCTAAATCTTCATTTAGAAAAATTGTCTTTACATTTAACTGATGTAAGTCCAAATCATAATATGCAAATATTGTCGGGATTATCTTTATGGATAAAAATTTTGTAACAAGGGAATATGTTTCAACATAATATATCATCTCTTTTTTCAAAAAATCCTTTACAATCAACATTGCTTTAAACTTGTCGATTGAACCATCGACCTTATATTTCTTTTTCAGAATACATTTACAGCCTATGGCTTTCCATCCCTTTGGGAAGTTAGTCAATTCCCAAACTTAGTCTATTTTAATAGATTCAATTTCCTCGTCCATGGCTTTCCCCCTCTCTGTTGCTTTCGATGAGTTCATAACTTTTCGATAAGTCAAGTTATTAGTCAACTCATCTAACTCCACTGAATTACACACTTCTTCTGCAAGATAAGCATGATAATCCTTTAAGTAGGATAGTGTGTTACTAAGCCTTTTATATCCATTTAAAGTTTCAGTTGTTTCAGAAAGGTCTTCTATAGGTTTCAATGATGATTGATCTAGGTCTACTAGATCGTCAGTATACCCATAATTATTTTTAAAGATGTCATTCTTAGTATCTTGTAAGAATTCAACATATCTTCTCTTTATTAGTCCATGCTCCTTATGATAAAACCAATATCCCTTTAAGCCTTTAGGATATCCAATTAATATATATCTTAAGGACCTACTACCTAGTTTATCTCTAGACTGATCAAGGATCTTTACTTGAGTAATAGATCCCACCTCCTAAGATGACGTAGGTTGAATTTTCTTCTAAACCACATCTCATATGGTGTAGTGCATACAACCTTACAGGGTACTCTATTAAGTATGTATATTGTTGTACTTACTACTTCTCCCCCAAAATATCCTTGGTAGAGAGGTATCGATTAACATTTACCTTATCATGTTTAGTAAGGTCTTATTATATCTTTCAGTTACATCATTTTGTTGAGGTGTTCTATACATTATATTTTGCTTTGAAATACCAAAGTCTTTACAGAATTCCAAAAATTCTACAAAGGTATATTCATCACCTCTATCTGATCTTAAGACTTTGATTGAATGCCCTAGTTGATTTTCAAATTCCTGCTTATATTCTTTAAAAGCTTCAAGTGCCTCACATTTACATGTTAAGAGATATATTTACGTATATCTCGAGTAATCATCAATAAATTTTATGAAATAAACCTTGCTTCGATTTGACGTCACTCTGAAGGGTTCACATAAATCATTATAAATGACCTTTGTTGTCTCTTTGGAAAAAACTTTTCTTATCATTTTTCCTTGTATAAAAGTTTCGCACTTGTTGAAAGTATTTTCCTCAAATCTTGACAGTAAGTCAAAGTTGAATAATTTACTCAACTTTTCTTGACTTATATGCCCAAGGCGTTTATGTCATACATTCACATCAACATTAAAGGCACAATCAATATAAGTAGAAGAACTTACATTTTCATTTATTCTCAATTTGAACAATCCATATTGTACATCAAATTTTTTAGAAAAAAATATTCTCCTACGTTTTCCCATAGTTACCTTATTAGGAACAAACCTAACCTCAATTCCTTTCATTACTAAGGCGGGAACCGAAGCCAACTTGCACCTTATTCATGTCACAATCAATACATCAGTCAATATAACCAGTATACCTACAAAAATTCTGAATGACCAAGTACCAAGAACATTCGAGAAAGTATTATTTTTTATGTACAACCGATATTCTCCTGGTTTGTACTCTTTTAGATCCATTGCCCATTCTTTGGTCTTTAAGATATGTCTGGGTACTCTTGAGGCAATCCACCAACCAGTTACCGGGCGGTCTATGTAAATATATTTTGATATCATGCAGATTATGTTCTGCTTCTCTGATTGTCCGTATTGTGGGTTGTTTCCTCCACTCTTCTTGTTACGGAAATCCTTCTTATAGTGTCCCATCTTTTCACAGCTTAAACACTTGACCCGATAAGCGGTTTCCTGTATCTTCTTAAAAGATTGATTATCCTTTTTGTTATTTTTGCCAAACTTTTATTTGGTTTATTTCTCCTTTGGCTGGGTTTGGATATAGATCCTATCTTATCTTGAACTACTAGCAAATTTTCTTTTGTATTTTTACTCATATGTTCTTCCTCAATTACTAGTTTCAGGGGCAATTGTGAAAGGTTGATTTTGAGCCCTAGTTTCAGGGCAATGGTGACCATGTTTCATAACAGGAGAAAACTGTTCCATATTGTAGATATCTACATCGGTTCTATGATGACTGATTTTGTCACAGCTAGGTCTCTTATTATTACCAACATATGGTTTACATGTTCTACTACATTATCCCAATCCTTTATTTTGAAGGAGTTATATTTTTATAGTAACAATTGAACATGTAGCTTAGCAATTGTATCATATTTAGCTGTTATTGAATCGAACAACTCTTTCGCGATCTCGAATTTCTCGAATACCCTAATAAAGTCATCCTTCATAATTCAACATGAATGTTCTTACTATGGTGTCATCTTTAAAAAATGTTTTATACATTTCTATTTGTTGTTGTGTTGCGTATGGTGGTGGCAGACGCACATTTTCTTTTAAGATATACTCTACACCTTCAAGTGTTAGAGCGAGCGGTATCCTTCTCTTCCATGTTTGAAAGTTTAACCATTTAGTTTTTTTGACACACATATTCTAGAGTTCATTTTTATGTGTTTCACAATTTTAACAAATAGACGGTATAAAAAGAAAACATTCACCAAGCAACAAAAATTAACCACAATATCCAAAAAATGAGTTGAAAAATAACTCATTTATAATATAAAAATAAGCTTGGATAAATCTGTAAATTTTCTCAAAAAATTCCTGTCATTGTTAATTTTTGAAAACACAAGGGGTAAAATGGTAATTTTAACTATTTATCCGATTTTATAATTTTCAAAAAGACCAAGGACAAAATAGTAAAATTAATGTTTGATATTTCTGAAAATTTGTCTCTAATCGGGGGTAAATGCATAATTTTGCCCCTCAGTTTAAATATGTAATTTTCCCAAAAAGACAGGAAAGTAATTCAATCTCTTGGTTTTCCTTAATTTTCATAAATTATTTAAGGGCAAAACAGACTTTTCACCTGAATAAGGGTAAAACCATCTTTTTATTTAAAAATATCTAGATATTTTGGTAATTTTATCCAGTGGTAGTTTTGAAATTTTATAAAATCGACTTGGGTAGAATGGACTTTTCAGTCCACTGACTGTTTTCCAAAATCGGGGGCAATTTCGAAAAACTACTGATTTTTGCCTACGGTTTTCAGAAACCATTAAGCGATTTTCCAAGTGGTATAAAAAACAGGAGAGAGAGGCATGTTTTTGAGGAGAGAGAGAGAAGCGGGAAAAGGGGGGAGGGTGGTCGACTGCCTCTCCTCTACTGCTTTCTAGCCTGCAGTCGCCCGCTGACCTTTTGGTCGGGGTTATGTCGGTGGTTTTTCTACGGCTTTCCTCTAACCTTCTGGTCGATGTTTTGTCGGTGGTTTTCCTACGACCTTTTATGGTCGTCTGTCGGCCTTCTTTTCTTAACCTCTCTCTTGGCTCTTACTACCTTCTGCCCTGTCTCGACTTGGGCTGACTATTTTCGTTTCGCCCTATCTCGACTTGGGTTAGCTATTTTTGTCTCTGCTCTATTTCAACTTGGGTTGGATATTGTCGCCTTCTGCAGAGATCTGTAATAGCCTCTCGACTTGGGGTAGTTATTGTTGCCTTTTGTCGAGAACTACAATAGAGAGTTTTTTCTTGCGTTTCCTCTTTTTTTAATTTCTAGTGCGTACCTTTTTTTAGGAACAAACAAGGCTTTGATACCAATTAATGGTGAATTTCATCGACTCTCCAGTGTCTTCGGCGATTTCGGTCGACTCTCCGGTGTCTTTGAAGCCTCAACGCATGAATGGGTATGTGAGTATTAGTTTGAAGGTTTTATTATAGTACGATTTGCCTTAGAGGTTTTTCTTTATGCTCAATTACCTCTCGTATTTTTTATTGGCTTTCCTTTTCTAAAGCTCTTATCCAGTTTGGTTACGGATAAGCACCGTAACCGCCGACGGTTTTGGCCATCATGAATGTTACGACCTTCTTTCATGGAATATCCACGTCCAATGGTCGGATGACCAGTTCAACCGCTTTTATACTGGGATTGTGGAGAATTTATTTTCTTATAGTGGACCACCCATCCAATGAGTTCTTGAAGGAGTTTCCCAATTGGAGGACCTATAGCTGGGTTTGTGGGTCACGTGCTTGCTGCTCTGCTGAGCCATCCACAGTTACAAGTGAGCAACAGCATGAGTTATCATGGAAAGCTGCAACTGACAGGTTTCTCCACGTTGCTAGATTGAACTCTCCTAGTAAGAAACCAACGGTCGCAAAGGCTTATCCTTCGGGCACACAACTCATGTCTCTGTCAGTAAGCATGGAAAATATAAGGCAATACATGGAGGATACGTCTGCTTATGTGCATTTCACTGCATCTGGTATAGCGGCAACACGACGGGCCTTTGGGGCTATACCCGGATCCACACAACCAGATGAAGAGCAATGTAGAGAGATGGGGCTTCCTTTTCGACAAGTAAAGCATGAGTTTAGATGATGACTGACGTTAAGAGACCTCCTGTCCAGCATGCTTTGCATCAATGCAGGATCAAAACATCTGTATTTTGCTTCCGTAACTTGTGTGTGTGTGTGTGTGTGTGTGTGAGAGAGAGAGAGAGAGAGAGAGAGAGAGATCTACAGTTTCAGAATAATGAACAAGACCCTCTTGAAATAGTACTGGACAATGCTCAGATTGGGAATGATTCAATTGAAAAGCAACATTGAGTTGGGTAGACTAATTACCACGCATGCAGCACAGATGTGTTGGTCTTTAAATTTTAGAAGAGTCAAGATAATCTAATGAAGATTCCGAATTCTTCTTGTGGCGCAATGTATTAGACCAGTTTAAGACAGCACCTGGTTGAAGATTCTGTTATCCCCGCGAATTTTATCAGTCCATGCTGCCTCCTTTTCCCGTTCTTCCCACAATGGTAATATTGAATATGATCAAACATTTTCTGCCTTTCATGAGAAGGGTTCAAAAGCGGTCCTTGTCCACATAAAGCTGGCGGAGATAAAGGTTGGTGCTTAATAAAAGATGAGTACAGAGAGACGCTTAAGATGCTTTGAGAATTTGGAAAGGCGGCCCCCCCAATGGAACTCCGACATCAGTAATTAAGTTACTTATCGATGACTTTTAAGTGTCCGAAGGAAATAAGAAAACATGATCTTTATTTTGACATAGAATTGATGTAGCCGAGTTGACTTAGTGTGGTGGAAGGCTTAGTGATGCCTCTGGTTGAGATGGAGACAGTTTTTAAAGCGGTCGTTCGGCTGCCTCGAGCGAGTTTACACGAGAAAATATCTTGCTCAGCATGTTTTATTTGATATTAGTAGCAAAGAAGAACACAACTTGGTATTAACCCCACGCAAGATCCGTCAGGATCATGACATCCTCCTCCTATCAGAGAGGAAGAGTATTCTTGATGGAGAGAATGAACAAACAGGAAAGTAATCCAAGCCAGACCAAAATGACACTCATTAACCCTTTGCTTTTGCACCAATGGTCTCACAAATTCCTCATAAACTCGAGCTGCGTACATTTCTTCTCCATATCCATGTAAGTCATATGTTTCCACGCTCTTTTGACGTCGATGCTTCGGGGAATGGATAATGCATTTCATTTGCAACTCTTGCATGAAAGTTTGGGAAAATGATGTGTCCTAATTTTTGTAAGAATTCTTCTTCCGATTATGCTGTTGGAAGTCAGAGAAAGAGATGGAATTCAGCATCCGGCTGTGGTGCTTGTGGTTCGGCATAATTGTTGGGTGAATTTCATAATAGTGGTTGATAGTGGCTGTAAACTCATTAGCATGTAGTTATATTGTGGCATTAAGACCCACTTTTAAATAACCATTGGGTTTTTATTAGTATCACTTGATAGTGGTTGTTACTGAAGTGTAATTAACATAATATTGTGGTATTAAGAGTTACTTTCTTAGGTGACAATTTTGCTCATTAGTAGCATATCATAAGTTATATCTTCGTCGTGTCTATATATAGTGGTATTGTTAAACCGATTTATCTAACTTTTCTCCCATTGCATGTGCCCTTTCATCTTTAGTTTTTGAAGAGAGTTTATAAGTTTCATTGTAGTGTTAATTGGATTTGTAATATTATTATGTTTGCTTTGCGAGTTTGCTTAAGACTCGGTTGTGTTTGTGTAATATGAACGGAAGATCTTCATTGTATCCTAAAGGTTTTTACCATGTTCACTACATTAGGTTATTTGATACTCGTGATAGCAAATAAACCATCAAAAAATAGTATTTATTACACCTTTAAGAATTGTGTTATCCTAACCTTCCTTTTTATAATTTTGATCTCTCAAAAAGCGTACCATCTACAAAAGCTCAACACCAACAATGAAGTCATAAACCACAACAATAAGAGTCATCTGTCTGAGTATATATGCTTTCTTTGCTCAAGTAACTTGCTAAAAGGCATAGGGGCTAGTAATTTACTATTTCCTGCCTCAGCTAACCTTTTCCCATTAACCAGCAATAAATAGTTTACACCGTTCAAATATCCCTCCAAATAATGTTTTGTGATGGTTTATTTTCATAATAGCAACTAACCAGAAAAGTGAAATAACTGACCACAAAATATATCTTTCTTTTACAATAAGCTAATCTCTATATGGCACCCATAGCGTTAGCTCACCGGTAGGGCTCTTTGACACCCACTGGCTGGTCATGAGTTCGATTCCAGAGGGGATGCATGTCTGTGTTAGGCTTTTTGTCTTACAAAAGGGACATGCAATAAGTAGCAGTACTTGCGAAAAAAAACTCTCGTTTAAAATTCGCCTGATTCATGATAGTCAAACACAATAGCCTTCTTTTAGGCTTTATTAGACATGGCTTGTTCGGAACCGGCGGATGGTTCCAATCAGAACCAAATTGGTTCACTGATCAAACTGAACCCAGAACTGCTTTGGTTATGGTTCCACCTTCCATGGAACCAGAACCGAGTAAGAACTGGAATTAGCACTTCTAAACCACTGGTTCGATATTTTTTTGAATTTTTGAATTTAAAAAATCTTAATAAATTTTCCTGTTCCAGCCAATTTAGGACTCAAACCGAAATCAAAACCAGCGATTTCAAACTAAAACTGGGATCTACTTGATCCAATTCGGTTTCAATTCTTGGCTCTAAGAAAACTAAAATTGATGGTTTTGAAACCACAGGTTCTAGTTTACTCGGAACCGGCCATGTCTAGGCTTTGTTAATGTGAAATGAGCAATAGCTTGCCTGACTAGGGGGTCACATGCAAGTTGTAGGTCACGAGTTCGACACCCTGAGGCGTACATGTCGCGTACGCCCCCTAATGTAACAAAAAAAGTTCAATCAACCAAAGAGTTTCAAATCTATAAATTTTACATCGATTAGTTTAGTGTATGTAGATTTTTGAGGTCCCAAGATATCATCAAAAGTAGTGATTGTCATAATCTTTCAGTATCAAGACATTTACTAACTTTTGACTTCCTAATGTAATTCATTTCATTGACATTGTGTGACCCGTTTTCTAGAAGCATCATCTACAGTTGAAGTTGACAGGATGAACGCTATGGTTTCATTCATAACCACAACTTGCAGATGCAAGTTTAATGTAGGTACAAAGTGGGGATTTTTTTTCCTTAGCTTGGAAAATCACTTCCTTGATGTGAGATCTCCTTTTGATACAATGTGGAGTCCATGCACACCCTGGGTATCGAACTCATAACCTTCGACTTGCCAGTCAACCCTTACACAATGAGCTATTGCTCTTTGTGCTCCCTTGGTATGCGATTCGATCACACACTGTGTTGCCAAACAAACTGAAAAGGGGCAAACACAAGTTATCCACAAACCAAGATCTTATTCATGTTCTCATCGTTAGTTTGTGTGACCCGAACCAAATATGAACGAAATATTAACCGAGTTAGATAAGCTGCTCATTAAACTTACTGATCACATATAATTATGAGTAAAAGAGTTGATTTGTTGATTAGAGAAGCTAAATGTTTATTTCATACAATTTATTCATAGAACTGAAAGATTTGATTATCTGTTTTCTACACAGCCACAAATGTGGGTTGACATCTTTTTCTTGCTTACATTACATAAAAGTTGCACATGCTTAATTAGGGATGGCAATATTGACCTAACCTGACCCGACCTGAAGGAGCGGGGAATACCCAAACCCAAAACTGATCATGTCGTATATGGGGATAAGATGCCCCGATCCATAGGTGACCCAATACTTGCCCGATGCATAATCAGCATTTATATATATATATATATATATATATATATATATATATATATATATATAACCCAATTTTTAGCCATACCCGCACCATACCTATTGGGAAAAGAGAACCCAAACTCATACCCATCCAGTTAAGGTTCGGATCGGTGCCTGTTTTAGGTATACCCGTACCCAACCCAATCCATTGCCATCCTTGTGCTTAATTAAATGAGCTAACATAGCGGAGCCAGACCAAACCAAACTTGTTCATGTCAGCATATAGCTTAATGAATTAGCCCATGTTCTGTGATGAACGAACTCACCACAATGGAACCGACCCAAATGAGTGGCCCAGTTCATTTGACAGCTCTATGCACACGCTATACGACATACAAGCCCAAGGCTCGGACCCTGAAGCCCAGGGGTATGGTGGCTTCACCTTGTATTAGGGGATAGTCCCAATGGGAGTCGAACTCCCGTCTGCTACACCATGTTGATTTTGTCAATGTGGCCGAACCCAGGTTACTGCTTATTTTGTCTACCTTGATGTTCAAATTAAGCCTATATACCCAAAGCGTAGCTCAACTGGCAGGGCGCTCTGACGCCCTTGCTGATGGTGGGAGTTCAATTCCCATTGGGTGCGCGTTAGGCTTCTGCCTCCCTCTGTAACAGAAAGATTAAATACTACATTGCAACAAATGCTTTACATTATGATTATGATGGAACAGTATGTGTGTGTGTATGTATGTATATATAAGACTTATCAAATATGTGCACAAGTAATTGTGCTAAATGATCATAATAATTCGATCAAAGAGATACATGATAAAAGTAAAAAAGCAAAAAATGCGCTCCTCATTAAGTACATGCAAAAAGTACAAAGTTTACCTTTCGATTTTTGCTTTTATCTCAATTATTCACGGATCATTTAGCACAATTACTTCTGCACATATTCTACAAACCCATATATATGTGTGTGTGTGTGCGTGCACGTGCATGCACATGCGTATCAACTTCCCCACCGAAATGCATGCTTCTCACATTCAGGTTCTTCTTCTTAATGAAACTGACTTGTCAATTTTTATACTGCAATATGTTGCTTCTACTAGCATATTGAATGATAATAATGCCTCAAAACTAGGGATTTCCTGTAAATTTACATATAACAGAGATAAGTGCAGTGATAAAGGAGAACTATTCAAAACTAGAACTTTGCGCGAGAAGTTCCACTTTAGACAGATCTGGTGAAGAGAGCAACCTAATAAATAAGCGAACACCTTTTGCGATAAATTATAAGTCTTTATAGGCAATTGACACTATGATCAGCTTCCTGCGTAGCTAACCAGTAACACCCCACCCCCTCCCCCACGCACACACATGTGTTTGTGCGTGCACGTATTTGTTAAAGATATGTATATGTGTGTGTCTATGTGCATGCACTTAGAATATGGATTTAAGGAACCAAGCGAGAACAGTTGGCAAAAGGAACGAAGCTTAACCCAGATGAGATGCAGGTGGACAGAGTTCACTATGTGAATCGAAAATAGCAATTCGTTTTCTTGCACGAACTCAGTAGACGATGCATGGTGAGCAGCTACTTGACGACCAAGATGTGCATTTGTATTCAGAAATTTGTAAATAACAAGAGAGTTCACCAGGTGCTGCCCAGCCTTCTAAAACGAACTCTTCTTCCTAATTCCTGTTATATTTGTGTTATAAGTGAGAAGAATAGGAAAGATTTGGCGTCTTTCACAAGCTAATGAGATTCATTAATCGATCGTCCTCGTTCGTTTGTCAAAAGACTGTCTCTAGGATTCAACAGGTTGAAGAAGCATCAGATTCTTCCACCCATTTGTAGATCATTCTCTCTGCCTCCCGAACTCCCCAACTTCTTTCTCACCTGCCCCACCTATCACCAACCACCATTGGTGAGTGCTGCTACCCTGTGGTCCGAGAAGTGCTCGACAAACTACAGGAAATAACAGTCAAGATTAAAGCGAGTATGTGATCTTTTTAGAAGTTTATCTGCAATATATACTCGAGCGCAAGAGTTCAGAACAATTATCTTGTAACTAAACCATCTTCTAGTATCATTATTCTATCGTCATTCACACATTACTGAATGTCTAATTGTCATCGTTTCCAGAGGCTATCCTGTTCGTTGGACAAATGAAATCGCTATTGTTGATCTAAAACAACAAGCAGATTTGTTTACAAAGCCACTGTCACATTATAGGATCTTCCATTAGTCAAGAAGGCCAATGAGACAAGACAATGAAATAAATGGCGTCGAAAATCTACAGTATCAACTTGAAACACAAATATGCTGATTCAGACGGGGCGTGACACGGCGAGGGCAAAGCTTGCTTAAGAACCACACGGTGGTTAAGCTCTACAAAATTCTTTCAATATCCATACAAATCCCTAGTGAGCATTCCTGCTTTCTTTCATCTTACTATATCATAATCAGATATAAAGATTATGAGCATAATATTACAAGAACTAAACCATTTTCGATAATCGATGTGTCTGTTATATGAATTCTTTTTTTTCATAAAGCTCCATCATTTTTACTATATCCTTTCAACAGTCTTTTTCTTCTTTTTTAACATTTTCACAATCTAGTTTTTAGTACTTCTTACGGAGGCTTCTTTTGGTTATTTTTCTACATGTTCAAGCCATCTTAAACAATTTTCTCGCATGTTCTACTCTTAATTTGTTAATTTATTTATAATAATCTCATTATGTATGCCGTCTTTCCTTATGTAACTACTAATCTGTCTCAGCATTTTAGTTTCAGTCACAAACATTTTTGTATATATTAATCATTAATTACCCAACACTCATAACCATAAAATATAATGGGTCTAAGTATATGATTTTTTCTTATGTAACCACTCATCTTTCTCAACATCTTTGTTTTTGCCACAAACATCTTTTATATATGTTGATGATTAACTACCCAACACTCAAAACCATAAAATATAGCGGGTCTAATTGCTTCTCTATAATATTTACCTTTCAAACTTTAATAATATCGACATAATAAATTTAAAGTATATAATAATAACAAGTCTCTCTCTCTCTACATTGTCTTTTATATATACATTTCACTAAGAAAGAACAAAGCAAAGTGCATATTATAACAGAAGCCCATTTAGTTATAATATCAAAACCATACATATATATATATATATATATATATATATATATATATATATATATATATATATATATATAATTTAAATATTGACCATTGAAAGATTCATATATTACATGATATATTCACAAAATCTCAAATATTTGCAACGCCGTGCCTTAAAACCATAGCATAACTACGCACCTCAATTTAAAAGCCACCTAGTTGCCACCCCCAAATCTTGGTGGAGTACAACGAGAATAAGGATGACAAAAGAGAAGGTTTCCAGAACACGAAAGCGAAATCGTGTATTTAAAAAGCTTGGACAAAGCAAGGAATAAAGGACGAGTAGGTAAACTTGGCATTGTTGTATAACGAAAGCATTGTCAACGATAATGAAAATAATGTCTTCATCATACCTAACCCAAAAAAATATTCCCGGACATAAACTAAAATAAATTAAAATAAACCAAAATAACTAATTTGGGAAATCTTTAGAGAACGGTTAGATCAGTACTAATGGTTCCATCAACCATTATCAGTACGTCATGATCCATTATCTGTAATTTATTGGTAGAAGTAGGGATGTTCATGGGGTGGGTCACGGTCCCAGGTCAAAGTCCCCACTCCCATTACCGTTTCAAAACCTTGTCTCCATGAGATGGAAACTAAAAACGCCCCTATCCCCATCTCTGTGTCCCCATGGGTTCCCGCGAGGACCATCGAGAAAAAGAGATATGCTCAAATAAAGGTTGGAGCTCTAAATTGAAATATATTATTATGAATGAAATGTGGGAGAATGTGGATGAGTTCACGAATTCAAAAAAGAGGTAACACTTTCTTTTATTTATTTTCTCCTATAATTTGTTTTATTTTTAGATGGACCTAACTTTCTAGAATTAATTAGAGAAAGGGTTGGGGTCGGGGACCTCCTATCTCCATCCCCGTCGAGAATTTCCTTGCTCTCCCATCTCCGTTTTCACTTCCCAAATTCGCTCCATTTGGGACGGGTCCTCGCAGGGAGATGGAGATCCCCTCCCTATAAACCCCTTAGGCAAAAGTCATCAGTGACTAGAGTTGAAAACGGGTTGGGCCTGCTGGGTCCAGCAAACTTGAATAACAAAAGTCAAGGCATGAATTAATGTGAATAAATGGTGGATTTTTCAATCCAAATCAAAGTTGTAAACGATGAATGGTTCTGATGCAAGATATCCCAAAAGCCCGACCCGTGATAATCTTTGAAAGAGACTTTTTGCTCTTAGAATCTGGATCCTGGGACCTTTTGGAGTCCTTCCCAAGATGGTTAAGGAGTGAGGGCTTCCTTTCCTAATACGGGCAATACTGTAATTTCATATTTACATATTTAATTCCCAGGCCTTAAGAAAGAGATGCTCAAATAAAGGTTGGAGCTCTAAATTGGAATATATTATTATGAATGAAATGTGGGAGAATGTGGATGAGTTCACGAATTCAAAAAAGAGGTAACACTTTCTTTTATTTATTTTCTCTTATAATTTGTTTCATTTTTAGATGGACCTAACTTTCTAGAATCGATTAGAGAAAGGGTTGGGGTCGGGGACCTCCTATCTCCATCCCCGTTGAGAATTTCCTTGCTCTCCCATCTCCATTTTCACTTCCCAAATTCACTCCATTTGGGATGGGTCCTCGCAGGGAGATGAGGATCCCCTCCCTATAAACCCCTTAGGCAAAAGTCATCAGTGACTAGAGTTGAAAACGGGTTGGGCCCGCTCGGTCCAGCAAACTTGAATAACAAAAGTCAAGGCATGAATTAATGTGAATAAATGGTGGATTTTTCAATCCAAATTAAAGTTGTAAACGATGAATGGTTCTGATGCAAGATATCACAAAAGCCCGACCCGTGATAATCTTTGAAAGAGACTTTTTGCTCTTAGAATCTGGATCCTGGTACCTTTTGGAGTCCTTCCCAAGATGGTCAAGGAGTGAGGGCTTCCTTTCCTAATACGGGCAATACTGTAATTTCATATTTGCATATTTAATTCCCAGGCCTTAAGAAAGAGATCATTTTGTAATTGAACACGACACGATTCGAAGTCTAACTAATAGAAACAAGGTTCTTTCAAGCCTTGCATCCAAGTGCTCGAATGTGGAAAAAACTCCACGACTTGTTTCTAGTGGAGCAAATGAACAGAGCCGGTTTCAACAGGAACTGAACTGGACTAGGCTAAAATAGGAACCGGAGCCCGGCTCATTGACCACTCAGTTGATGGGTGATTCCAGCAGGGTTGATGCGAGTCCTTCGTGAGGTCGGTTGCAATAGAAGCCCTTTGGTAGCAACAGCGTATAAAAGGAAGAAGGAAAAGAAGAAAATTGGTGAACGGTTACCATAGATAGTTTCCACAAGAAAGATAGTTGTTCTATCTCTTGTTTTCTCTCTATGCATACAATGTATTTATACTTTCTCTTCTCGTGTTTTATGTCCTCAGCTTTCCATTAAAGTCATTTATTATTTATCTATGAGATATTTTTCCACCTTTTATAAAAACAAAACAATTTTTGTTTTTATATTTAGCTTTTATAAAAAAGCAACTCATGAAATACGGGAAGAGGGCCCTTCTCATATTTCATGGTTGCTATTATTGAGGCCGAAAGTGTCCACCACCAACTTACATCTCCCACTTGTCCACTTGAGCCAATTTATGATACATTGGTTTTACCTCCCACTGTTTGGAGAATTTTCCAAATTGTATCACTTTTCAGTTGCAAGTAAATTGTAACTCTTACTTGTTATGCAATTTTTCATAATCAATATGTTTTTCTCTGCATAATAATTAATAAAGTGTAATTATACACTCAAACTCTAGGTATATCTCAAATCCATGTGCGTAACATGTTTAGTAAAAAGATCTTGTGAGATGCCTTTAGTCAAACAACAAAGTCAGCATCTGATTATCCTGTCACTTTTAGTTCATCACCTTTAAAATAGAGTTTTAAATCTTTTGTTCTTTTAACATATCTTAAGATCCTTTTCACAACTATCCAATGCTGCAAACTAGGATCACTTAAATATCTAATCAAAAGACCAATAGCAAAGCTGATATTAGGTCTTATATACATCAAGCTACTCACAGCTTATACATAATGAACATTATGCTTGTTTTCTCTTTCACCGGGACAATAAACCTTACTCAGTTTGAACTCTTTAGCAATGGGTGTAAATGTAAGCTTGCAATCATTCATTCTAATTTTTTTGAGGATAATCAATATCACTCTCTTGGCTTAAACTTAAAAGTTTATAATCTTTTTCACGAGAAATCTTTACACCAAGGATATAGGATGTCTCTCCCATATCCTTCATTTCGAGCTTTGAGTTTAACCATGACTTAGTTTTGACAATCATCTTATTAACATTCCCCATCAACAATATATTATCTACATATAACGATAGAATGACAAAGTGACTCACATTGTTCCAAACATATACAAAGTGATCAAGTTCATTAGGGATAAACCAAAGTTTTAGAATGATATTTTGAAAGGTCAAATGCCATTAACGAGGAGATTGTTTAAGGCCGTATAAATATTTTTTCATCATATATACTTTATCTTCCTATCCTTTGACAATGTATCATTCTAGTTGTTGCATATAAATGATTTCATCTAAATCACTATTTAGAAAAGCAATCTTTACATCTAGTTGATGTAAATCCAAAACATAATATGCTAAAATAGGTAGAATAATTCTAATAGATGCAAATTTTGTAATAGGAGAGTATGTTTCAACATAATTTATCTCCTCCTTTGGAAAAAAACTTTGCAACCAATATCGCCTTAAACTTATTGATCATTCTATCAATTTTATATTTCTTTTTGAGAATCATTTATAGCCTATAGCTTTCCTTTCTTTTCGTAAATATGTCAATTCCGAGATTTGGTCTTTTTCAATAGATTCAATTTTCTCATCTATAGTTTTTTCTAAGTCTATTGATTCAGATGAGTTAATAGCCTATCGATATGACTTGTTACCAATTCATCTAAATCTATTGAATTACATACTTCCTTCATAAAGTAAGTATGATAATTCTTTAAGTAGGATGGAGTGACTCTAGGTTTTTTATGTCCACTTAAAGTTTCAAGCTCAAGAAGGATATTTGGACCAAAATCCATGGGTTCAAATGATGATGGATCTGGATTCACTAGATCATCAATGCACTCATCATTATTTTTAAGGATATCATTCTTATTTTTCTCTAAAAATTCAACATACCAACCTTCTATTAAACCATGATCCTTATGATAAAATCGATATTCCTTAGAACCTTTGAGATATCCAATAAAAACACATCTTAAGGAGGACCTATTGTCTAGCTTATCCCTACACTAATCAAAGATCTTCACATGTGTTATAGATCTCCATCTCTTAAGATGACTCGGGTATTATTTTCTTCCAAACCATATCTCATGTGTTGTAGAGAATACAACCTTATACAATACTTGGTTTAATATATATGCCTATAGTTACTGTTTCTTCCCAAAATACCTTTATTACAAAAGCATCAAATAACATGGACCTAATTATATTCAACAAGATCTTGTTATATCTCTTTGCTATACCATTTTGTTGAGGTATTCTGGGCATCATATTTTGTTTGGAAATAACAAAGTCTTTACAATATTTAATTTTTTTTATAGAGGTGTATTCATCATCTCGATCAGACCTTAAGACTTTAATTGTCTACCCTAATTGATTTTCAATTTCATGCTTGTATTCTTTAAATATTTCAAGTGCCTCTCATTTATGTGTTATACAAAAATCCTAAAGAACTCAATCTGAAGAACATCATAAAAAATATTATTTTTCATATAAACTCGATGCTCCTTAAGTTTGTATCTTTACTCTTTGAGATGTGTTGGGTTGCTCCAAAGTCGATTCACCAACCAGTTATAGGTGGTATATGTAGAGGCATTAAAAAATTATACAATTTTTTTTTTACTTCTCGTTTGTACCGTAACATTTGGTGTTTTCACCATTGTTCTTTTTGTTGTGACAATATTGTTTGTAGTGTCCCATTTTGCCACAGTTGAAGTACTTGATCTGATAAACAATTTTTTGTGATTTCTTGAAAAATTGACCGCTCTTCTTGTTATTTTTACCAAACTTTTTGTTTGATTTTTTCTTATTTTTGTTGTTCATAAAACTTGACCCTAAATCATCTTGAGCAACTAGCAATTTTTCCTTTTTTTTTGTTCATATGTTCTTATTCAATTGCTAGTTTCAATGAGAGTTTATAAATGTTAAAATCAGTCCAAAGTCTAAGGGTTGTGGTTACTATGTTCTAAGAAAGGGAAGACTGTTTATTTAGGATAATGGATATCTGCATTGGTTTAAAAATGATTGATTTGCTATAAGATAAATCTCTAGTCATTACCAACATCTGCTTAACATGTCCAACTACGTTATCCTTTTCTTTTATTTTGTTAGAATTATATTTTTGAAAGAATAGTTGAACATGAAGTTTAGTTGTAGTGTTATATTTGATAGTCAAAGAGTTAAACACCTCTTTAGCAATCTTAAATTTCTCAAAGACCTTAATTAAGTCATCCTCCATATAGGTTAACATGATAGTCTTGACTATAATATCATCCTTAAAAAATGTCATATATTTTTCTTTATCTTCGTCTCTTGTAAAGATAACGGGATTCTCCTAAATACATAATCAACACCCTCTAAAGTTAAGGCTAACGGGATTCTCATTTTCTACGTTTGAAAATTTAAGCCATTTGACATTTCAGTCTTTGTTAGTTAAGAAACACAAATTCTAGAAGTCATTTTTAATAATTTGACAAAGATAACAATTAGAGGGTCTAAATATTTTAAATATAAAATAAATAATAAATAATAAAACAATAAGACATTTTCTAAGAAATAAACATTAAAAAATGGACATGCACCAAATTGTAGTATTCACAAGTTCTAGGTACTAAACTATTAATAGTTTTAGGCACTAATATGTGTTTGCAAATAACTTATTAGTACTAGTTCGAAAATAAACAGTTTAACAAATTCTAAACAAATCTAGGGAAAGAACTGCTCCTATAATTTCTTGTACAGGTGGAGGGACACACATAATTTGCCTTTCTCTCCGCTTTAGTAACTTAACAAGAAAACTAGGGACAAAATAGTAAAATTATAATTTTGGTATTTTTGTAAATCAACTAAACAGTTATGGGTAGTAATTAAATCTGTGTTGTGTTGTTTCTATAAATTCTATAAATATCCATGGGCAACAAAGTAATTTCATCAATTGTTACCACTCATACCATTGATGGGAGATTGCAGCGTTGTTGTGAGCCCTTCTTGAAGCCGATTGTAGTAGAAGCCCTTCAGTAGTAGCAATGGATAAAAGGAATAAGGAAGAAGAAGAAGATAGGGGAACGATTACCTACATAGGGTTTTCACGGGAAAGATAGTTATTCTATCTCTTTTTTTTCTCCATAGGTATACAATGTATTTATATTTGACTTTTTTTCTTCCCATGTTTTTCGCCCAAAGCTTTCATTTAAAGTCATTTCTTGTTTATGTGTAAGAGATTTTTGTATTTTTTATAAAAAAGAAACAATTTTATTTTTATGTTTATCTTTTATAAAGAAACAACTCATGAAATCTGAGAAGAGGGCCCTTCTTCCTCTGGTTACTATTATTAGGGTTGAAAGTGGCTAGCAACAATTTACATCAGTTTGGTTTTGGTTTCATCTTTCATGGAACTAGGATCGACCCTAAATTTGAAGCAATGGTTTCAAATTATCGATTCCCTTTTCCTTTTTTCAAATTTTAATTTTTAAAATATTTTCATGATGGTTCCGAACTCAAACCGAAACTGCCTCAAAACCGATGGTTTAGAATTGCAATTGGGATCAGCCTATGATTGGCTCGGCTATGGTTCCAGGTTTTGAGGTAACCGGAACCGACCATGTCTAAGCAAATCTTTGAATCTAACTATAATATTGTAAAAAAATCAAAGTTTCTTATAAAAATGACTAATTAGTTTGGGCTTGAGTCTCCTTCAAATCTAATCTAATTAACGTGTCATCATCCCTAACCAACAAGATGGTTTAAGTCACACCATGAGAATATATTAACGATCTCGGTCCCCAACCACAACAGGTTGTTGCTATTTTCTCATCATAGCAAGTCAAGGATCAACTAAAATATTAAATTTTGCAAGATTTGAAAAAAATCTCTATTCTACAACATAGCCCAAGGATTTGGACACCCATGGCGACCAAAGGAATAATAATCAGCCAACCCTTTTGTTCTGCTTTCAATTTCGTGCAGTATTTGTACTAGTTGCGATTAGTAGCAATCACCGGTAGTAGCTGCTAGCATTTGCTGCAGATATTGAAACTTGCATCCAGACAATGAGTGTTAGTCAAAAACTCGTATTCGTCAAGTTTCTTCTTGTTGATGTGGCAGTCCCACCAAAGAAAATTCCTTTTGCACTGATGATTTACACTGTTCTTATTTCCTCTCCCAGAAGGAAGTGAAATTCATAAAAGACTCCGGCTAACGCTTTGTTTCATACACACACAGACTAAATACGTGCATGTGTGCATGTAAGCATGATATTGTCTACACTGTTGTCCGCTGTATGTACACATGCATCCGTGTTGCATGACAACGAGAGAAAGAGATCAGATTGAGCTGTCCGTGTATAATTTTGTAAAATTGTACATAAAGAGAGAGATGATGATGATAATGATGAACATGGTGATATGAAGAACATGTTTCATCATTTTATTTTGCATTTCTCCATCCTTTTTCCCTCCTTGTCATGCTCTGCGACTTCTTTCTAATGCCTGATTGCTCCAGCATATTCTGATGCGCGCATGCATGCATGGGCAAATTAACAGGTCATTCTTGTTTAGGGCGGGCTAGCCACAAGGAACTGAGGGCACGAAGCCGGTGGAAGTACTCGCCAATGGCTAGAAAGCACTTTGCTGCCTGACGAACGGTCAGTAGCCTGTGCAGCTGCTGAAGGGTCTGCTGCCTCAGGTTATCTGCCTGCACGCCAACCAAACCTCAAATTATTTCAACAACTCTTTAGAATCTTGGCCGTTACCGTAGCATGGCCAATATCTGCCTGCACGCCAATTCAAGGTTTATGCTGACGCCCAGACAATCAGTGACAAACCTCTTTAGTGGTGTTGTGCAAATTCGACGTTTATACAGCTAATTCTACTACAGACCAGCACGCTCAACGCCATGCTACCTCCTAAGTTGATGAGTCGTATACAACAAAAGTAAAATTAGTAATAATACAAAAGTAACACAAAAATAAAATTCAAATATTCGGTTTTCTACTACTGAATCGGCCTTCCATAAGTGAAAACTACCGAAGATTAAGAGCCTAATATAATTTAATTGCATATTTCAAAGATGTCTATAATGAAACTTACTTATTTATTTTTGAATCATAAGGTCCTACCTGGAGGTTGTAAAGTCGACGTACCTCTTGTATGACCGAACTCATGAACTATTTCGAGGGATGGTTTTGTGTAACCCTCAACACCTCTGGTTTCGACTATTTCTTCCATTTTAACTAATTAAAATTACTACTTATGCTCTTCCGGCACTAGCGTGAGCACGATCTTTCAAAATCTAACAATGTCTATAAGGAATCGGCAATATGGATTCTTTATTTTCATAGTAGATGGGATCGGCATTAGCCAACAGCTATAACTTTTTCATCCTAGACGGAATTGACTACATAGATTCTTTATTTTCATAGAACTCAATTATGTGTCATACTAACAGCCAAAGGGTAACTCCACCCATGTAATAGATCACCTTTGCATAGCAGGTCTCAAGCCCAGGTAAAATAGGAGATTTACTTTAGGTTTCTACCGACAAATCTAAAACTTTGTCCGATTTATCTCGCATGAATTATATATATAAGGGAAAAGTGCAGATCAGATTGAATAATTTGACAAACCAACCATATAGACAAGGTACTTTACCGAAAACCTTCCAGGGGAATGCTTATTTACACATTTTTCGTATTGGTAGATTAGATTTTATAACGGTTTTAATTACAAATAATGGTACTTTTTTTTGGCTTAATGAGGAATGTATTGAGAAAAGATGTAACGTATCTATTATATGGTTTTTGCAGGTGTGTGCACAGTCGCATGCCTAAGATAGTTGCACTTTAGAGAAAGATCCTTAAACTCATTTAAATTGGGCATCCTCATCATCACCATATATAACAATCGCTTTATCTATGGATCAGTTAAACAACTTCCTTTCTACAGTTTGTGTCATAGACAAACCAATCTCTCAACTAATCTCCAGAGGTTGACCTGATCCTCTCTCTCTCTCACACACACACATCATATCTAAGATGGCAGGTTCATCTCTCCTATTTATTCTTGTTAAAACATGGTCAGCTATTTTAGTTGCAATCTCTCTTGACGGATTTTGGATGGTAGCCAAAACAAAGAATGAAGTGACTAGCCATGCATCACTATGATCGCAACTACTAGAATCTAAAAAAGTATTTCACTCCTCCCACAAAGACGTACCGAGAATCATTTGCCTGAAATGCACGGTTGTGATTACTCAAAATTCCTACTGAGACATCGAATTCCATGTATGAAATCTACATATAATCTTAGCTAAAGGATTGAAGCCTCTAACATAGAAGCACAAAGAATTAATGCATATTTCAAGTAGATTATGTGAAGATGCATTACCTGCATGATGAAATCTTCGACGTTCGAGAGCTTGTTCATGGCAATGGCCATCTGGCCCATGTAGTTGGCCATGTTAGAGGGGCAGCTCAAGGAACCGGAAGCAACCGTTTCTGAAAGAGACCGGTAAAGAGCCTCGAGACCTTGACTCAGTGCTTCTTCTGCCTGCTGAGATGACTGTTGAAGACTGCATATTCCCAAGAATTGTTGCTCCGTCAATGGTTCCATATGTGGAACCAACATCTGCAAATCAATATCCAAAACAAGAATGCATGTGGAATATGGCAAACAAATTAAACCAAGACTTATCCCACTCTGTCCTAGAATACAAGGATAACAACTAAGCCTTTTATCATACTAAATTCACAGGGCCTTATCATGCGTCATACTACCACTTAACTCAATATAAATTAGATTATTCTTTATTATTTCTTTCCAACGCTTTTACTATCGTTCTCTTACTTTTTAACATTTTTACAATCTAGTTTTTTATTTCTTATTAGAGCATCCATTGGTCATCTTTCTATATATCCAAACCATCTTAAATGATTTTCAGTCATTTTATCCATCTTTCATCTTAGAATCTAGGTCAAAATGACCTGACTGGGTTCTACTGCTCGGCTACCTATCGCAATTCTCTATTCTTTATCCGGGCGTGTTCCGGCAATGTGAGAAAAGAAAAATGTGGAAGGATTAATTCTGTGAATAGATTGCACAACTGAATGCATACTACATACATTATATATGTACATATATTTTACGTATATGGTCGACCTGAATTTGTCTATACATTATATTGTGTGGAATCCAAATCCAAATCCAAATCCAAAACCAATAACCAAGTCTTTTTCTACACTAATATTGGTTCGCATTCCAATACTTTGGAGGCCTTTCTCTCTTTTAAAATAGTGGTGCCCGACCATAATATAACACGGAGACTTTTCATTAGATTCAGATATATATGAGAGAGACAGAAGAAAAGTCGAATAATTAAAAGGTACATAACAATGTCAGAAAAGTCATGGGCATATTCGTGTCTTTCTTCAGTAACACGAAAATTTATTTGGCACCGTGTAAAGTGTAATTCGTGTTCATTTTCAAAACAGGAGATAATAACAAATATTTTTCAGTTCGGTCGATGGAATCAGTGGGGAAGAGAGATGGAAAGATTGTGATAATCTTTCATGCTTGTTCGTACACAGAAAAGGTTTCTCAGGTAACAGAACAAATTTAAAAGATTGTGATAATCTGTTAATAGTACCGGCAATGGCTAATTGCACCCATTGGTTATCAGTCTCAGTAGTTCGATCTATCTACCCGGCCATAAGAACATATAGCTGCCAACAGTACTGGAATCATCGCCGGAAAACCGATACCGGCATCTCAGGCAACGTAACAAAAATAGGGTGCATCTCAGACACCACCATCATGAAACTGCGGACATCCGTGGAGCCCAAACATTTTCAAACTACCCATAAATCTACCATTTGATCACCAGTTCACCCGAAAAAACAACTACTTGTTTCGGGCTACAATCAGACACCGCAGACATCAACGTAGTCACCACCAACGCAAGGATTTCCATGACGTTTATATTGTGTTAAACTGTTAACAGCGGTGGAGAGTGGCACTAACCTTGAGAAGCTCAGACGGCCGGAATCCGCCGATCCACATGAAGCAGCGTTCAGCCGGCATCTTCCACATGCCAGAGAGCACATGGAAGACGTCTGACTTTACAATCATCCCCTTGAGATTCGTCAAATCATCGTAGTGGGCCAGGAAATTGTCGACGTAGAGCCGGAGATCGGTCTCCGGCAGGTGCTCCTGCACTGCCGCCCGTAGGTCACACAGCATTCGGTGGTGGTCCTCCAACCACCTAGCATACTCCATGTCAAACAATGCTGCATCTATCAATAGTAACACCACAACCAACAAGTAAGCGTGATAATTAAATAAGACTAACAAGGAAGGAGAATATATGCAACTCAATTATGATAAAGTATCGATGTAAGAGGAAGAAAATTGTTCCTGTGTTATTATCATGTTAATGGCACCAAATTAATAGATGAAGGAGGGAAGGAGGGAACTTCCCTAAGGAAAAAATAAAATAGAGAAACTGGGATCTTATTCAATATGATGTAGCGCCAAGTTGAAAGGAGGAAAATATTTTAAATGGCTTTATTATTATAAGGGCAAAATGCATTAGGTAGGGCATGTCTGTGAGAGAATAAGCGTGAGTCTTTATTGCCGAAAAAGGAAATATGTGTAAAGTTGGTTCAGGAGCAAGAACAGAGGAAAGTGAGTGGTTGAGAGAAGCTGAGAAGGAGAGA